>OW121742.1:17296413-17780176 GCA_933228675.1 Stomorhina lunata
ATTCTCTTTATTTGATTGATGAATAAGTTTTGAATCTAAAGAGTATGAGTATTTATAAATTGTAAACGATCATTATTGAATTTAATGACCTTGTTACTGAGTATTGAACTAGGGGGTTTTTCTGGTCAATCCTTTATAAAAAAATCATTTAACGCACAAGTTGATGTTCTCAAGAATTAAGGAAGTTTAAATGAAATCAGTTTAATCATTAACCCATTAAGAAAATGATGAGCATGTTTGTTAAGCACTTTACTTTTTAGTCAGCTTTTAACTGTTTGTGCAACAAATCCCATCTCTGTTAGAATTATAATTTTGTTCTACTACTTTTGCTAGTTTACAAAATACAGTAGCCCAGCAAACAATTTTGCTAGGAATAGCAGAAACCTAGAATTCATTTGAAAACTCATTATCGAAAAATTTTCTATAAAATTTATATAGAAACATTTTTCTATAAAATATTTATATTGCAATAATTTCTAACGAAAAATTTTCTTTCAAAAATGTGATATCGAAAAATTTACTGTAAAAATTTAAATCGAAAAATTTTCTATAGAAAAAATAAAATCAAAAATTTTCTATAAAAAAATTATATCGAAAAATTTTCTATAAAAAAATTTTCCGTTAAAAAAATTTTATATTGAAAAATTTCCCTTAAAAAAATTTTTATATTGAAAAATTTCTATAAAAAATTTGTCATCAATAAATTGTCTATAAAAAATTTGATATCGAAAAATTTTATATAAAAATGTTATACATATTAACAAATTTTTTATAAACAATTATTTTATATATACATATAAATCTGTGGCATAGTACAATAGTTCTGCCATGGTTTTGAGAATATTTAATTTAAATATTTTATTTTCCTATAAATTCATAGTAACTTTGCCCAGAAAAACGCTTATAAATCTGTTCTGAGGTAAGTTAGAGATTAGCTGTTAAAGCCTAATAAAAGGCGGTAAAGAATGGAATCTAATATAATGATTAATTCAAAACAGCAAAAAATTGACATTGGCCCTTTTAGCACCAAGCCACAGAAATTTCGTATCAAAGAGTTTTCTATATAAAAATTTTATATCGAAAAATTGTATATTAAAATTTTTTCAATATGTACAAATCCTTATGTCAAACAATTTTGTATCGAAAAGTTGTCTATATAAAATTGTTTATTGAAAAGTAATATTAAAAAATTTTCTATCGAAAAATTTTCTGTAAAAAATGTTTTTTAAAAAATATGCAATAAAACATTTTATATCGAAATATTTTATATAAAAATGTTATATTAACAAATTTTCTATAAACAATTTTATGTCTAAAATTTTTTATAAAAAATTGAATATCCAAAATTTTTTATAAAAAAAAAGTTTTCTATATAGAACAATTTTCCATAAAAAAAATTTATATCGAACAATTTTCTATAAAAAATTTCATATCAAACAATTTTCTGCAAAAAAATTTATATCGAAAAATTTTCTATAAAAAAAAATTTTTCGAAATTTTTTTATAAAAAAATTTTCAATGTAAAAATTTTTGATACAAATTTTTTTAAAGAACATTTTTGGATATACATTTTTTATAGAAAATTTTTCGATATAATTTTTTTTACAGAAAATTGTTTGATATGAAATTTTTTATAGAAAACTTTTCGATATAAATTTTTTTTTTATGGAAAATTTTTATAGAAAAACTTTTAATATAAATTTATTCGATATATGTAAATTTTTAAAATATTTTTAATTTTTTATTGAAAATTTTGGATATTAACTTTTTATGGACAATTTTTCGATAAAAATTTTTTTAGAACAGTTTTCGATATAAATTTTTTTATAGAAAATTTTTCGATATAAATTTTTGTTATAGAAAATTTTTCGATATAAATTTTTATTATAGAAAATTTTTCGATATAAATTTTTATTATAGAAAATTTTTCGATATCAATTTTTATATCCAAAATTTTTTATAAAAAATTTAATCTCCAAAACTTTTTATAAAAAAAGAAAAATTTTCCATAAAAAATTTATATCGAAAAATTTTCTATCAAAAATTTCATATCAAATATATAAAAAAATTTCTAAACTTTTTTATAAAAAATTTTTCAATATAAAAATTTTTTTAAGAAAATTTTTCGATAAACAAATTTTTTATAGAAACATTTTTAATCGAAATTTATTCGATATATGTAAATTTTTAAAATATTTTTAATTTTTTAGAATTCTATAGAAAATTTTTGATAAAAAATTTTTTAGAAAATTTTTCGATATAAATTTTTTTTATAGAAAATTTTTCGATATAAATTTTCATATAAAAAATTTGTCCATATAAATTTTTTATAGAAAATTTTTTAATAAAAATTTTTTTACAAAAAATTTTTTGATAATCCAAACTTATTCTATAAAAAAAATTATATCGAAAAATTTTGGATATCAACTTTTTATAGAAAATTTTTCGATCAAAATTTTTTTACAGAAAATTTTTTATTATGAAATTTTTTACAGAAAATTTTTGTATAGTAAAAATTTATATCGAAAAATTTTCTATAATAAAAATTTATATCGAAAAACTTTCTAAAAAAAGTTAATATCCAAAATTTTTCGATACAAATTTTTATAGAATAATTTTGGATTATCAAAAAATTTTCTATAAAAAAATTTATATCGAAAAACTTTTTATAAAAAAATTTTCTATAAAAAATTTAGTATGGAAAATTTTTCTATAAAAAATTTTATATGGAAAAATTTTCTATAAAAAATTTTATATAAAAAAATTTACATCGAAAAATTTTCTAAGAAAATGTTTATCGAAAAATTGTCTATAAAAAGATTTAAGAATTTAAGAACAATCTTCAAAAAAAAATTAAAAAATATTTTATATTTCTATTAAAATTTTTTCTATAAAAAATTTAGTATATCGAACAATTTTATATTTTTCTAAATTTTTCGATGTAAATATTTTGAAAAAAAAAAAATTATAATGAAAAAATTTGTATGGAAAATTTCTATAGAAAATTTTTATGGAAAATTTTTATAGAAAAATTTTTATAAAAAATTTTTGATGTTAAAATTTTTATAAAAAATTTTTGATGTTTAAATTTTTATAAAAAAAAAATTTTATAAAAAACTTTCGATGTTAAAATTTTTATAGAAATTTTTGATGTTAAAATTTTTATAGAAAAATTTAATTTTTTTGTTGCTAGATACAAAAATTTTTATAAAACAGAAATTTCAAAAGAAAATATAGAAAACTTCTCGATGTAAACATTTTTATAAAAAAAAATTGTTGATGTACAATTGTTAAAATTGTTAAAATTAATATAGAAAGTTTTTCGATGAAAAATTTTTTAAAAAACTACAGAGAAAATTTTTCAATGTAAAAAAAATCTTGGTGCAAAAATATTAATAGACAAAATTTCAATGTAAAAGTTTTTATAGAAAATTTTTCAATGAAAAAATTTTAATTGAAAATTTTTTTATGTAAAAATTTATGTAAATAATTTCGATGTAAAAATTTATATAGAACATTTTTCAATGTAAAAATTTTTCGATGTAAAAATTTATATAGAATAGTTTTCAATGTAAAACTTTTGATAGAAAATTTTTCAATGTAAAAATTTTTATAGAAAATTTTTCAATGTAAAAAATTTGATAGAAAATATTTTATATAAAAAAATTTACATAGAAAAATTTTCTAAAAAAATGTTTATCGAAGAACAATTTTCAAAAAAATAAAAAATATTTTATATTTCTATTAAAAATTTTTCTATAAAAAATTTAGTATATCGAAAAATTTTCTATAAAAATAAATTATATCCAAAAATTTTCTTAAAAAAAATTTATAATTTGTAAAAAAATTTCAAGAAATTTTCCAAAAAAAATTGTATTTATAAGAACTTTGTAAAAAAAATTTATATTGAAAAATTGTTTATAGAAATTTGGTATCGAAAAATTATATGTATAAAAATGTTTCTTTAACAAATTTTTTGTAAAGAATTTTTTGGATATTCTATAAAAAATTTCATCTCGAAATTTTTTTTCATAAATGTAAGGTCGAAAAATTTTGTATAAAACATCTGATATCGAAAATTTTTAATATATAAAATTTTATTATCCAAAAATTTTTGAAACATCAAACATTTAATTAAAAAGTCTATAGAAAATTTTTCGTCATAGAAATTTTTCTATCGAAAATTTTTCGTCATAGAAATTTTGCTATCGAAAATTTTTCGTCATAGAAATTTTTCTATCGAAAATTTCTCGTCATAAAAATTTATCTATACAAAATTTTTCGTCATAAAAATTTTTCTATAGAAAAATTGTTTACATGAAAATTTTTAAAAAGTTTTACTGTTGTGTATTGCACTAAGATCCCAATTTATTACAATTATTTATTATTGTAATAGTTTTTTTAAATTTTGTATCGAAAATTTTGTATATATAAATTTTTTTATTAAAAAATCGAACAATTTTTTATATAAAAATTTGATACCCAAAAATTTGTATCGAAAATTTTTCTAAAAAAAAATTGTAGATCATAATTTTCAATTCAAATTTTTATAAATTTTCTATTCAAATTTTTATAAATTTGCTATTAAATTTTTTATCATTTTTCTATTAAAGTTTTTATATTTTCTGTGTTGTCATAACGTTGAGGGGGAAGAGATGGTTGCTCTTTTCCTTTATCATTGTCCAGCCCTACCGAATCTGCGTAACTTTTAGCTTCTTCACTAAATTAATAAAAATAACAAAACAATTGATTTCTATTTAAAAAAATATAATTTTTTATATTGAATTAAAGTTTAAATTATGAAATGTTTTTTGCATTGATTCAACTTAAAGCAAAAAGTATTTTTTTATTAATTACATTCACGGTTTGTTAAACGAATGAAAACTGAAATACATGTTCATAATGTATTTGAAAAAAAAAAATTATAAAATTTTGTATAGACAGTTTTAAGATTAAGGAGAAATCTTAGGATAATAAAAAAACAGAAATTCTGTTATTATTTAAAAATATTTTACAAGTTTTTAGTTATACAAAAAAATGTATGTGGCAATAATTTTAAAACGCATTGATTTTGTGAGCGAGTCTTTTTGTAAATTAAAAACTAATAATTTTAATAATCATTAAAAAGAAATTTCATTACATAAGAAATTTAAATATGTATAAAAAAAAGTTTTAATACAAAAATAAAATAATTAAAATAAATTTGAAATCCTAATTAAACAAGAGTTCGAGTTATCAATATTCAATGTTCTATGCCATTTTGTAAATTTTATGAACTATTTGTCATTTAAAACTGCATAAACCCTTTTATTTTCCTTCTTTTTCAACTTTAAACATGTTTGTTTCCTTTTCGATTTCGAAGAAACAGTTTGGGTGTTATCGTCTTCTTGTTCCGACATCGAATTACTTTGGTAACTATAACGTTTTTCCCTTTTCGAAGATTCTTTACTATTAAGACGCCTTTGCTTAATATCGGGCGATACTAAGAATCCGCAAATTTTACCATCGCGAAGAACCAAATTGATATCTATTGTTGAAAATAGTTGCAGCTTAACGGGTGGCATTTGTGAATTTTTCTCCATTATACATACAGATGCAGGTACATTTTTTGTATCCAACAGAACTTTTTGTAATTTATAAGTTATAGCTATTGTGTGACCGGTTTCAATGGTTACAACATTTAGCATAGTCTTACAAATTTCGGTGACCACAGCCCTTAGGGTTATAGATTGTTTGGCTTTGACGTAGCGTGTAAAGAATAACTCAATCGATTCATCACCGGCATTCTTTGCGTTTAATTTTTGCTCGTTACAAATTTTAGCCAGTTCATGTAATTCGTCGGGGCTCCTTTTGGTTGGAGGGCAGTAGTTGAGGGCAGCCGCAAGCGATCTAAAAGCAAAGTGAAGAAATGTTCATATTAATAACTTTTTAAAATAATAGAGTAACAATTTTGAAAAAATTAAAAAGAAAACATGTTATAGAAACTTTTCCATACATTTTTTTATGTGAACATTTTTATTGAAAAATTGTTCACGTTTAAAATTTGTATAAAGAAACATTTTTTTTTTGTATAAAGTTTTTAAATAGAAAACTGTTGTTGCAGAAATTTTTGTGAAAAATTAACGATGCAAGAATTTTTGTAGAAAATTTTCGATGTAAAATGTTTATAGAAAAATTCTCGAAGCAAACATTTTATAGAAAAATTCTCGATGTAAAAATTTGAATAGAAAAATTTTTGATGTACAAATTTTTATAGAAAATTTGTCGATGTAAAAAATTACAGAGAAAAGGTTTCAATGTAAAAAATCTCGATACAAAACTTTTTGAGAAGAACATTTTTTATAGAAATTCTAGAAGCAAACAAAAATCTTCTAGATGTAAAAATTTTTATAGAAGAATTTTCGATGTAGAAAAATTATAGAAAAATTTTGATGTAAACAATTTTTATAGAAAATTTTTCATGTAAAAATGTAAAAATTTTTATAGAAAATTTTTCAATAAAAAAATTTGTTTGGAAAATTTTTCAATAAAAAAATTTGTTTGGAAAATTTTTCAATAAAAAATTTTTTTTTTTTAATTTTTCGATTTTTCGAAATTTCATAGAATTTTTTTTTGTAAAAACTTTATACAAAATTTTGGATGTAAAAATTTTAGATAATTTTTCGGTGTAAATATTTTGATAAAAAAAATTTGCATTGAAAATTTTTATAGAAAATTTTTCAATGAAAAAATTTTTATGAAAAATTTTAATAGAAAAATTTTTATAAAAAATTTTTCGATGTAAAAATTTTTATAAAAAATTTTTGATGTTAAAAATTTTTATAAAAAATTTTCGATGTTAAAATTTTTATAGAAAATTTTTGATGTTAAAATTTTTATAGAAAATTTTTCGATGTTAAAATTTGTATAGAAAATTTTTCGATGTTAACATTTTTATAGAAAATTTTTCGATTTTAACATTTTTATAGAATTTTTCGATGTAAAAAATTTTACAAAAAATTTTTGATGCAAAAATTTTTAAAAAATATTTTCGATTATAAAATTTTTCGATGTTCAAATTTTTATAGAAAATTTTTGATGTTAAAATTTTTATAAAAAATTTTTGATGTTAAAATTTTTATAGAAAATTTTTGATGTTAAAATTTTTATAGAAAATTTTTGATGTTAAAATTTTTATAGAAAATTTTTCGATGTTAAAATTTTTATAGAAAATTTTTCGATGTTAACATTTTTATTGAAAATTTTTCGATGTTAACATTTTTATAGAAAATTTTTCGATGTAAAAATTTTTATAGAAAATTTTTCGATGTAAAAATTTTTATAAAAAATTTTTGATGTAAAAATTTTTAGAAAAAATTTTTGATTTTAAAACTTTTATAAAAAATTTTCGATGTTAAAATTTTTATAAAAAATTTTCAATGTTCAAATTTTTATAGAAAGTTTTCGATGTTAAAATTTTTATAAAAAATTTTCGATGCTAAAATTTTTATAGAAAAATTTCAATGTAAATATTTTTATAAAAAATTTTTCAATGAAAAAATTTTAATTGAAAATTTTTTTATGTAAAAATTTTTATAGAAAATTGGTAGAAAATTTTTCGATGTAAAAATCTTTATATAAATAATTTTGATGTAAAAATTTATATAGAACATTTTTCAATGTAAAAATTTTTCGATGTAAAAATTTATATAGAATAATTTTCAATGTAAAACTTTTGATAGAAAATCGAATTGTTCAATGTAAAAATTTTTCAATGTAAAAAATTTGATAGAAAATTTTTCGATATAAAAATCTTTATATAAATAATTCCGATGTAAAAATTTATATAGAACATTTTTTAATGTAAAAATTTATATCAAAAATTTTTCAATGCAAACATTTTTATAGAAAATTTTTCGAAGTAAAAATGAATTTTGGTCTTATTAAAAAATAAATTAAATACAGTGTTCAAATGCTTGATTTATAATTCAAAGCTGCTTTAAACTTTAACTTCTCTCAAATTGCTCATTGGGGTACAAGAATAAAAATTATTAAAAATTTTTTCTTAACTTCAAAAAAAGAAAAATTTAAATCAACCCAAATTAGTAACATGGCTGAGGATCAAGGAGAGTTAAAATATAACGTTGGCTCTGAAAGCTCCCTTCTTGAGGCTGATAACCTTAAGGGGTCCAAAGATAATGTTAATGCGACTGAAAACCAAAAAGAGACCACAGAAGTATATCATGAACATAAAGATAAAAACGCTAAAAGTAAAGACGATGAAGATAATGAATATACTGGACGTATATTCGCCGTATCTGGACCTGTAGTTACAGCTGAATATATGACGGGATCGGCCATGTATGAGTTAGTGCGTGTTGGCTATTTTAAACTAATAGGAGAAATTATACGTTTGGAAGGTGATATGGCTACCATACAAGTGTATGAAGAAACTTCTGGTCTAACAGTGGGTGATCCAGTCATACGTACAGGAAAACCACTTTCGGTAGAACTGGGCCCTGGTATTATGGGCAATATATTCGATGGTATACAGCGTCCTTTGCGTTTTATCTATGAAAAAACAAAATCAATTTATATACCTAAGGGTATTAGTATCAAAAGTTTAGACAGAGATAAAAGTTGGGAATATATATCATGCAACTTGCATGAGGGGTCTGTAGTCACAGGGGGCGATATATATGGATTTGTCAAGGAAAACAATTTGGTAACGCATCGTTTAATGTTGCAGCCACGTGCGAAAGGTAGAGTTACGTATGTAGCTCCTTCGGGTAACTATACGATAGATGATATTGTATTAGAAACTGAATTTGAGGATAAGAAAACCCGTCATAAAATGATGCAGGTATGGCCTGTAAGACATCCTCGACCAGTTGCTGAGAAATGGCCTTCCAATTATCCTCTTTTAACGGGTCAAAGAATTATAGATGCTTTATTTCCTTCGGTTTTAGGAGGTACTACATGTATACCTGGAGCTTTTGGTTGTGGTAAAACTGTTATTTCTCAGTCCTTATCAAAATACTCTAATTCCGATGTTATTGTCTATGTGGGTTGTGGCGAGCGAGGTAATGAAATGTCTGAGGTTTTAAGAGATTTCCCAGAGTTGTCTGTTGAGATAGATGGTGTGACTGAGTCTATAATGCAAAGAACCACTTTGGTGGCCAATACCTCTAATATGCCAGTGGCAGCTAGAGAAGCTTCTATATATACAGGCATTACATTGTCAGAATATTTTCGCGATATGGGTTTTAATGTCTCCATGATGGCTGATTCAACTTCAAGATGGGCTGAGGCATTACGTGAAATTTCAGGACGTTTAGCAGAAATGCCAGCTGATTCGGGATATCCTGCCTATTTAGGGGCTCGTTTAGCTTCCTTTTATGAAAGAGCTGGACGAGTGAAATGCCTGGGCAGCCCTGAACGAGAGGGATCCATTTCAATTGTGGGTGCTGTTTCTCCTCCCGGTGGCGATTTTTCCGATCCTGTCACATCCGCTACCCTGGGCATAGTACAAGTTTTTTGGGGTTTAGATAAAAAATTGGCTCAGCGCAAACATTTTCCCTCAGTTAATTGGCTGATATCCTACTCCAAATATACCAGAGCCTTAGATGATTATTATGAAGTAAATTTTCCAGGCTTTGTGCCATTGCGAACAAAAGCCAAACAAATTCTCCAAGAGGAGGAGGATCTATCGGAAATTGTGCAACTTGTGGGCAAAGCTTCACTCGCCGAGACAGACAAAATAACTTTGGAAGTAGCTAAAATGTTAAAGGATGATTTTCTGCAGCAAAACTCTTACTCTACTTATGATCGCTTCTGTCCTTTCTACAAAACATTTGCTATGCTAAAAAATATGATTACATTTTACGAAATGGCCATACAAGCAGTTGAATCAACAGCACAATCAGAAAATAAAATAACATGGCATAAAATACGTTCAAAAATGGGTGATATGTTGCATCACTTAGCATCTATGAAATTTTTGGTATATTTCTAATATTATCAAATTTGAAATGTTTTATAAAATAATTATGTTTTTTAAGGATCCCTTGAAAGATGGTGAAGAAAAGATTTTAGAAGAATTACGTCAGTTAAATGATGATATGACTTTGTCATTTAATTTAGTACTTGGTGATTGAAATCATGTTTTTGTATTTAATTTTTTGTTCAAAATATGGTTTAGTTTTCAAAAATAAATAAGTTTTATAATTTGGGAGAGATTTTTTTTTAATTGGAATACAATGTCTTAGGTTGTGAGAAGGAGGATAGTGGTAGTAACGTTTGTGGACATTGATTTTAAACTACCATTTATTCCTAAGAATGAGAGAATTTCATATGAGTTCGTACTGTAAGACCTTTTTTTCGTGGTATGTTGTAAGATTCTCGGACATATTGACCACTAATAGATGAGCTATTGTAAAAAGCGTAAAAAATAGGTTTCAGAAACAATATCATCACATTTGAAATATCTAGAGACACCACTTTACTTTCACCCAAAGACAGTTTAATTGTGCTTACGAAATAAACATTGCAATTCAAGTCCCTTATGAACATTTGTTAAACTCACCTGTGCACCAGAATATCAGGATAACGACGAATTGGACTTGTAAAATGTGTATATATTGGTATAGACAATGCATAATGCCAAAAGTCTGAATCTGAAGTTCTACCTTCACTGCAGTAATAACTAAAAATGAAGTAAAAGTCTAATAGTAAGAAATAATTAATTATCTTTATAAGTCTTTAGCACTTACCGAGCTCTAGTCATTGGTTTGGTCAGCATAGTACTTAGACAAGCATCTACTGCTTTGGAGTCACTTGCTTGTTGTATTAAACGTTGCATACTCTCATAAATAGCTTTCGAAGAACTTATATCAAACTCTAAGCCTATATTATTCAGACGTCCTTTTAAATCTTTCAGCAATTTTTGTTTAGGAGGCGAATGATTACGTAACATTGAAGTCTCTGGGAAATGATCATGTATAAATTTAGCAACTGACTGATTAGCCAACAACATATATTCTTCTATTAGGAAATTGGCCTCTTTGCGTCCTTCTATTTCATAGCTAAGGGGTTCACCGGTCTTTGGATCCAATTGAAAGCGTAATTTAGGATTATTTATAGACAAAGCTCCATTTTCGTAACGTTTAGCTTTTAGTTTTAGTGCTATTTCCTGCAATAGCAATACACGCCATTTAATATCATTCGGGGTCCATTCATTTACAATTTCAGGAAAATCATCTCTATCAAAATCTTCCTTGGGATTATCGATGATTTTTTGTGCATGTTCATAGGCAAACTGAGAACAAGAATTGATAATTGTACGAGTGAATCGAGGTTCACTTAATACTTCTTTTTCAGTATTCCATTGCCAAAAAACGGAAAATGCTAATTTATCTTCTCCAGGCAGTAAAGAGCATCTGAAACACAATGATGGCGGAAGCATGTGTATGACTTCATTTACCAAATATATAGAAGTAGCTCGATGTTTAACCAAATTATCCAATTCAGAATTTTCCTCAAGATAATAGGAGACATCAGAGATGTGTACTCCAATCTCATATTCCTTGTCGTTTAGTTTTTCCACTGAGACAGCATCATCTAAATCTTTAGCAGTCAAAGGATCTATGGTGAAAACACATTTCTTACGCATATCTTCACGATTTTTCAAATCATCCTGCTTTAGAGGGGGCATCGGACCATCATACATTTCAAGAAACTTTTGTTCATAGGGCTTTATATCTCTTAAGTTATTGTGTAAAAGTATGACTTTAATTTCGGCCTCTAAATTACCTACTTTTCCCACTGGCTGTACTAATTCCCCTATACAATGCCCATTGAGATCTGTTTCTAAAACTCTAGCAATATACAGCATGCCACATACATCTTCTTTGCTTACGCTTTTAAGCTCTTCCACACACAATTCCTGTGGTATATAAACCATTGGTACCTTCATATCGTGGGGCTTAAGTTTATAATAAGACTTTCTTTTTATAGTACTGGGATTCATAAAACTTATAGATCCGACAACTTCACGCAACTCTGTTTGCTTTACTATATTAATTACAAATGCTTTGGAACAGTTTTCCGTTACAATAGCCATGCTGGTATCCAAGATGTCAGTTATTTCCTCATTATCCGATTCTGGCGAAGAGTCTAACTCAGTATCATTAAAGAGTTCTTCATCATCACCTAAGGACAGGGAGTTATTACCACCAGTAATGTGAGAGGATATTTTTCTCATCTTTTTCTGTGTCGAGCTGTCTTCCGTTGGCTTTACTGAATTATTAGTGGCTACTGGATTAAAAACAAACGCTCTAACAACATCTCCATCAAAAGCATAACGTCTAGCTACTGGTAATAAAACCATAGCATCTTTTTCGCCGGTATCATTATCTGTGGTCATTTTAATGAAGGATTGACGATTGTTTTTGCAGTTTATACATATTTCCGCCTCAACAATACGTCCAAACCCAGCATTAAACAATGTCTGAGCATAAGAGTCCAAGTCTTCAATATGCTTTGCTGAGCATTTAAACTTTTCAAGTTTATCTTGATGCTGTTCTCCAAAATATTGTTGCAGTATATTGTTAATATATTTAGCAAAAACATCGGCAGGAGATTGTTTTTCTTTTTTAGGTTCTTTTTTTGTGTTTTGTTTTTCGGAATCTTTTCTAGAATTTTGTTTTATACTATTTTCCTGATAGAAATCAGAATCAATTCTTTGACAGCTGGTTCCCGAGTTGGAAGCTCCAGTGTTGTTTGTTGAAAAAATAGGAAAATTTCTTAGACCACTAATATTATAAGCCAAATGTTTTGCTTTGGTCTTTAGTTTCTTATCATTTAACGTTAGCTTGCAGACAAGTTCCTGTAGACCTTCTACCAGACTTTCCAGCTGCTTTTTAGAATGTTGATTAAGTGGCTTGATAAAATCTGTTGGCGGTAGCATACCATTGGGTTTAACAAAACCATTTGATAAAGAGCCATTATTTATGGTGTTGTCCTTAACCGCTAAAGGTTTTTTGGACATATTTTGCAAAGTTTTCAAGACCATCAAATCATTATCCTTTCTAGCTGCCTTATTCAATTGTAATTCCTCATTTTGCTTTTGTAAATGTTGACGTTTATTTTCCAATTTATTAAAAATACTATTTGAGCGATTCGTTAATTTGTTTATAGACTCGGGAATTTTCTTTTCGTAGCTGCAAGTGCTACTTGTTGAAGGCTGCTGCTGTTCAACCATCATTAATGATTCGTCTTTCTTTTGTGGCTCTGGTAGTATAGCATCATCATTGTGATTACAGGCAGGAATATTGTTGATGTTGTTGTTTTCATTGCTTTGCTTTGAAGACCCCTTGTCATGACCATGAGGCATTTCTTCTTGTTCGCTATTTTCCATTATACGTATAGTATTCTTTAACACTTAAAATTTATTTACTTAAAACAAAGAAATTTTGTTGGACTTTAAAAGCTTTCTATATTTTTATTTTTTTATAATATTACGAAATAACAATCATATACATGTACTATTTCGCCACAAATTGTTGTTTTTTATATGGGAAAATAGCGATATCAAATAAAGAAATCTGAAATTGGTGAAAAACGCAAATTGTTTTTGTAAACACACACACTTGCTTAAAACGGTATTATTTGTTTGTTCCCAAATAATACCTATTTTTTAATCGTTGTTGTAAAAATAGTAGTATTTCTTAACTACTGGCAAGGCGAATTCATTATTACACTATAGGTCTATTCGTTTACTTTCCAGTAAAAGTCCAGTAAGCTGAGTATTTACTGAGTAAATTAACGAATTTACTCTCACCAAATCATTTGTACAAGAAAAGTAAACGAACAGAAAATTTGTAAAAATCCAGTAAGAAAATCGAGACAATAAGAAAAAAAACAATACAATAGGCAATAAATAATTAAAAAATGACCCAAGCTTTTAATTTTTAATTAGTTATATACCTTTTAACTTTAATTTAGTTAATTTTATTTCTTTTACTTAAAATTGTTAACTAAATAAAAATTGTGGCAAATAGTCAGCTGTTTTTCTTTTGTTTACGTTTTTTATTCATGTTGTTGTTGTTACTGAACTTTTACAGCAAAAATTTTCCCCGTAACATTTTACAAATACTCAGCAAATAAACTGTCACTTTTTCTCAAAAATTCTCTCTGTTTACATTTCCTCTCTTACTGAGTTTTAGGTAAACGAACGACTTTCCGTAATATTTTGTAAAAATTTGTACAAATTTTTAAGTAAACGAATGAATCTTATGAATGCTGGCATGAAATGGCATTACATATTATAGAAAAAATTTAATAAAAAAAACATAATAATCTAAACTAAAAATAATTAAGTACAAGCTACAATATAAAACAAGAGTTAACAGTAGTTTTTTCCCCCTTCACATCTGTGGCTCTATGTTGGTCGATAAAAAGAACAAGTAAGAGTGTTATATTCGGCTGTGCCGAATCTTAAATACCCACCATCAAGTTGTGTTAAATTTAGAAATATTTCTCATATATCATATATCTATGTGGACCAAATTCGAAAAAAGTTGTTACGCTAGTTGGTATTGTTAGCAAAATATTTGGACTAAATTCGGTATGTAAGTGGTTTCCCTAGTATTTACTTTGCACAAAATTAAATGTCATAACCTGGTGTAGTAAAGCATTAATAGTCTGTTAAATACTTTTCGTTTAGCTTAATATATAGTTAGGATAAACATGTTGATAGTAATACGATAGTTCCTAATACCGTGTGTAAAGTCTGGATATTGGTGCAATTTTAATATTCTGCCTCCGAATCTTTAGGAGGCAGGGGATGTTATATATATATATATATATATATATATATATATATATATATATATGACCAATAGTTACATAAAACTTCTCTATTCTAAATTTAGTCGTCATAGCTATTACAATTGTATTCAATTTATCAGCATTCATGTGTTTTTCGGTGCGGGGTTATATGGGAGCTCTAACTAAATGTGTACCAATTTCACCCATTTTCAGTACACAACTTCTGTTACATATCAAAAATACTTTTGTACAATTTTGTCTCTCTAGCTCTTGTAGTAGCTATCGCACTTTTATCTGACGGACATATATCCACCTGTCCGACTTTTCTTTTTATATTTTTGTGTTTCCATAAGTTTTTTGTATGGGAGCTATGGTTAAATGTGAACCGATTTCGATCAAAATTATACGCTGCCTAGTACTTATGTAAAACTTCTAGATCTTCTAGATCTCATCATAGCTATTATAGTTTGTTATTTATTATCAAATAAGCGATTAGAATAGACGAGGTTATACGGGAGCTATGATCAAATGTGAACCGATTTTTCCCGATTTCAATACCAAAATTTTACAAGAAATGAAGAATTTTTTGCCAAATTTCAGTGAAATATATCCTTTCGTTAAGGTTTTATCGTGCCGACTACAGATTAACGGACATCGCTCAATCGTCTTTGGATTTATAAGGATTCAGAATATACTTCAATTTTGGTTTTTGAGCCAATATTAAGGAAATTAGAAACGGAATGACAATCTCAATATACCCCCCATTCTTTTTGATTTTCGGTATAAAAAAGAAATGTCATATCAATGGTAAGACTAGAAGCACAGTTATAAAGTATGGCATCATCATAAGAGAAATGTCATTAACCCTCATTGACATTTCTTTGCGCGCCATTTGTTCTGACAAGTAAACTTTATAGGAATTCCGTGAAATTTTTTGTTAAACAAAAAATAATATGTATTTATAATAATATATAAATGTTTTAAAAACTTTTCAAAAAAACCAAAACCTAATCCATTACAGATTTTTTTTTAAAGAAAATGTACTCTAAAACAATGTGATTCCAAAATAGAAAAAATTCTTGTTGGCACGAATGTCTGAAGTGTTGTAGAAACGAAACGAGCAAAAGAAAAAATATTTTGAGAAAATTTCTATTGTAAGTGTAATTTAATAAACATAATTGTCTTTTCTATGTGCTAAATATTTAATTTTACTTGTAAAAATGTTTGCTCTTTTGCTTTTTCTTCAATTGTTTTTTGCCAAATGTACTTTTGTGATTTGATTTTTATATTTTTTGTGTTGTTTTTTTTCTTTATTTCTTTTGTAAAAATGTGTGGCTGCTTTTCTTTTTCTAAAAAACTCAAATCATTTTTGTGTTTTGCTAAGCTTTATAAGTTAATGTGAAAAAATACAATATGACTGAATTGAATTCCTCCCATTCCAATGAAAATCATTTAAATACAGCCGAAAACCAAGCTGAGTCTAAAGGAGCTTCAACTGAAACGTTGGAAAATTCTGTGGAGCAACCTGTTGTTGTGCAACAATATCCCCGTTTAGATTCAAGACTTATTTTGCAAAATATGGAAGAAGTCTTGGATACGGTAAAGAAGCAGCACAAAGAGAAACACAGACGCAAAAAGGAATTAAAAAAATTGGCCATGATTGAGGCAGCCAGTGGCACAGAAATTGTTTCGCCCATAGATTCTCAAGATAAAAAGAGAGAACATTCGGAAAAGAAACATAAACACAGGGATAAGGAGAAGCGTCATTACAAAAAGAAACCACTGCAAGAGAAATCTACAGTGGAAAATGGCACAGTTTCGCAGGAGAGTCCCACTAAAAATGGTACAATTTTACAGCATTTCCCACGTACACCCAAAAAAGAGGATCAAGAACCACCCAGTAGTATTCCAGACGATGAAGTTGAAGTAATTGCAGAAGACGAGAGTGAAAATGAAAATACTGCCAAATTGACAACAACGCCGCCAAAAAATACGAAAGTTACAAATGCTTTTGAGGTAATGATGAATGCCCGCAACAAGGCCATTGGTTCGAATACACCCGGTAAGGATTCGCCGTCACCCATAGCCGATAAAGAATTAGCAGCAGCAAATGCCAAACGAAAACTAAAGTTGCAAGAATGGGCCGAACAAAAGGGTGGCGCCAAACGTAAGCTAGATGATGAAGCACGTGCTGCCTATGTCGAAGAGCAATTGGAGCAACGAGCTAAAAGGTATGATAAATGTATGACAAGTTGGGAATAATCAAATAAAATGTTTGTTCCCATACTCTAACGAAACTACCCAAAACAGTCCGAAGTAGTCAGACATAACTCAAAAAACATCAATTTGAATTGAAAATTTTGTACGGGTACACTAGAGTGGTTCGAAAAAAAAGTTGAGTCAGTCACCCCCTAGGATAAAAGATAATGTAAAAATGACTGTAAATTTTTTTATTTTTTTACCGCGCCTACAAATACCGCCCTTTTTGTATTCTGTTAACTGTGACGCCATCTTTAGTCCGATCATGACACATTATATATCGTTGTTCACGGTTCTGTAAAGGCTACATTTCTCTCTTTAATAGTTCTTTACTACCACGTCAATTTGTAGTCATAGTTTTTTAAAATTCAATTAGTACCCACCCTAATCGAATCGAGTAAAAATCTAGTTTTTAAAAGTTATGACTATAAATTGACGTGGTAGTAAAAAACTATCAAAGAGAGAAATGTAGCCCTTACGGAGCCCCGAACACCGATATGTAAAATATTATGATCGGACTTAAAATGGCGTCACAGTGAACAAAATACAAAAAGGGCGGTATTTGTAGGCGTGGTAAAAAATAAAAATAAAAAATTTAGAATTGTTTTAACATTATCTTTAATCCTAGGGGGTGACTGACACAACTTATTTTTTTTTGTATGAAAGGCGAACCGCTCTAGGGTACACTTTTGAGAAATGAAACTTGATAGTAGGTTTTGTATAGGAAACATAGTTTAAGATGGACCGACTCCACCAAATTTGGATAATTTTCCGACTTATTTTTTTAACGTTCAAGGATTTATGATGTGACAAAATAATTTTCGTAATCGAATTAGGATTAGGGAAAAACAAGTTCCTCTCTCAAATGTTAATTTTTTTTTTAAACTCTGTTAGGGCGTTATTTTCTTGTTTGTATATAAGTTCTGTGCACATAATTAAATGTATTATTTATTCAAAGATATACTTATTCTATATAATCTACAAAGCGGCCTACTTCATATTAAAGTTTTGTCTGTATAGGACTTTGATCCAATATAAAATTGACTCAATATTAAATTTAATGTTTCCCCAATACAGATTCAAACAAATGTTGGTAGCTGGTGCTAGTCCAAAAGCTTCTACTGCTCCAGCTAAAAAAGAGCCTAAGGTTAAAGCAAGTAAAACAAAACTTAAGGAAAACACCCAAAAAGAAATCAAACCAAAAAAGCGAAGAGGCCCTAGAGTCAAACGTTTAAGTTCAGTTGACTCTGTAGAGTCTTTAGAACCCATGACGCCTACAAAAGTCGATTCTGAAACTTCTGAATTTCTAGCAAAATTAAATTCTCCAACAAAAAAACGAGACAGTCTATTGGGTTATTTTCCCAAAAAAGATTCACCCAAAGATTTGGCTGCGAAACAACAACTACCTACAGAGGATATTAAACAGGAAGAAATTATTCAGATAAAAACACCCAAAAGAAGTGGCAAACGAGCTTCTGCTAAACACAGCACTCCTGCTGTAAGAAATCTTCAAGCTCAGGAAGATATAACATGTGAAATGGATACACCCAGTGGTAGACCAAGGCGTTCTTGTGCTGGAAAGGCACGTTATGATTACGATGTAGAAAATAGTCCTTTAAAAGATAATAAGATTACCAAAAATACACCAGTACGTAAAGCGACTGTTCGTAGAGTTAATACGCCAAGTATAAAAGCTCCACAAGAAGAGGAGTCGATTGACATTATAATTTTAGATGACAGCACAAACATGAGTGGTTGTGGTAGCATAACACCCCAGGGGACACCTAAAAAGTTGGCTCCTTTATTTGTACGTTCATTGCCAAAACCCAGTCCAGATCCAGAGATTCTTAAAGCACGTAAAGCCTTTTTACAATCAGGAGTTCCAGAAAAATTGCGCCTCGAACAAGAAAAACAAAAAAATTATGAACAACATTTCGAAGAAACAACTGAGATTTTCCCCAAAATCTCTCACGTAAAACAATTAAGCGAAAATGAAATGGATGCCGATAAGTCAAAAATATCGATTTCATTTAAATTAAATGCAGAAGAAAGTCTAGCTTTGTCTCCATCGCCGATTAGAAAATCTAAATCAAAGTCTAACAAGCGACAATCAATTTTAGGCACTCTATCCGATTGTATAGTACAAGATTTTCAGGTAAATTTAAATACAAATGCAAATTTTTCTCATGTAGGTTAATTTTCTTTTTTATTTTAGCTACAAAAGAAAAATAGTCAAATGTTTAGCATAGACCAAGTTTCATTGCCCTCTCTAGCAAATAAACGTGCAGTTATTAAAAATTGGAAAACGGAATTTGAACGTTTTCCCACTTATAAGTGTTACAATCAAATGCGTGAAAAATATCGTTATTTCAGTGCCATTGATTCGGCACAAGATACTGAACAAGTAAGTGAATCATTTGTTGTTACCAGACAAACTCGACGTTCACTGGAAGCTCAAAGAAAAAAAGAGCCCGACAATCCAGATGAAGAGTATAAACCACCACCAACAGCTCCCAATGGGGAATTATTGTTTAGTGAAAAATATAAACCATTGTTATTCGAACAAGTTTTGGTTAATTTAAACCCTGTAACACAATTGAAGGAGTTTCTTTCCAATTGGTCCAATGGTGGCACAGGAAGTGCTAAAAACTCTCAAAACTTTGATGACTCTCTGGATTTAAATGATTCTACTTGTAGCAATCAGGGTCCTTCATGCAATACCGTCGTACTTCTAGGTCCTGTTTCCAGTGGCAAAACTAATGCTGTTTTTGCTTTGGCAAACGAAATGAATTTTAATGTGTTAGAGATTAATGCTGGCATGAAAAGAACGGGTAAACGCTTGATACAGGAACTGCAAGAGGCAACACAATCCCATCAGATACGTAAGGAGGCTGCTGGTTCAGGTTCTTCACAAAAAAATTTATTGAAAATGTCTTTAAATGGCTTAAAAACAAAACTCAAACGCCAAAATTCAAATCAATTAGATAATCACAACAGTGACTCAAACTCCTCCGACTTGCAGCAATCGGCTAGAAAATGTTTAATTTTAATAGAGGATGCAGATATTGTATTTGAACAAACAGATGCTGGCTTCACCGATGCCATATATACCTTAGCAGCTAGTTCAAAAAGGCCTGTTATAGTGGTGGCTTCAAATCCAAATTGTGCTCATTTGCAGCGCTTAATATCACAAAACACCATACAATTTACTTCGCCCAATGTTTTAAACATTTCAAAATTTTTAGCTGTTTTATCTCTCATAGAAAATTGTCCTATTCAATTAGACGATCTCATATCCCTGTATTTATATAATCGACGAGATTTAAGAAAAACTTTATTAGAATTGCAATTCTTTATACAAAGTGGTGGCGATAGACAACTTCAATTGATGGATAAAAAGGTCCCTAAAGCCTCAGAAAACTCAAATCCCAATTATTTTGCATCACCACGCAAAAGGCAATTCTCAGTAGAGCAAACTGAAACTGCAGACAATACTGTGCCTACAGATAAAAGCACTACTAATGGAAAATCAAATGATCAGGTGTATATGCATCGTCTTTTATTTGAATATTATACTGTGGGACAAAATTCCAAATGGCGAATACCATTTCCCATAGATTTTCATCTTTTAAATGTTAATTTAAATGAAATATTTCAAAATTCCCGAAAGCTTAAAATGGATATAAATCAAAAGTCTAGTGAAACAACTGTCAAACCTGCAGCAACCACAAAGCGTAAATCAAAATCACCAAAAAAACAATGGTTAACCTCTGCCACGGCTAAAACACCTTTAGACAATTTATGCGGATTTTATGAAAATCTTTCGGTTGCATCGTTAATGGATGAACGGGATAATTTGTTTCAGTATCAAAATCAAAATAAACAGAAACCTTCCATTGTCGATCGCCTGCAGCCGAATATCTCAGAAACTATATCACATTGCTTATTGGAAAAAGCAATAGAAGTCGATTTGGAAGCTGAATTGTGTCCCTATAATCTGTTTGATACTCCAAAGAATAGGTAAGAGATACAAACTACATTAAAATTACATTTCTTTTAATTGTGTCTTCATTTCAGTATTTCATTATGTGAGGAATTGGGTAGCATGCAATTACGTTCTAATCGTTCACGAAACTTGGACTATGAACCTACATTACGTTCTATATGCCGTAGTGAGAAAATGCGCTCAACTCTGGAGCGACGATCAACACGTTTCTATCACTATCTTCGAAATTATTCCATCAATGTGTGCAATTTTTCCACTACAAATTTCGATCAGGCTTGTGAAGCATTTCAACTGACAGATATCGAGGAAAATCAAACTTGAATAAACTCAAATTAACATTAGTAATAACCAGAACCAAAATAGTCTTCAATAATTACAAAAAAAAAAAACGAAAACATTCAATCCTTCTCATCCGACACAAACATGCAACAGCAAGTAAGTCAATCAATATTATGTATATTTTAAATTTACTTGAAAATAAAAGCCAATCATAATTTTTATTTAATTCTATTTGTCGTGTATATACAATAAATACATAATCTATAGAAACAATGTTAGTATAATACTTATATGTTTTTTACGAATAGTTTGTATTCTCTTTTATTCATTTTTCTTAATTAAATTAATGAAATTCCTTTTTTTTGTGTCGTTAATATAAATTTAAAAGTTAAATATAAAAATATGAAAATAAAGATTTTTTAATGCTAATATAATTCAAATTGTTTAAACTATTTTCCTAAAGATATTATTTTATACATAACTTAAAATGTTTTAAAAGCAAAAGAACAATTTGATACGTTTCTTTTCTTTGCGACAACATGGTTGTTCAGTCGATGATTTTCTTGATATTGCTGTAGTTTCAGTCTTTGATTGTGTACTGGAAACACATTGACGGGAACACTGAAATGGAGTGATATTAAAATTCGTTAGTAATTAGATGGATAGAAATAATTTTAATAGAAAATTTTTCTATGCGAAAATTTGTATAAAACAATTTTTGATGTAAAAATTTTTATATAAAATTTTGGATGAAAAAATTTTTACAAAAAAAATGTTGATATAAAAATGTTTATAGAAAAATTATCGATGTAGCATTTCTTATAAAAAAACTTTTCATGTAAAAGTTTTAGATAAAAATGTTTGATTTAAAAATTTTTATAGAAAAATTTTCGATGTGGAAATTGAAATTTTGATGTAAAAATTTTTATAAAACAAATTTTCTATGTAAAAATTTTTATAGAAAAATAGTTGATGTAAAAATTTTTGTATTAAAAATTTTCGATGTAAAAATTTTTGTAGAACATTTTTCGATGTAAAAATGTTTTAGAAAATTTTTCGATGTAGAAGTTTTTAGAAATGAAATTTTGATGTAAAACTTTTTTTAAAAACAATTTTCTATGTAAAAATTTTCGCTGTAAAAACTTTTATAGAAAAACAAATGTGTTCCATGTAAAAATTTTTATAAAATAAATTTTCTATGTAAAAATTTTAATAAAAAATATTTGATGAAAAAATGTTCGTACAAAAATTTTCGATGCTAAAATTTTAATAGAAAAATTTTTGATGTAAAAATTTATAGAAAAATTTTATATTTTTAAAAATTTTTATAGAAAAATATTCAATGTAAAAATTTTTATTGAAAAATTGTCCATGTAAAAAATGTATAGAAAAATTTTTATAGAAATATTTTCTATGTAAAAATTTTTATAGAAAAATTTTCGATATTAAAATTTTTTTAGAAAAAAATTTGATGTAAAAATTTTCGATGCAAACATTTTAATAGAAAAATATTCGAAGTAAAAAATTTTTGTAGAAAAATTTTTGATATAAAAATTTTTATAGAAAAATTTTCTATGTAAAAATTTTTATAGAAAAATTTTCTATGTAAAAATTTTTATAGAAAAATTTTCTATGTAAAAATTTTTATAGAAAAATTTTCTATGTAAAAATTTTTATAGAAAAAATTTCGATATAAAAATTTTTATAGAAAAATTTTCGATGCAATAAATTTTTGCTATAAAAATTTGTATAGAAAAATATTTTTTTCATGTAAAAATTTTTATAAAATAAATTTTTTATGTTAAGAATTGTATAGAAAAATATTTGATGTAAAACTTTTTGTAGAAAAATTTTCGATGTAAAAATTTTAAAAGAAAAATTTTAAATGTAAAAAATAATAGAAAAATTTCCTATGTAAAAATTTTGATAGAAATATTTTCTATGTAAAAATGTTTATAGAAAAATTTTCGATGTAAACATTTTTATATAAAATTTTTGATGTAAAAATTTTAACAAAAAAAATTTTCATATAAAAATTTTTATAGAAAAATTTTCGATGTAAAATTTTTATAGAAAAATTTTTCATATAAAAATTTTTGATGTAAAAATTTTGATAGAAAAATATTCGATAAAAAATTTTTATAGAAAAATTTTATAGAAAAATTTTTGATGTAAAAATTTTCATAGAAAAATTTTTGATGTGAAAAATATATAGAAAAATTTTCAATGTAAAAATTTTAATAGAAAAATTTTTTTCCATGTAAAAATTTTTATAAAATACATTTTTATAGAAAAATATTTACATTTTTTTTTTAAATTTTCGATGTGAAAATTTAATAAAAAAATTTTTTATGTAAAAATTTTCGATGTAAAAATTTTAATAGAAAAAATTTTTTTCCATGTAAAAATTTTTAATTAATAAATTTTTATAGAAAAATTTTCAATGTAAAAATTTTGATAGAAAAATTTTCGATGTAAAAATTTTTATAGAAAAATTTTCGATGTAAAAATTTTTATAGAAAAATTTTCGATGTAAAAATTTTTATAGAAAAATTTTCGATGTAAAAATTTTGATAGAAAAATTTTCGATGTAAAAATTTTTATAGAAAAATTTTCGATGTAAAAATTTTTATAGAAAAATTTTCGATGTAAAAATTTTTATAGAAAAATTTTCGATTCTATGTAAAAATTTTTATAGAAAAATTTTCTATGTAAAAATTTTTATAGAAAAATTTTCGATGTAAAAATTTTTATAGAAAAATTTTCGATGTAAAAATTTTTATAGAAAAATTTTCGATGTAAAATTTTTTATAGAAAAATTTTCGATGTAAAATTTTTTATAGAAAAATTTTCGATGTAAAATTTTTTATAGAAAAAATAAAAAATTTTTGTAGAAAAATTTTCGATGTAAAAATTTTTATAGAAAAATGTTCGATGTAAGAATTTTTATAGAAAAATGTTCGATGTAAAAATTTTTATATAACAATAATTGATGTAAAAATTTGTATAGAAAAATTTTCTATGTAAAAATGTTTATAGAAAAATTTTCTATGTAAAAATGTTTATAGAAAAATTTTCGATAGAAACATTTTTATAGAAAAATTTTTGGTGTAAAATTTTTTTTTATAAAAAATTTTTTTCCTTATAATTTTTTTTAAAATCAATTTTCTATGTTAAAATTTTTATAGAAAAATATTTGATCGAAAAATTTTTGTAGAAAAATTCTTGATGTAAACATTTTATAGAAAAATTTTCAATGTAAAAATTTGTATATAAAAATTTTCTGTGTAAAAATTTGTATATAAAAATTTTCTATGTAAAAATTTTTATAGAAAAATATTTGATGTAAAAATATTTTTTTAAAAAATTTTCGATGTAAAAATTTTATAAAAACATTTTCTATGTAAAAATTTTTGTAGATAAATGTTCGATGTAAACATTTTGATAAAAAAATTTTCGATATTAAAATTTTTATAGAAAAATTTTATATGTAAAACTTTTTATAGAAAAATTTTCGATGCAAAAATTTTTATAGAAAAATTTTTGATGCAAAAATTTTTATGGAAAAATTTTTGATGTTAAAATTTTTAGAAAAATCTTTCATGTAAAAGTTTTTAGAAAAAAATTTTCGGTGTAAAAATTTGTGTAGAAACATTTTTGCAGTAAAAATTTTTATAGAAAAATTTTCGATGCAAAAATTTTTATAGAAAAATTTTCGATGTAAAAATTTTTATAGAAAAAATTTCGATTTTAAAATTTTGAAAGAAAAATTTTTATAGAAAAATTTTCGATGAAAAAATTTGTATAGAAAAATTTTTGCTATACAAATTTTCGATGTAAAAATTTTTATATAAAACTTTTGTAGAAAAATTTTCGTGTAAAAATTTTTATAGAAAAATTTTAGATGTAAAAATTTTTATAAACAAATTTTCGATGTAAAAAATTTTATAAACAAATTTTCGATGTAAAAATTTTTATAAACAAATTTTCGATGTAAAAAATTTTATAAACAAATTATCGATGTAAACATTTTTATAAACAAATTTTCGATATAAAATTTTTTTTAGAAAAAATTTTCGATATAAACATTTTTTAAAGAAAAATGTTAAAATTTTTATAGAAAAATTTTCAATTTAAAAAAAAAGTGTTGATGTCCCGACCTGATTATCCACGACACCGATTTTATAAAGTTTGAGATCTTGTATGGCGTCTATAGAATGTCCAGCATCATTAAAGGCTTTTGTAGCATCTTTGCCAGCGTATTCCATAATTAGCTCTTCACCACCAGGATGCTAAAAATTAATTATCACTTTAAGATCTAAACATTTGCTTTTTTAAAATAAATTCTATCTACAATCACATACATCATTCATAAACCTGGTCACATCATAGACACCATCTTTTACAATAATCCAGACAGGTTTGCCATTTTTACCATTATTTTCTGAAATTTCACACAATGAATATATTTGAGACATTTTGATTTAATTTCAAAAACTTTAGAATATTTCACAAAAAGTTGTTAACTCTTAAATGCTACTGCCGCGAATAATTAGGAAATTGTTTTCTTTAAAAGGTTTTATACATTTTATGTTTTCTTTAACTGCCTTCAAAATCGCGAATATTTTTTATTTGAAATAAAATAGATAATTTTGTATTCGTCTTTTGATTTATTGAATTTTGGCGTGTGATTGGTTTATTTTTAATATTTTTTTGTTTATCTAAAAACATTCGTTTAAAGTTTAAATTGTTTGCATATTGTTTATTTATTATTTGTAATATTTGCAAAGGAAAAGTTATTGACTTTTAATTTGTTAGACTTTGTTTAATGAATTTATTCACTTTAAGATTTCTTATCTAATCAAATTGTTGGTCTGTTTAGTTTTTTGAGAATTTTTAAAAACCGTGGGCGTTGATATTTATTCGTGGAAAATAATTAGCAATCAAAACTGCATTTTATCTTCATAAGAAACTTAACTAAATGTCGGTATAGTATCAAATAATAGCGCTTGCCATTTAAAAAGTAAAACGGGGTCCGGAAACGCGGAGCGGGCTTTCCCTTTTTTTTTCAATAATTTGTGTATTTTCAAAACAAAATTAAAGTTGTCCAACTGTTCAGTTATCATTTATCATAATTGATGAGGACGACAGTAAACGTGATGTTTAACACTAAATATTTTATTTATCAAAAAATAAATTATAATTAAGTAGAAATTTTCCAAATATATACATGTTATCAAATTAAGATCCATAAAGCAAAACAAAAAGGGGATTACCAGATATATAAAAGGTTTATTTTGGATATAAAGTACTTATTAAAAATATAAAATAAATATATAGGGCCTTGAATTAAAAATATAAAATAAATATATAGGGTCTTGAATTGGGCACTTGCTATCTTTAAATAAAAAAAAACAAACAATTTTAAAATTATTTATTCGTTTGAAAGGTCATAGGTGCAATTATGTTGTGAATATAAGATGTTTTTACATCCGTCACAGACTCTATAATATAAAGATGTTTCACTTCCATACATTATTTGCCGTATGGTCCCTTTGAAAAGTCCCATAAAAAAGAGAGTATATCGCTTTTACTCTAATTCGGAAACAACTATTGGAGACGATTATCCAATGAGAGAGAGTTAAGACACACACACGTGCATATAATATGTATGCTTGTTTGTGCGTTTTATCCACTTTAATTACAATTTTTTTTCAGAAAAAAATGTATGGAGTGCAATATCTTTGTACTATAGAGTCTATGGTCGCAGCTTCTATCGGGTTATGCATTTTGCGGTTTCAAAAGTAAACTAAATAAAACATAAAGTTTGAATGTTGACATTATGTATGACCACCACGCGAAATTTTGCAAGCATTGATTCTTTTGAGGTAGTTTTCGACTACTTTTTGACACATATTGGCAGGTATTTCAGTCATAACTTGACGAATGTTGGTTTTTAAGTGCTCAAGAGTTAAAGGTTTATCTGCATAAACACGGTCTTTTGCGTAGCACCACAAAAAAAGTATAATGGTGTCAAATGGCATGATCTTGGTGATCAGTTGATATCGCCACGACGAGAAATTACGCGGACAGGAAATGTTTCTTGCAATAAAGCTATATTCGTTCGAGTTGTGTGGCATGTGGTACCGTCTTGGTGAAACCACATATTCTCTCTAAGTCGTATTCTTCAATAGCAGACAAAAAAGGTGGGCTATCATTTGAGCATAACGCTCCGAATTCACGGAATCGACACATTCGGGTCTTCGGCAACACTTTAGCAGCGATATTTTCAGCGGAACGAGCGAAACTGTGCATCATACAGGCCTTACAATACTTGTAACCGCTCCAGTCTCTTCAAATTTCTTTACAATTTTGTCAATTGCTTGCGTAGTTGGACCATTATGTAAACCATAATCTCCTCTTAAAGCGCGATATTTGGCTGTTGCAAAATCACCATTTTTGTAGTATGTTTTGACAATTTTTATGCGTTGTGTGATACTTAAGCGATCCATTTTCGTCAATGTCAGACTTTCAACTGAAAAGAAAAAATTGGGTTTAACAACTTAATGCGACAGATGTCGAGTTCCAGTCCTAAACTTTTAAAACCACAAAATGGATAACCCGATATTATAGAGTCTATCTATTATAATATTTTATATTACAGAGTCTATGGTGACAGCTTCTATAAAAGATGGAGCTTATTTAATATTTCCAACTTTCTATGACTAAATTTGACCAATGGCAAGGGTTATGTTGGCTCTGTGTTAGTTGGTTAGTACGTCGACTACCAAGCTTGACATATCATATTGAGACTGGGTTCTATCACCGGTCACGGCGACATCATATTTCGTAATAATAAAAAACGTAATACGAGTAGATATAAGCGAAAACGTGTTTGGTACTTTTTTGAAACTATGTCCGATAAGTTCCAAATATATTGACGAGGTTGAAACTTTCAGCTACCTTGGAGAAGTTATACTAGGAGAAGATATCTAAAATAGATTATGCAAAGCAAGGCAAGCTTTTGGTATTCTCAATAAGTTCTGGAGATCTTGAAATATCTCGAAAATCACCAAACTTTTTAAAAGTTTTTTTTTTATGTGAGACATTGAATATTTCGAGTCGAGAGATGAGCGGACTACAAGCATTTATGAATCGATGCCTCAGACACATTCTAAGAATTTTCTGTCCTGTAACAATTTCAAATCAAGATTTATGGTTGCGCACCAATGAAGAACCACTACAACAACTATTCGTTCTCGGAAATATGGTTGGCTAGGACATACACTTAGAAAGCCAGCTACTGATAAACATCGTCAAGCCATCGAATAAAATCTTCAAGGTTCGAGGAGGTCTGGTAGACCTGCAAACACATGGAGGCGGCAAACTGAGAACGAATTACGAGAGTTCGGATTATCTAGGGATGCAAAATGAGTAAAAAAAGGATAAAATTATAACTTAACATCTCATAAAGTAATTAAATGAACCGAATTCAAATGGTACTAAAGAAGTACTAAATATGCATGTGGAAATTTTTTTTAAATTAGGGCATAAAAAGGGGAAAAATGGAAACGTTATAACTTTTGAAGAAATAATTATGGAAACAAAATGTTAATTACGTTTTAATCAGCTGAAAAGAAGAAAGAGGACGAGTAATTGGTAGTTTTTGGAGAAAAGGCCCAGCAGAACTAATCACCCCTATCGCAAATATCATCTCCCATGGGAATCGTGTTCCCAAAACTTTTTTATTATATGTTTTACAGTGTAAAATAAATTTTGGGAACACGATTCCCATGAGAGATGATATTCGTGATAGGGGTGTGAAAAAAATGTAGTACTTTTTTTACTTTTAAATAAATGAACTTAGAAACAGCAAGTAAGAAAGTGCTATGGTACGATACCCTTCACCACTAAGGTCAAAGGTTTTCTTTTACGTGTATAAAGATAAATATTTGCTAAATTTTGCCATCATATAAACATTTTCCCAAAACTTTTGTATTTAAGCTGTTTTCGTCATTTGGACTTATATGAAAGCTAGGGTCAAATGTGGGCCGATTATCTCGAAATTGGGCAAATTGATTACAGTTTTTTCAAAAATTATGTATGCAAAAAATAAACTCAAAATTCTCATTATCTTCAGACTTACGAGCGTTTTAGTGATTTTGGACTCATTTAGTGTGTTTTGACAGAAGAGTTTGTATGGGAGTTATGGTCAAATGTGGAACGATTTTAAAATTTGTTACAGTGGTTTTGGTTTACATAAGCAGTATTTGTTTTAAATTTAATGAAAAAATATTGATGTTCGTGGCTAAAATATCAATTCCGGGAAGTGAGACCTATGGGAGGCACCATAAATAATGGACCGATTTTGACGAATTTAAATAGCCATTGTCCCACTATCAGAAAATGATCTGTGCCAAATTTCATCAAATTATCTTTAGAATTGCGACCTGTAGTTTGATTACATGGTTTACATGGTCAGTCAAGCAGCCTTCCAGCCAGACGGACAGACATCGCTAAATAGACTTAGGAAGTGATTCTAAGCCTATTGGTATACTAAAAGGTGAGTCTAAGACAAATATTTCTATGCGTTACATACATCAGCACAAACTTATAATACCCTTTCCACCTATGGTGGTGAAGGGTGTAACAAAACGAGTATCGTAATTGATTTAGAAAATATATATAATCATTTCTGAAGTTATATAGAAAGTGCTTCTTTCTATCAGTTGATTTCTGTTTATCCTAATAGATGGCACTCATCTATTAGGATAAACAGAAATCAACTGAAATATGATTATGAAAATTTTCACTATTAGAGCGCCATCTACTAGCAATTAAACATTTTAGTATTTTAATTTGCCTTTGCCTTTGAATAAAAAGCTTAAATAATGCGTCTAAATAACATGGCGCAAGTGTTGAATATAAAGCTTTACAATTCTCTACTATCTCCTTTTCTAAAGACGAAATAACCTACCAACAGTTTTCAAAAGTTTACAGGAGAGGAAAAAAACTTTATAAAATTGGAACTATTTGCAATATTTAAACGAAAATTTTGTATTTAGATTAAAATTAAACCTGAAATATATATCGGCTAAAAAAATTTTGTTTTTCTAAACACAGCTTATGTTATGTCACTTAGGTTATTTGGAATTGCAAAAATCTGAAACCAAATAACCTATCTGCAGTACTAATTAGTATGAATAAATAAATTTTTTATACACATAAATATTATACAAATTAAATATTAACAGTTATAGTTTCTTTCAAATGAAAGTACTTAATGATTGTTTAAATTACACTATGCAACAAAATTAAACTTAGTTTTATCTTTTTTAAGTGCGTAACGGTCCTCTAGTTACAAAAACTGTAAAATTTGATCGTTTGTGATATTAGATGTTGAAAATTTTGCACAGATATACGTTATGATATAGGGAATAATAATCCATAAAAAACTCAATTTTGAAAATTTTGCCGATAGGTTATTTGGTCTTTAAGATGACGATATAAACTTTATACAACGGTATAGGCAGTAATTGCCTGAGTGTTTCTTAAAAAAAAAAAAAAAATTTTTGGGAATGCACTAAACGCTCTTTTATCTCAAATTCAATAATATTACGTGAACCAAGTATCTGAAAGTGGACCTCATCGCTAAAGATGTTGCAGAATCAGGGCTGGTAAACCTTCTAAATTATAAAATATAAAGTATTAAAACTTAAAAACTTCTATCGTTTGCTAAGTTTTTAATAAGTTTCTAAAAACTCTCATGGTGTTTTCTTTATCTTAAACAAAAGAATTTAAATAATTTCCGTTATATACTTTTTAAAATGAATAATAGTCTGCCTTATAATTCCCCCTAGAGCATTTGAATATCTTCTGTCTGAGTTATTTTGATAATTCATAGCAGAGCTATTCTAATTAATTGCTGTAATACTAGAATTATTTGTTCTTATTATCAGTTAAATGTTTTCCCTAATGTCTTTGATTGTGATAAAAATTTACGTGACATTTCAAACATGCCCGAGATAATAAATAAATGCGATATAAAAACATCAAGAATATTTTCAATTGCTACCAGAATTAACTTGGAATAAATAAATATGTAATGATTCGAATTCATTTGATTAATTTTTGGTTGCTAACAGAAAATTAAACAAAAAAATAAAAATAAGTTGTGAACATTTGGATTATTGACAAGTGTCATTAACCACGACTAGACTGAGGACAAACTGTCAAAGTACATTTTAGAGACGTCAAGGTATATTTAATAGATGTCATGTACATTCAAGAAATGTCATTATACTATTTTTTTTGCTATTTTTTTGTTGTTTAGTAGAACATATGATCGCAGTCTATGTGATAGTCTATGGCAAGTGTTTCCAATAAGTTTTTTTTTTAATGTAAAATTCTAACAAGTAAGAAAGGCTATAGCCGGTCAAGCCCGACTATATGATATCACTATCACTACTAAGATCAAATATGGACCAACAATTTAACTTATGTCATTTCCGGCTAAGGACCTGATATGTGAGCTAGGGTCAATCGTGGATCGACTGTTGCCAAGTTTCGGTTATTTATAAAATTATTGGTTTATATTTATAAAATATTTATTTTAGATTTATTAGTGTTTTTGTGCTTTTATGGGTTTTTAAACTACTTTTGAGAATGTTTCTTGCATGGGAGGTATGGTCAAATATGGGCCGATTCCTGCAAAATTAGGTACACTGATTAAGGTTATCATAAGCAATATTTGTGCTAAATATTATTAAAATACAACTAAATTTGTGGCTGTTAAAAACCAACAACTCTATTCCGGGAAGGCATCCCTATGAGTGGTACCCGAAATAGTAATTCGATTTTGACCAAAATATGAGCCTGCGCCAAATTTCATCAAATTATCTTTAAAGGTACAATCTGTACATTAGAGTGGTTCGAAAAAAAGTTGTGTTAGTCTCCCCCTGGGATTAAAGATAATGTGAAAATAATTCTAAATTTTTGTTTTTATTTTTTTTTTTAATTATTCGGGCATGTTCTGCAAATCACTTCCACATGATTTTGAAATCACATAAATTTTCTAAGTCGAATTATTCATTGTTCATAAATAATTTTGACACTTTTATAACTCAGTGCACTTAAGATGAAGAAGGTCTAGAAGGTTATTGATAAATGCTCTGAAAATTTCAACAATTATAGAGATTAAAGCCTTTTTGAATTTCATGTGCAGAACATGCCCGATTGAATCTGAGATATGTATATTTGATTTAAATGTTATCACAAACAAAGCGGGCAGGGTACAGCCTGCCCGCTTTGTTGATCCACCAACTAAAATCAGTTTGAAGGAAAGACATTACACAAATATGCAAATAATTTTGAATCATTTTATTATATCAATTTATTTTGATAATTTTCAGTGGCGCCATCTGCCGAAAATTGGTTGCATCTACTTAGAAATCTTCGTCGGCTCATGCAAAACAACTTTGCTTAAGATAATTACATAATCAAATGCATATGCATAGTTGACGATTCCATTTATTTCAAACAATTTTCAGTAGCGCAATATATCGGGAATTAATTGCATCAACTTAGAATCCTCCGTCGACTCATGCGCAACATCTTTACATAAGATCACAGCCTGATCAAATTCACAGCTTACAAATTATTAAACTTTATGTAGTTTTCAGTGGTGCCACCTGTCAGAACTTGGACATACCGACTTAGTAATCTTTGTCGGCTCATGCGCAACAACTTTTCTATTATATAAAGGACATACAGACAGACAAACATTAATTTTTATTGTATACAATACAATAAAAATTAATGATTGTCTGTCTGTAGTTTATCAAATTTCAAGTAATCGAAATTGTAGACTGACAAAGTCCGGAAATTTAGTTATTTTATGGTTTAATTGAATCCCTAAAGTATGCTTTAATTTATCACACAATTTATAAAATATTACTCATACGTCCATGAGGTTTAAAAAAAATCGTATGAAATTTCTGAAATGTTACTCATACGCCAAAAATCGGCAGAATTTCTGGGAAGGCTTCATCCTAGTTGAAATTGGACAAAATTTTCGGATTCAGCGTTTGACAAAAATACGTAATAGCGTTTTCCAGTCATTTGTTGGCCAGTAGTTAAGGAGATATTCGTTAAAAATGTATTTCATACAAGAGTTTTACAGATTTTATGATCTATTTTTACTTCCTCCCACATACACACGAACATAATAAAACAAAGTGCAGTCTGTTTTACAATCTTTCACAATTTTTAAGTTCTACATCTCTTTAAATTTCCTTAAATTTCGTTGTTTATCTTTTAATTTGATCCCTAAAGTATGCTATAAATTTATCACACAATTTGTGAAATATTGCTCATACGTTTTGTAGGTTTACAAAATAGTATTTAATTTCTGAAATATTACTCATACGCCAAAAACCGATAGTATTTTCTGGGAAGGCTTCATCCTAGTTGAAATTGGACAACATTTTCGGAATCAGCGTGTGACAAAAATATGTAATAGTGTTTTCCAGCCATTTTTGGCCAGTAGTTAGGGAGATATTCGTTAAAAAAGTATTTCATACAAAAGTTTTACAAATTTCATAATTTTCATCATCAATTTTTTTAACTCACACATACACACATACGTGTAATATCGTGATACAAAGAAAACAAGATAACGCATTGCTCATCTGCGTTATATTTTTATACGATTTGTGACGTCACACCTTTAAAATTGCCATCATTTACACGTGTTCGTGTGTTTGTGTTAACATTGTTTAAATGGTGTAATGTAGGTGCGCATAAGAAACAAGTTTTAAAAATGTGAATGCGTTGGTATCTTGTTTTCTTTGTATCATGGTGTAATATGTATGACAACCTTTCTGTATTGTTAAGTTTAATGCATCGTATATCTCTGCCAAAAGCGTTAAAAATTGGCTGAAAACATATTTCGATGTTGAATCCGAATATGGAAACAAAATTTTGATCCAACCTCTATGTTCAAAGATCTGGAAATTAAGTTATTTTATCTTTCAGTTTTATTCCCTCAAGCTACAAATTAATCACACCTTTTGAAAATTAGAATTTTCTATTAAAAAATTGAAAATTTCCTTTGAGAAAATAAGAGATTTTTGAAAAATTCTCTCTATAAAACTAAGAAATTAAAAAAAAACTCCTATTAGGAAAGTGCTATAGTCGGTCAAGCACGACCATATGATACCCTTCAACACAGAGTTCAAATATCACTTAATTATTCGCATAAAAGTATATATAAATATCTGTGATTTGATACTATTTAAACGGGTCAAAATATCAGATATTTAAAAAATATTCCTATTTAAAAGTAAGACATTTTTTCCTATAAAAATAAGAAATTTTTGACAAATTTTCTATAAAAATAAAAAAATTTTGAAAAATTTCCAATAAAAAATAAGAAATTTTTGGATAATTTCCTATAAAAAACAGACATTTTAGAAAATTTTTTTATAAAAATAAGAAATTTTTGAAAAACTAAAATTTTTGAAAAACTAAAATAAATTTGTACATAAAATTTTAGAAATTTTTTAAAAATTTCCTATAAAAAAATAAATTTTTGGAAATTTTCCTAAAAAATAAGAAACTGTTGAAAAAATTTCTATAAAAATAAGAAATTTTCAAAAATTCCCTATAAAAATAAGATATTTTTAAAAACAATTTCCTATAAAAATTAAAAATTTTTGGAAAATATAATATAAAAATAAGAAATTTTTGAAAAATTTTCTTTTAAAATTAGAAATGTTTGGAAAATTTCCTATAGAAATAAAATTTCCTATAAAAATAAGACATTTTTGAAAAATTTTCTATAAAAATAAAAAAATTTTGAAAAATTTCTATAAAAATAAGAAATTTTTGAAAAATTTCCTATAAAAAAAAGAAATTTTTGAAAAATTTCCTATAAAAATAAGAAATTTTTGAAAAATTTCCTATAAAAATAAGAAATTTTTGAAAAATTTCCTATAAAAATAAGAAATTTTTGAAAAATTTCCTATAAAAATAAGAAATTTTTTAAAAAATTTTCTATAAAAATTAGATTTTTTTAAAAAATTTTCTACGAAAATAAGAAATTTAAAAAAAAATGTCCTATAAAACGAAGAAATTTCTGAAAAATTTCCTATAAAAATAAGAAAGTTTGGAAAATTAAAAAAAAAAAGAAATTTTTGGAAAATTTGCTATAAAAATAAGAAATTTAAAAAAAATTTGCTGTAAAAAAAAATTTGAAAAACTTCCTATAAAATAAGAACTTTTTCAAAAATTTCTGATAAAAATAAGAAATTTTTGAAAAATTTCCTATAAAAATAAGAAATTTTTGAAAAATTTCCTATAAAAATAAGAAATTTTTGAAAAATTTCCTATAAAAATAAGAAATTTTTGAAAAATTTCCCATAAAAATAAGAAATTTTTGAAAGATTTCCTATAAAAATAAGAAATTTTTGAAAAGTTTCCTATAAAAATAAGAAATTTTTGAAAATTTTCCTATAAAAATATGAAATTTTTGAAAAATTTCCTATAAAAATATGAAATTTTTGAAAAATTTCCTATAAACATAAGAAATTTTTGAAAAATTTCCTATAAACATAAGAAATTTTTGAAAAATTTCCTATAAAAATAAGAAATTTTTGAAAAATTTCCTATAAAAATAAGAAATTTTTGAAAAATTTCCTATAAAAATAAGAAATTTTTGAAAATTTTCCTATAAAAATAAGAAATTTTTGAAAAATTTCCTATAAAAATAAGAAATTTTTGAAAAATTTCCTATAAAAATAAGAAAATTTTGAAAAATTTCCTATAAAAATAAGAAATTTTTGAAAAATTTCCTATAAAAATAAGAAATTTTTGAAAAATTTCCTATAAAAATAAGAAATTTTTGAAAAATTTCCTATAAAAATAAGAAATTTTTGAAAAATTTCCTATAAAAATAAGAAATTTTTGAAAAATTTTCTATAAAAATAAGAAATTTTTTAAAAATTTCCTATGAAAATAAGAAATTTTTGAAAAACATCCTATAAAAATAAGAAATTTTTGAAAAATTTCCTATAAAAATAAGAAATTTTTGAAAAATTTCCTATAAAAATAAGAAACTTTTGTAAAATTTCTATAAAAATAAGAAATTTTTAAAAATTTTCTATAAAATAAGAAATTTTTGAAAAACATCCTATAAAAATAAGAAGTTTTTTAAAAATTTTTATAAAAATAAGAAATTTTTGAAAAATTTCCTTTTAAAATAAGAATTTTAAAAACTGTTAAATTGAATTGTATGGTTGAAAGACGTGTTGTAGATTTACAGAACAAAACTTACTTTTTTGGAATTTTTGTACAAATTATTATTTTAAATAAAACTCATTTTCGTTCGTTTTGATTTAACATTTTACTTATAATATATCTTTTTTTATTTTAATTTTAAGCAAATAAAAAAATTATTTTTTATTTTTGTTTTTCTTTAAATTATTTTTTCTATTTTTCTTTTTTGTTTTTAATTTAATTTCGAATGATGTTATGGGATGCATGTTATAATAATGTGTAATGTTTTTATTTTATAAATGTAAATCTTATATTTTAAATATTTTATTCTCTGCTGGTTTTCGCACATTTTTTTTGTTGTATTGAAGAATTTTTTTATTATTAAATTTTTTACATTTTTTTAAATAAATTTGATATTTTTCAAAAATTTCTTAGAATTGTTTTTTTAATATTTCTCATTTTTTAGATTAAAAATGAATTTGTAATACAAAAACGAAAAGACACTTTAAGTGTCAAGCTGGGGTTTTATTTATTTATTTCTTGTTTTTTTCTTTTTATTTAATTAAATATTTATTAATGATTTATTTTAGCTAAATTTAAAGAAGAAGAGTGCAATAAATTTATTTAAATAGTTTATAATTTTAATGCTCTTTTGTTTTGTTGTTATTAAATATAAATGTGTGAAAACTTTACTTGTAGCTTTAATAACAATTTTTATATAGGGATAAAAAATATTTGTTTTATTAAATTTTTAATTATATTTTAGACATACATTTTTAATGTTAACAAACAAAATAACACGCATACACTTGTATTTTACAGACAGACACATACATTTATATATTTTCAATATTTTATTTATTTAAATATTTTATTTATTTTTAATTTAAAGGCTTTTTAAGAGTTGTATTACAATATTAACTATTTTGTTTTAAGGTTCTTAGAGAATTGTTGTTTGTATATACTATATTTATTGTATTTTAGTTTTAAAGTTATTTTATGGTATTTTGATTTTATGGAAAAATTATGACACCGTTTACAACCCTTGGCCAATAGTCTAGTATTTTTATAATTTGCAAATTGTTATAACAAATGAAAGATTTTCTATTTAATTCTAAAGAATATTTTTCATTTGCTATAACGATTTGCAAATGCTATGACGCTAGACTAATAGGAAAGATTTGTAAACTGGGCTTATGTCTAAAAAATTACACACATTTATAGAAATTTTAAATTTAAACAAAAATTTGTTTCATATGAAACGAAACATATAACTTTTATATAAGAAGTGTTACGAATAAAATTTTGTATTTGTATTAACTTAAATAAAACTTAAAATGTGCTTTACAAAAATTTCTTAAATTTATTAAATTGTTGTACAAATTCATCTGATATTTAAATTTTCACATATTGATCATATCATTAAAAATTGTATAGTTACTTCTGTTTTGCGGGAGGTGAACGGTCCTCTTTAGTTCAAAGTCGGTCATGTTGTGGAATACCTTTCCTGTGTTCTTCCATATCTTTTTTAAGAGGGCAAAATTTTTTAAAAATTTCCCATAAAAATAAGAAATTTTTGAGAAATTTCCTATAAAAATAAGAAATTTTTGAAAAACTTCCTAAAAAAATAAAATTTTGAAAATTTTCCTATAAAAATAAGAAATTTTTGAAAAATTTCCTATAAAATAAGAAATTTTTTAAAAATTTCCTATAAAAATATAAATTTTTGAATAATTTTTTTATAAAAATAAGAATTTTTTTAAAAAATTTCCTATAAAAATAAGAAATTATTAAAAAATATCCTATAAAAATAAGAAATTTTTGAGAAATTTCCTATAAAAATAAGAAATGTTGGAAAAATTTCCTATAAATATAAGAAATTTTTGAAAAATTTCCTATAAAAATAGGAAATTTTTGAAAAATTTTCTATTAAAATAAAAAGTTTTTGAAAAATTTCCTACAAAAAAAAAAAAAATTTAAAATTTTCTATAAAAATAAGAAATTATTGTAGCACTGCGAATAAGTTTTGTTTAAATTAATCAATACATATTTAATTCAGAACACTCCTTAATATAAATTTAACTCAAAAGATTATTTTCTTTTTCTCTAAAACTTGTAAAACTTACATTTAATTTAATTTTACACAAAAAGAGGTGGAGGGGGGAAAGGGAGGCTATATTTCCTTTATAAAAAAAGTTAAACTATATTTATATATAATATAATTTTAAAAATAGTAGTAATTTATAAAAAAAATCCTTAATTTAAAAATGTTATTTTAAGATTTTAGTTTATTTTTTAAGTTATTTTTTAAATATTTTCTCATTATTATTATTATTATATATGTATGTATATTAAATATGTTTTATAATATTTTGTTTAAACTATATTTACACTCACAATATCATCATATTCTTTATTATTATCATCATCATCATTATATAAAATGATAATTAAGATTATTTTGAAGTTAATAAATTTATTAAATTTATTAAACCCTCATTCATATACATCTCAGTTGCTTTCCAATGACTTTCAGGTTTTAATGCATTTTATTGGGTTTTATGTTAAATGTTTCAGTTTTTCTATCGATAGGCGTTTGCGTTTGTTTGTGTTTAAATTTTCATGAAAAACCTTTCTCACAATATGCCATTCGTGTAGTACTGATAGCCATCGTATAATTTGGTGGAGAGACTCTTAAGCGAATCTTGGACCAGCTGTTCGACTTTGCGTTCCATTTCCTGTTCGGTTAAATTCATGTGGAAACGTTTGCGGAGATTCTGTACCGTACCGGAGCAACCATTTTTGAAGCACGGTAATTGGGCATCTAAAAGTAAGAAATTAAAAAAATTAGTTCAACAAAGAAAATTTAAAAAATACTCTATAAAAAAAAAAGTTTTGAAAAATTTCCTATAAAAATAAGAAATTTTTGAAAAATTTACTGCAAAAATGAGAAATTTTTGAAAAATTTCCTATTAAAATAAGAAATTTTTGAAAAAGTTCCTATAAAAATAAGAAATTTTTGAAAAATTTTCTATAAAAATAAGAAATTTTTGAAAAATTTCCTATAAAAAATAGAAATTTTTGAAAAATTTCCTATAAAAAATAGAAATTTTTGAAAAATTTCCTATAAAAATAAGAAATTTTTGAAATTTTTTTTTTATAAAAATAAGAAATTTTTAAAAAAATTACAATAAAAATGAGAAATTTTTGAAAATTTCTTGTAAAAATAAGAAATTTTTAAAAAACTTCCTATGAAAAAAAGAAATTTTTGAAAACTTTCCTATAAAAATAAGAAATTTTTGAAAAATTTCCTATAAAAATAAGAAATTTTCGAAAAATTTCCTATAAAAATAAGAAATTTTTGAAAAATTTCCTATAAAAATAAGAAATTTTTGAATTTTTTTTTTTTATAAAAATAAGAAATTTTTAAAAAAATTACAATAAAAATGAGAAATTTTTGAAAATTTCTTGTAAAAATAAGAAATTTTTGAAAAACTTTTTATAGAAATAAGAAATTTTGAAAAATTTCCTATAAAAATAAGAAATTTTTGAAAAATTTCCTATAAAAATAAGAAATTTTTGAAAAATTTCCTATAAAAATCAGAAAATTTTGAAAAATTTCTTATTAAAATAGAAAATTTTTGAAAAATTTTCTATAAAAATAAGAAATTTTTGAAAAATTTCCTATAAAATTTAGAAATTTTTGAAAAATTTCTTATAAAAATGAGAAATTTTTGAAAATTTCCTAAAAAAATAAGAAATTTTTGAAAATTTCCTAAAAAAATAAGAAATTTTTTAAAAATTTCCTATAAAAATAAGAAATTTTTTAAAAATTTCCTAAAAATATAAGAAATTAAAAAAAAAAAATAAAAAATTTCATATAAAAATAAGAAATTTTTGAAACATTTCCTATAAAATAAGAAATTTTTAAAAAATTTCCTATAAGAATAAGAAATTTTTCAAAATTTTTCTATAAAAATAACACATTTTTGAAAAATTTCCTAAAAAATAAGAAATTTTTGAAAAATTTCCTATTAAAATTAGACATTTTTGAAAAATTTCCTGTAAAAATAAGACATTTTTAAAAAATTTGTCTATATTACCAAAATAATCGAAAAGAATCAAATGTAATCTCTGAAAGTAGGCGGATTATTTTTTGATTCCTTTTGATTATTTTATGTAATCGTAAAGAAATCCTGATTACTAATCGTAATCGAAATTTAATAGCTCTGATTTCAAAAAACTTACTGCTTCTCATAATTTCAACAAAATTAATAATGCGATCCATATGTTTACGAGCCGTCATCATGCCTACAAGCAGCAAACGATTGAATTCGCGCCAATGTTCGGAACTTGTGCCGCCCATGACTTCCACGAATTCAGGTGTCAATTTGAAAGGAGATTGTTCAAAACCTTTAAATAAATAATACCAAATAATTAAAGTTTGTTTTTTTAATTAAAACCAATAAAAAAAACTGACCTAAATTCTTAGGTGATATGCTTAAAATAAAACCAAAATCAATGTGTATAATATGGCCATCGGAGTGCAGCAAAATATTGCCATTATGCCTGGAAAATTAAATAAGAAATAAAATATTAAATTTTTCAAAAATAAACTTATAAAATTCTAAAATATTTACCTATCTTTGACTTGCAACAGATACGATATTAAACAATATGCTGCACAACTTTGAACAAAATTCTTTTGAGCGAAACGAAAAAAGTCACTTTCCGGTGGTCCATATTCGTCAATGAAATAATCACGCAGTGATTTATTAGAATTCTTTTTGATTTGATGCAATGACACGGTATTGAGAATGGGCTCTATGAGACCACTATCGTTGGAGAGGCAGACAATTTTATAGGGACGCACCCAGAGATTTACATGTTCTTCTTCCCAAATAATTTTGAACATCTAAAACAGAAATTTGGAAAGAGTATTAACATACATAAGTAGTTTACTTCTAGAATAACCTAGAGAACTTACATGTAACAATTGGGTGGCCATTAGTTCCTGTCTTAGATCATCTCCACACTTAACAATGGCCGACAGAAGACGCCAGTTGGACAGATGACCATATGGCGAAGATAAGCGTATTTGTTGTTCCTTTTCATGCCAAGGTTCCTGTTTAAGAAGTAAAAATATATATATATATATAAATCATGCCTTATATTAACTATAGCTTCCTTCATATTACCTTTAGAGCTGCTGCTGAGGGATCTTCGGGATCATTGCTGAAGGATTTTGTATTCTCACAGTTCAAATTGTTACAATGGCGTGTTCTTACATCTCCAATATTGAATAAAACGGGCATTCCTATTTATGAAAAATGGATTATTAAATAACTTGATTACCTTTATTCTATTAAGACTTACCCTGATCCCTTGAGTCGCAGGAGTCCAAGGACATTTGCGAAATGGCATCACGTTCCGATTGTGAACGCATTTTACGCATATGTAAATATTGAGCAGTTATCTCATCATCTTCTTGAGACCAAACATCATCTTCGTTCAATTGAGGGGGAGCTAAGCAGCCACCAACACTGTTAACTGCTGGTGCTGGAACATTATGCTCCGTTGCAGGACCCTGTTGCTGCTGTTCGGCCATGGCTGTTGATGATTCCGATAAGAGTTTCTCCTTTTTACGTTTACATGATGAACCACTATGACTACTGCAACTGGAAGTACGACTACAAATGTTGTGATGCTGGTGATGTTGAGAATGTTGGCATGTGGTGAGACCACCCTCTAAATGTTCCTCAGATTTGGTATGACGCAGCGAAGGCATCATTTTGGGTATAAGAGATGAAGAGTAAATATCTGAGACTTCTACCACCTCCACATAGATAATGTAGGGAGTCTTATCTTTCGAATTTAAAACAGCAGTCTTTTCCTCTGTGATGCGCACAACATGATGTGGAATGTCTGAATATAAAGGTAACCAAACGCGGGCCGGAAGATTTTTATTGATCAAATTTAAAAACATTCTTAAGGCCGAGGTCTTTTCAGCCTTTGACGGAAGATTGGTTAGATTTTTCCCAACATTAATAAGGGCTTTCATGAATTCCTTTTGGGGTGCCGTTTTGGGGGCACTACATGAACACACGGTCTTATGTCCGAGCAGATCGTTGACTTGGCCGCGTACCGTTTCGAAACAAGTGCAGCCATTGTCAAAAGCTCTGCCGGAAGTAAGATCTCCTAGGCATAATTTGGCGGGTGTGGTAGGCAAGGTTTGTGTAGTGTATGGTGGTTGTTGATACAGTCGATTTGATATACTTAAATTAGAACTGTTACGTCTGGAGTCAGCTAAGAGTACAGTGGCATCTGATTGTGATCTATGATGAGTTTTCTTGGTCAAAGGAGAAACCACGCCGGTAAGATTTTGACTCGTAGGCTGTAACGCTACCTCTTTGTTAGCATCACCCTTACTCAATTGTTTGCGCTCTTTTTTGGAGTAGATTTCTTTCATTAGAGCCAACTGCGATTTGCGACTACCCATAGTATCGACATGCTGATAATTATAGGCCTCCAATAGCCATAGGCACTTTAGAGAAAAGTCTACGGATTTACGACATCTAATGGTCAAATAGGGATCTAAGACTTCAGCCAATTCATCCATTTGTATATACATGACAATCAGTTGGGGTATATACAAGTCGACCTCATAATCGCGAAAACTGAAGATTTTGTTGCCAATGAAACTTAAAACACCGGGTTCTTTGGAATAGAAGAGATAATGTATGGCGAAGTGAATGTTAAAAACTGGGGATTCAAAAAATCTCAATAGACCACTGGGGCCCTTTTCAGTCTTTTGTTGATTCGCTAAATCCTGCGAAGTGATAGGACGCTCTTTAATGAAACATTTCACTACACCGGGTACTTTGAGCTTGTTCAAAGATGATATGGAAGATGATTTGGTTAAAGTTAAAGAATTGTTATTGTTGTTTAGGTTCGAGGAAGTGGCATTAGGTACTTGTAAGCTTAAAGTCTTCTCCACACACTCAGTCGAAGTTATTGTTGTTGTTAATTGGTGTTCCTTGTCGCTAGATTTTTCTAAAGGATTTGTGGTTTGGTCCTGACCGGGTGTTAGGGGTGTAGTTACCGGCGAATTGTTGGCCAAGGCAGCAGCTGCTGCGGCCGCTGCTGCTTTTTTGCTGGCATTTGTTGTTAGTAAACTAAAAAATTCCTTTTTCTTGGAAATGTCAGTAGGAGATTTTATTTGCTCAGTAGGTGTTAAGGCACCCGCTGTGTTCGAAGTTTCCTCAGTAGATTTTTGATTTTGTTTTGAGGCATTTTTCTTTTCATGATTCTCAATGATACTTTGAGCTGTGCGGAATATAGCATTTTTAGTGGCACCAAAGAAATTCTTGAATAACACATCATTTTTCGATGATTCACTTGGGGTAGAAGGCGTTTTGTTGCCACTACCACTAGCAGCTGGGTTGGCTGGGTTTACTGGTGTGCTAGCACTTAAAGTTGGTGTGGGACAGTCTACTACATCGGCTGAAGGTATATCTGTATGCGTCGTCGATGATTCTGGATCTGTTATCTTACATTTTTCCATATTTATAGCAGCTTGTGACATATTATTATCGCGATAACGTTGACGTTCACTTATGGTATCAGCATCGCCGCCATCAGTCTCAGACATATTGTCTTCCTGATCCTGAGCATCATTATTTCTTAGCGTTTTATCATTATTATTATTATTGTTGTTACTATGATGCTGTTGTATGATGTTGCTGTGTTTTTTCTTTGAAGGTCTTAAAGTACGACAATCAGTGTCGGGTGATTGATAGAAACAAAGATCCGACTGTAACATATTGTATTCTTCATCCATGGAGGTGGTCTCCAGCATATCAATGCATTCTTCTTCATTGTCCATTTCGCCGGAATCTAGGGATTCGTGTGAATGACGTATGCGATTTAAAGACAATTGATCCGAATCAGAGCCACAAATTATGCCTGGAATACAAATAAATTGATATATGTAAATAAGTTTTTGATATATCGAAAATATTTTAAAGGGTTTCTGGTTAAAGAAAACTTACCCGAATCATCTGAACCGAGACTAGTAAGATCTTCGCGTTTTTTGCCACTTTGATTGACATGACCCGGGCCATTTATAACGACCAAGGCATTATTCGAACCACTAGCAAATGATGAGTTGGTTGATGAAGCATTTGAGGAAGCGGTAGATGCTGATGAAGCAGCTCTTTGTACCGTTGATGAAGATGATGATGTGGCAGAGTCGGATGATTTAGGTCTTAAACGTGCGCTAGGACAATATGGCTCTACTATAAGGGAAAAAACAAACAAAAAGAAAAGGAAAAGAAAAACAAAATTAAATTACAACATTAAAAACAAAAAAAAAATGTAAGTACAGATATGTGTTGGTGTTGGTATGTAGGGACAAAGTTTCCAATTGCAATTAAAATTGTAAATCTAGTCCACGACGAACAAAGACAAGTCTCGTAAAGTGAAGGAAACCTTTAGCGAAATACATAACAATAATAATATTAAATTCCAAGTCCCCCTACCTATGACAGTATTATTAATATCATTGTGTAATGCTCCGGCTCCTATTCCTCCTCCGCCGCCTGCTATTCCTGGTGATGCTGTCACTGCATTTGATTGTTGTGCTGTCAGTATACTTGTGGGTTCTGTTGTTGAAACTGTTTCAATTGCAGCCTTTTCATACGCAGAACACGATGATGACGCTGAAGCTGCGGCGGCTGCTGCCGTGAAGGCATTTGTTGTTGTTGATGACGTCAGTGCGGGTGTTTGGGTGGTGGTTAGAGCCGCTGTTACATTTGCTGCGGTTGTTACAATTTTCGAGCACATTGTTGACCCAAGTATGGATGGTGTACAAAATGTATTCTCACTCTCGGCATTGGGTGATGAGACTTCAACCTGAAAGCGAAGAGAAGAGAATAAATTCCGGGTAAGTAAGAGTATAAAATCTAGTAGTATATGCATAAATTTATGTACATAAATATGATAAGTAGTGGGTAAAAAGGGATTTTTAATAGTTGAAAATATATATGTAAATGCTTTTACTAAATTACACAGGGACACAAATTGTTTGTATACGAAATTTATTCGATATAATTTATGGAAATTTTGTATAGAAAACGGTTACAAAAATTTTTCTATAAAAATTGTTCGGTCAAAAAATTTTGGTAAAAAAAAATGTTTAACTAGAATCATATTCAAAAACTGATAACCACGGATCAACGCAAAGAGAATAGAACAAAAAAAATAGTCGGCAGAGTTGCCGTTTTTTAATACTTTTAACTAAAATAGGTATTTTTTTCAATGTGTAGTTCTAACGTTTTAAAAAGAAGTTTTCTACTCCATTTTTTTAAATTTTTTTTATCAAAAATTTTTCTATAGAAAATTTTTTTATCAAAAATTTTTCTATAGAAATTTTTTTTTTATCAAAAATTTTTCTATAGAAAATTTTTTTTATCAAAAATTTTTCTATAGAAATTTTTTTTATCAAAAATTTTTCTATAGAAAATTTTTTTATCAAACATTTTTCTATAGAAAATTTTTTTATCAAAAATTTTTCTAGAAAATTTTTTTATCAAAAATTTTTCTATAGAAAATTTTTTTATCAAAAATTTTTCTATAGAAAATTTTTTTATCAAAAATTTTTCTATAGAAAATTTTTTTATCAAAAATTTTTCTATAGAAAATTTTTTTATCAAAAATTTTTCTATAGAAAATTTTTTTAACAAAATTTTTCTATAAAAAATTTTATCAAAAACTTTTCTATAGAAAATTTTTTTATCAAAAACTTTTCTATAGACATTTTTTTTATCAAAAACTTTTCTCTAGAAAATTTTTTTATGAAAAATTTTTCTATAGAAAATTTTTCTATAGAAAACTTTTAAATAGAAAATTTTTGTATAGAAAATTTTTTTATAGAAAATTTTTCTATAGAAAATTTTTTTATAGAAAATTTTTCTATAGAAAATTTTTTTATAGAAAATTTTTCTATAGAAAATTTTTTTATAGAAAATTTTTCTATAGAAAATTTTTTTATCAAAAATTTTTCTATAAAAAATTTGTTTATCAAAAATTTTTCTATAAAAAATTTGTTTATCAAAAATTTTTCTATAGAAAATTTTTTATCAAAAATTAGTCTTAGAAAATTTTTTTTTATCAAAAATTTGTTTTAGACAATTTTTTTTATCAAAAATTTGTCTTAGAAATTTTTTCAAAAATTTTTCTATCGAAAATTTTTTTATCAAAAATTTTTCTATAAAAAATTTTTTTATCAAAAATTTTTCTATAAAAAATTTGTTTATCAAAAACTTTTCTATATAAAATTTTTTTATCAAAAATTTTTCTATAAGAAATTTGTTTATCAAAAATTTTTCTATAAGAAATTTGTTTATCAAAAATTTTTCTATAAGAAATTTGTTTATCAAAAATTTTTCTATAGAAAATTTTTTTATCAAAAATTTTTCTATAAAAAATTTGTTTATCAAAAATTTTTCTATAGAAAATTTTTTATCAAAAATTAGTCTTAGAAAATTTTTTTTATCAAAAATTTGTTTTAGAAAATTTTTTTATCAAAAATTTGTCTTAGAAATTTTTTCAAAAACTTTTCTATCGAAAATTTTTTTCACAAAAATTTTTCTATAAAAAATTTGTTTATCAAAAACTTTTCTATATAAAATTTTTTAATCAAAAATTTTTCTATAAAAAATTTGTTTATCAAAAATTTTTCCATAGAAAATTTTTTTATCAAAAATTTTTCTATAAAAAATTTGTTTATCAAAAATTTTTCTATAGAAAATTTTTTATCAAAAATTAGTCTTAAACATATTTTTTTATCAAAAATTTGTTTTAGAAATTTTTTTTATCAAAAATTTGTCTTAGAAATTTTTTTTAGCAAGAAAAGAAAAATTCTATAGAAAATTTCTATGGAAAATTTCTATAGAAAATTTTTTCATATAAAATTTTTTTATAGAAGATTTGAAAATTTGTTGATATAAAAATATTTAATCGAAAACTTTTACAGAAAAATATTTTTATCGGAAAGTTGTCTATAAATTCTAATTTTTATCGAACAATTTTCAAAAGAAGTATATTTTTATTAAAAATGTTTCTATAAAGAAATGTTTGGACCGAAAATATCTAAAAAATATAAAAATCTAAAATTGTTTAATATTAGAATTTATTTCTGTTTTTAAAAATATTCCCAATATTTACAACAATATTCCCAATGTTTACAAAAATAATAGTGTCGTGGTAACAATGTTCGAGATTATATTTCTTTGTTCTTTGTTCGAACCATGTATTTTGTTGCTATAAATTGGATTTTGATTTGTTTCTTGCCTATTTTGTTTTTGTCTTTTCTTTAACAAAGCGGCTTTTACCAATTTTGTTTACATCCAAATTCCAACTGAATGATTTTAATACTCATTTTCACAAGTTTTATTAATGATCGTTTACGAAAATTAAAAATATTCATCGGCTACTGGTGGTATGGGCAGCCTACTCCTGCTGATAACATATTCGAAAATTTACACCAGTGATCTAGAGCGTAAGTAAGCTTGTGTGAGGGTCGTGGGTTCTATTCCCACCATAAGGTCTTCGTCATTCCTTTCGAAAGAATTAGGATATAAATTTACTTTGTATTATATAAATAACCGAACACAGGCAGGTTAAATTAATCAAAATTGTTTCCAAGAGTTTGTTCTACACCAAAAAATGTTTTTCTTGTGCCCCTAAGTTATTATCAACATTTTTCAAAATTATTTAAATTTTTGTTGATTAATTTTCTATTTGTTATTATTTGCAGTCGCAATAAATTTTATTGATAGAAAAAGTATTTGAATCTCTTGTCTGCTGAAAAATTAAATGATAAAAATTTCTATTGTATTTATTTATTACTTTATATTTAAGTACTTGTTGTTTGTGGTTTAATTATTAAAAATATTTTTAGAACATGTATTAGTTAATATTTTGAGATAACAAGTCATTAAATAATAGATAGAATTATTAGCAGAAAATGGCAATAACGAATGGATGAAAGGGTCCAAATTCAATATGAATCAAAATCTGAGAGATTTTTCTTTAACAAAATCGTGTTGTGTTACCGATTGCTGTAAATCATAGGTGAATTTAAGTATAAAGAACTATCCACTTCAAAACCCCTTGGACGATTTGAGTTTTACATGCCAATTTCGGAGGAAGACGTGGAATACAAGATACCCAACTAAGTATTTGGGTGTTGGGTGATTGTTGTTGAAACAGCTTTAACATTTACAATTTTATCAATATGGTCTAATAAATTGTGATACTTTAAATGGATTAGTCCACAAACCCTCAGAACAGCTGGGCATACGTTGCGACCGGAACGTTCTATGTCGTACCAAAAGATGTTAGGTCTGTTGCTCCATCTCGACAACAAATTTTTTCTTTTTTCTAATAAAGCATTTATGCCATTACCTGAAACTCAGGAGTTAGTGAAGTGACCCATAATAAAGAAATTTTGAAAATTTTCATATAAAAATAAGAAATTTCCTATAAAAATAAGAAATTTTTGAAAAATTTCCTATAAAAATAAGAAATTTTTGAAAAATTTCCTATAAAAATAAGAAAATTTTGAAAAATTTCCTATAAAAATAAGAAATTTTTGAAAAATTTCCTATAAAAATAAGAAATTTTTGAAAAATTTCCTATAAAAATAAGAAATTTTTGAAAAATTTCCTATAAATATAAGAAATTTTTGAAAAATTTCCTATAAAAATAAGAAATTTTTGAAAAATTTCCTATAAAAATAAGAAATTTTTGAAAAATTTCCTATAAAAATAAGAAATTTTTGAAAAATTTCCTATAAAAATAAGAAATTTTTGAAAAATTTCCTATAAAAATAAGAAATTTTTGAAAAATTTCCTATAAAAATAAGAAATTTTTGAAAAATTTCCTATAAAAATAAGAAATTTTTGAAAAATTTCCTATAAAAATAAGAAATTTTTGAAAATTTTCCTATAAAAATAAGAAATTTTTGAAAAATTTCCTTTAAAAATAAGAAATTTTTGAAAAAATTCCTATAAAAATAAGAAATTTTTGAAAAATTTCCTATAAAAATAAGAAATTTTTGAAAAATTTCCTATAAAAATAAGAAATTTTTGAAAAATTTCCTATAAAAATAAGAAATTTTTGAAAAATTTCCTATAAAAATAAGAAAATTTTGAAAAATTTCCTATAAAAATAAGAAATTTTTGAAAAATTTCCTATAAAAATAAGAAATTTTTGAAAAATTTCCTATAAAAATAAGCAATTTTTGAAAAATTTCCTATAAAAATAAGAAATTTTTGAAAAATTTCCTATAAAAATAGGAAATTTTTGAAAAATTTCCTATAAAAATAAGAAATTTTTGAAAAATTTCGTATAAAAATAAGAAATTTTTGAAAAATATCGTATAAAAATATGAAATTTTTGAAAATATGGGAGCTATGGCCAAATGGTGACCTATTGTAACAAAATTTTGCACACTGGCTGGCATTGACATAAGACTTTAGATTTATTGGCATTTAAGTGCATTTTAGGTGAAATTTAGGCTGTTTCCTTAAGTGTTTTGTATGGGAGCTATGGCTAAATATGAACCGATTTTGATGAAATTGTATATTATGCCTGGGGCTTATGTATTATAATTTGTTGTTAAATGTTAACCGATTTTGACCAATTTCAATTCCAAAATTTTCTCAGAAATGAAGAATGTTTTCGCTAAGTTTCAGTTAGCTAGCTCCTTTCGTTTAGGCGTTATCGTGACAGACAGACGGACATCGCTCAATCGTCTTAAAATTTTATAAGGATTCAGAATATATATCGCTTTTGGTTTTTGAGCTAATATTAAGGAAATTACAAACGGAATGACAATCTCAGTAATGGGGGGTATTCTTTTTGATGGTGGGTATAAAAATGTAAAAAGGCAATTTGAATTTTTTTATTTTTGTAGAGTGCTACATTATTTCTTTACTCTTTTGCTACACAAAGTACTCTGGATTATGAATACCTTTAGTAGTACATATTTACAGGTCTAAGAACTTACCTCTGGTATCCGTTGTAAAGCACTATCCAGACTACGGTTACGATGATGTTGTGTTAAATTAATGCGGGTATTAGTCACTTGGGAAACGGGTGGCAATAAAATGCCCATAGATCTGGAAAAAAAAAAACAATTTTAAATATTGTAAAAAGGGTTTCAAAATGTAAAATATTGTTTAATACTTAAAAAAAAACAAACAAAATAAATGACCTTTTATGACAAGACATAAAAGAGACAGAAAATCAGAAAAAGTAAATAATAAATCAGAAATCAAAGCAAAAAACTAGATTGGAAAAGAAAAAAAATGATTAATAATTGCAGAAAAAACTACACAAACTGACAGACAGACAACAAACACTTGTGTAACATTTTGAGTTAATAATAAAAAAAATATGATAAATTTTCACTTATTTTATGAATAAAGTAAATAAATTTACTTTTATGATTTAAAAAAAAGTGTTAATTATTTTATTACCCTTAATAGTTCAAAAGTAAATAAGTTTTATTTTTAACAATATTTCGAATTTTGTTGAATTTTTTTTATTTTTATTTATTTTCTTTACTTTTTCTCTAAACAAAAAATACTTTGCAATTGTTTTCGCTTTAAAATACCAAATAGACTTGACTAAAGAAAACGAACGACTGACTACTCTGATGAGTACAACGACAAACAAGAAAAAAAAAAGCATACAAAAATACAAGAAAAATATTCAATAGAAAACAAGTTGATAAAATATAGAAAAAACACAAAAAATAACAATAAACGAACCTTTAAAATACAAATAAGTACATACGACCGCTCGACGACAACTATACTCACAGAGAAAGATTGTGCTTTGTATACCCTACACGCCCGTCATAGATTTAATTCAGAATCATTTAGAACAAGTTTTAGCTTCATCGTTTTAGCTTCATCGTTTCCAACAAAAGCGATTTCCGTAGAAAAGGAGTGCTTCTACTGGAAGAGGTGGTCCTCTCACATGTTCTGTGAAACCTTACCTGTATTCTTTAAGAGCCCGAACTATTTTCAGAACCCGAAGTTCTGGACAGTTTATTGGTTTTGCCTCTCGTGGTACAAAAATGACATTATTGTTATAATAGCACTTAAGTGATTTTTTCATAGTGGCATGATGTCCAACCGGGCCAGAATTATAAAAGCACTCTGTGCTGCCACATAAACGGTAAAAACGTTTTTGTAGTCACTCCGTTACATAAATTTCTGTGTTTATCTTGCCTGAGGGCATAAAGTGGCTTCTTTCGCATAAAATCGAATTGCATGCAACATTAGAAATTTTTACTAGGGTAGGTTGTGAACCGCCGTGGTATAGCAGGTTAGTCATCCGCCTAGCATACCAGAGGTCCCAAGTTCGATCCCCGGCCAGACCCTCTTGAAAAAATAAAAATTTTCAAAAAAGGGGCTCACCTCATGACTCAGCTAGCCACTGGTTATTAAGCATTAGGCTCATTGTCTGAGAAAGGTACCTCTTGTTCCAATTGGAGTGTCGTGGAAATTATGTATGTATGCATGTAGATTTGTTGAAAATCGTCGTTGGAACCTTAATGGTATATGATATCACAGAATCCGTCGAGCATGACTCTAGTATTTTCTTAACTTCAATTTATTTCTGTTCTATCTACCATCAATAACATTTTCTATCTCAATTGGAAGAAGTAGCTATGGATACAAAAGGATAAAATAAGATCCAGATAAGATAAATTGTATAATTTTGAATTTGATACATATTTAATGAGGAACCTTCTTGATCTTAAAAGTACCTTTTGTTTTAATAACTGATACAAAATCCAGAAACCTTATCAAAATATGAATTTCTGAGGTGATTTCATCGCTGTAGTTAAATCTCTTTAATTGGTTTGAAAGTAGAGGCCTTAACTGAGCGTTAAAATTTTCCACATCTTTCGTTCTTAGCCTGCCACATGGAAATTCAGAATTCACTTCTTTAACATGGCGCAGAGTACCCTCAACTTTTACCAAAAATAGTTTTGAGTGATGTTATTCTTTGGCTGGCAAAAGCAAACTAAAAGCAGACCGGACCTCTTAGCACTCAAGGCCCTATGCACTATATGAGAAACGGCTAAAGCCGTGTTTATCGCGACAGACTACTACAACTGCAAATTACTTGCTCCACAAGTGTTTTTCAGTTTCTGAGCCGATATTTGTCCAACTAAAATCTAAAACGAACTTCTTTAGGTATATGTGGGGAAAGTAATAGTATGTACTGTATATTTTTCGAAAAACGATCTGCTTCAATCCACCGTTTTTTTTTTATAAAAATCCACTTTTAGATAACAACAAACTTAAAAATGTGGTTTCCGGGAGTGGTTTTTATATGAAAGCTATAGTCAAATATGGACTGTAAAGTTTTATATACTGACCAAGAGTTGCATAAAACTTTTCTGTTAAACTAAATTAACGTGTCATATCTATTAAAATTGGATTTAATTTATCAGAATTAATGTGATTCCCGGAGCGGGGTTATATGGGAGCTCTAACTAAATGAAAACCGGTTTCGCCCATTTTTAATATACAACGTTCTGAAAATATCGAAAATACTACTTCTAGCTCTTTTCATTAAGGTGCTATTAGGCTTTCATTTGACGGACAAAACCCCCTTTCTTCTTTTGTATTTTCAAGTTTTCGTCAGTTTTTTTTACGTGGGAGCTATGGTCTACTGGTGAACGATTGTGACACACTGGCTGGCATTGACATAAAACATCCTTGTGTTAAATTTAGTGGCCATAGATATTACAGTTTATGATTTATTAGCATTTAAGTGTATTTTAGGTGGAGTTAAGGCTGTTATGGTTAAGTGTCAACCGATTTCGATGAAATTGTTTATCGTCATCTTAAAGACCAAATATTCTATCTGCAAAAATTTCAATATTGAGTTTTTTATGGATTATTGTTCCCTATATCTGTGCAAAATTTTGAACATCTAGTATCACAAATGACCATAAAACTAAATCATCAAAAATCGCGATAAGAGTTTAATTTTGTTGCATAGTGTAATTTAAACAATCATTAAGTAATATCATTTGCTTAAACCAGTAAAAGAAACTATAATATTTATATGTATACAAAATTTGATTTATTCATACTAATGAGTACTGCATATAGGTTATTTGGTTTCAGATTTTTGCAATTTCAAATAACCTAAGTGACATATCATAAGTTGTGTTTAGAAAAACAAAATTTTTTCAACCGATATATATATATATCTGGTTTCATTTTAATCTATTTTCGTTTAAATATTGCAAATAGTTCCAATTTTATAACGTTTTTCCCTCTCCTGTATTTCATCTTTTAGGTGACGATATGCTGCCTCATGTTATTTACTAGCAAATAAGCAATTAGCCTAGACGAGCTTATATGGGAGCTATGGTCCGATTTCGCTCAATACTAAAATTTTCCCAGAAATGAAGAATATTTTTGCCAAGTTTTAGCTACCTAGTTATTTTCGTTTAGGCCCTGTAGTGCTTTCAACAGACAGACAGGGCGTGGCACTGGCCAAATGACTAAATTTTTTACTGAAGACTAAGAAACTTATTTTTATTGTATGTACGAAATTTGAAAAGTCCACTGTGCACTGGTGATAGCAAAACAGAATATGTGCTCTTCTCTGCATTAGATACATGTGATTCTTTTGCAAGTTATACCCAAATTTGTTTCACTATAAATAAGTTTTGTCTGAAATAGTTAATACTAGTTATTTCAAACAAGTTTGAGTTTTATTGAAAATAGCAATCGGTCTCAAAAAACGGATCCACTCGATATTCCGAATTAAATACAGTTCAGTGATGAAGTGTATCATCAGGTCGAACATGACCTGCTACAATACTTTTATACTTATTTCTTGGCTGGCTGACTAATATTTCAGAAAAAAAAAAAAAAACAACAATGAAAAATAAATACAAAAATATTACGATGATGAATGTCTGTCCGTCAACGTTCCATTGCATGGAATGGGTGGTAAAATCTGTAGTTACAGGCATGTGTTGTACTGACAGTTACAATTTACATTATTACAAACATATTTACTCTTTACATATCCAGTTACATATGTATGTATGTACTCGAGTTTTCTTTACTACCTACTATTTATTTGTTAGGCATTTAGTATATTTTTAGGTTATAGTGAGTAGTTTTTAGTATTTATAAACAGAGTGTGTAATTATAAGAGAAATTTGCTAAGTATCTCTCTTTCTCTTCAGTGATAAAAGGAAAAACCTGCAAAAGAAAAAAACAAAAACAACAAGTTGTAGTTGTACCTACAACTGTTTTGGTCTCCATGATGAAAACAAATCTCTGTTTCTTCTGTTTCTGTATAAGAGAGAAAAATGCAGTACAAAGAAATTCTTACAACCGAGAGAGAGAGGGAGCGAAAAAAATAAAGGCGACGAATGCAGTTTTTAGCTTTTGTTAAAACTAAAATAAATTTTGTTCAATAAGAGATGCGAGGGCTGATTTTTAAGTTACTATTAACATTATTTCAATAATATGAAAAACATGATTTTAATAAATTTACTATGTAAATTTCTCAGGAATTACGATTTTTACATTGGTACCCTCTGGAGAAGTAACAAAATCTATTATTAACGTGCAGAAAAATTTTTTAAACTTTCACTAGCAATTAAATCTTCGTTGTTTAAAATGATTACTAGACAGATTCCAATTATTTTTTTGATAACATTTTTTGCGATAACCCCAGACATTTTTAAGGAATTAGTGATTCATCGAAGTACTTTTTTATTTTAAATTTCTTTATATTTATATTAATCAAATTAATATGTTTATAAACCACTTGGAAATATCGGTTCACAATAAAACCAGCAATTTTAAAACAAGTAGAGAGACAAGGCCCAGCACTCGGGGCTAACCCCTACATATGAAGGAACTAGAAAAAATATCGTGCTAGTTAATAATGATGTTATTAGATTTTTACCAAAGACAATATAGTATAAAGATATTGCACTTCATACATTTTTTATGTCAAATGTGAAATTAAAGTGGACAAAGAACAATGAAAAACACATAAACACACAAACATACACTTCATGAGCACGTGTATGTGCCTTAGCTTTTTCTCATTGTCCCTCATGATAATCTTCTCCATTAGTTATTTCCGAATTAGAGTAAAAGCGGTATACTTTCTATACTTTTATGGGACTTTTCAAAACGACCATACTGCAAATTAATGTATGGAAGTGCAATATCTTTATATTATAGAGTCTTTGTTTGTATTTTTATTAATATAAACTATATTGGTCGAGATGTGTAAGAACGTTTGGGTTTGGAAACCCTAATTTTGAAGATTGACTAGTAGTAACGATTAGCCCTTTCTTGTAGGAGGACTAGACGTTCTAAAATATAGTGTAACACTGGCTAATACATGAGAGTTGTATTTCAGATCTGCTGAAGTTTAATATCTATTAGACCGTTTTAAATAGCCGCGGTACTTGAAAGCTTCTTTTAAGGATATATTATACTTAAAATTTCAAAAGATTTGACTCTGTAATAATTACTCAATCCATAAATATTGAAGAAATTAATGTGTATTATAATACAGGGTAAAATACTGTATCTATTAGTAGATCTCAATTTTATGATTCATTCATGTTTTATCATATAGTCACAATCTTTGAAAGGTTTGTTTAAAATTATAAATAATAATAGAAATGTCAAATGTTGCTATCAATCTGCGCAAGTTTAGGCAAAATTTAAAACTTGAGATATGTAGATTAGATTAAGGAACTTAGAAAGATATCGTATATGCTAGGAAAATTGACCAGCTGAATTAATCACTATCACAGAGGTAATTTGATTTCATTATATATCTCGTTTCAGCACACGTTTGTGGAACTCAAACATCTTCTGGTATATTTAATTTTATATTTTATAATTGGGATGCAGTTGTTGCCTGGGTTTCCTGCTAACAGGTAATAACTGTATTCAATTTCTACTCGCACCTCCCAGTGGTACATCCTGGAAACCTGATCAACCTAGTTGAAGATGTGGCAAACAACCTGAGTGGGATTCTAGGTCGGGTCTAACGTGAGAGGGAGTTAACTTGGAGCCATTCCGTTCTATTTTGTCTAAGGGTCTAAGATAATTGTACTTGGTAAAGTACAAAACTGTAGCGTCTGTTCAACATGTTAGTTGTGGCTACAAGCGGGCGCCTGTCTCGGATCGCTTTACAAACGTGGCTCTTGTCTTTGGACTCATCATCCATCGACTTAGCACTTACGATGTTTTAAGCATGGAAAGAAATAACATTACTACTCCAAGGGGTAATCATGCCAGAAATCCCCCTGATACGGCAGCTAGCACAAGGATTTTGTAGGTGCCTAATCTATGCAAGAACATCCTGATGAATGAAACCAATGAGGCCCTATGCTCCACTGGGAGTCAAGGATAATAGAAGCAGAAGAAAGATTCATCTATGTTAATGTGTTTGGTGAAATAAACTTTCTTTAATTAGTAAACCACTCAGAAGTTTTAAAACTACCTTCAGGGGTTTTAAAACCTCCTAAGTTAATGTCAGACATATTGCCTAGGTCCACAAACAAATTTGGGCTCAGACTTTTACTTCTATACGATAGGGTAAAGCAAGTAGAAAGAAAATCATACATAGACTCCACCTCGTTCACACAACTTTTGCAGTCAATTGTCTAACCTTTGGCCTAATTACGTCCCTTCCTATCAGACACGATGAACACATCGGTTTCTGATAGTGACTGTAATCTAAGAGAACATTTCCTGTATATACGAGCCACATCTGTCTAGAATTAATACATTCTCTGACACACGTTGGCCATCATTTGCTGAATTGCATGATCTCTCTTAGAGTATGTAAGCAGTTTTGCAAACGATTTAGCTAGACTTGTGACTACTTTACAAAGTTCAAGATGAACGACGAACTGTATGAATGCAAACAGATCCGGAATTTGTCTTGATAACTAGTCTGCTTTGATATGTCCGTACGGCCCGCCACCCATATAAAAATAATACGTACTGAACTGCTGAACTATCCGGATAAAAGCTCTTGGGCAATTCGAGGTTGAAGTTGAATTCAGTGGGTCTTAATGGCAGTTCGACTAATAGAGAATATATGAATACACCCAACAGTGAGGACATTACATCTCCACTAATCTGATATCTTCTAAAGGTTTAAAATTTCGACTAGAAAAACTCAACAGTGATCAAGAAGCCTTCATGTGATATTTAGTTGTAGGTCATTGGAGTAGATTCCACAGAAGCCTAACTGATCACAGACTTGAGAACTGTCAGTATATCAATATACGAGGTATTGGCTCAGCCCGACTATTTTCGATAATGACCCCATGTTCCATGCGGTCTCAGCATTCCCCGTAGAAAAGGTTGTTCACACTCCCATAATTGTGAAATCACTCGTTTGTAATAAAAGTTGCTAATTGATGAAAAAAGTTGGAAAACCATAAATTTGGTAAAACCAAGTTAAGTATGAAACACAATTGGAACGAACGACCAATTTTTCGGAACGTATATTCGTCGTTAGAAATAGAACATATGGGCTTATATGAGTGTGCTCACAATTGATGCGTACGACGAAATTCGTCGTGCGTATCGAACAGTGCGATAGGTTTATTTCCATTTCATACGCAGACGAACGACGACTAAACTGGATTAGAGTGGCTGTATATATATTTCTGTTGTAAAATATTAGAAATTATATGTGTTCTTGTTAAATATGGTCACCTTATAAAATGTAAACAAAAAATATTTATTTTAAATAAAATTATTTAAATACAATAATCTTGTGTAATAATAAAAGAATAAAATAAAAAAAATTGCAAATGTTGTGAGTGCGCGATATGTCCGAAAGTGTAAGTAATTTGTGCAAATAAAAAATCAACAAAAATGGCGTCAACAACGTTTATTCGTCGCAAATGTGTTCAATCGACGAATTTACAAGACGAATTTTTAAATCCGAATTCGTCGTGCTGGACGAAATTAGTCATTCGTCCCAATTGTGTTTCTACCTTTATGTGTAAATTACTTACTAACTTAAATGGCCTATATTTACAACCTGTTTAGGTCAATTTTAGAATTTCATAAACTTCAATCTTGTGCGTATTTTCTCCAATTTCGTAGGCGAAGCTTTGAAAGATTTTCCTCTACTTGGTCTTTCCATTGAAGTTTCGGACGTCCTCTATTAACATTAGGGAGGGCAAGGTGGTGAGCGTTTATATTAAAATTTCAGCTTTTTCATAGTAATTGTTATTTCCAGGAGTGTATTACAAGCCCGACGTCCTAAACCATATTATATATTGTTCTTATGGGAGAACTCGCGGCACATTTTAGCTCTCTACATTAATGAGTGTTAACGTAGTTCCCCGGGTGATACCACGAGGAGATCAGTGTCCACAGTTAAGATGAAGGCTAACCAAGATAAGTCTGATCTTACCAAGTTAAGACCAATCAGAACCATTGCTTGGTATCCAACATTTCGATCAGAAAAGCACAACTGTGATCCTTTATACCAAAGACTCTATAATATAAAGATGTTGCACTTCCATACAATGATTTGGCGTATGGTCCATTTGAAAAGTCCCATAAAATAGAGAGATGCCACTTTAACTCTAATTCGGAAACAACTAATGGAGATGTTTATCCACAAGAGAAAGTTAAGGCATACACACGTGCTTTTGAAATGTATGTTTATTTGTGCGTTTATGTGTTTTATATTGTTTTTTAGCCACTTTAATTTTATATTTGACAGAAAAAAATTTGTGGAGTGCAATATCTTTATACTATAGAGTCTTTGTTTGCCCGACATTTAGTTGTAGGTCTTTGGAGTAAGCCCCCAAAGCCTAACTAGCTACCGATTCGAGAGCGATCAGTGTATAATTTTATAAAATAAATATTGTTCTTCTACCTTTACAAGATTCACGCTCTGGCTGTTCTTTTTTTAATGTCCAAATTTTTTGATGTACATATTAGACCAATGTATTTTCGACACGGGTTCCGATAGCCGAATAATTTAAAATTTAAGTTTTGGGTAATGTGAACCGTAGTGGTATAGCAGGATAGTCATCCGCCTAGCTTACCAGAGGTCCCAAGTTCGATCCTCGGCCAGAGCCACTTGAAAAAAAAATAAATAAAAAAAAGCGATTCACCTCATAACTCAGTTATGAGTATTAGGCTATGTAAACTTCTCTTACTAATGAATTTGACATTTCAATGATTGTAATAATAGAATCGGATGTAGCTCATTGTCTGAGAGAAGTACCTCTTATTCCAATTGGAATGTCGTGGGAATTATGTATGTATGTAGTTTTGTGTAAAAAGGAACAAAATAAGACACAGCCAAGACCAGTTTAACATCTACTGGACCGGTCTAGTGTATAAAAAAAAAATCTGGGAAATTCCAAGAAATTAGAAGAGAAGCTTTATTATTTAAATAAAATTTTTGTTTAAATGTTAAAGAAATTAAGGCAAAACTTAAATATTTGAAAAACCCGTTGAGTCTTTCAGATATGTATTAGAAATCTAAATTTTGAAGGATTTTTCTTATACTATACACGATTTTGTACTACAAAAAATATTTAAAACATGTAAATATATCAAGTTCATTGATTAAAAGCCATTGGATTGAAAATGATACTTGAAACTCTACGAAAATCAATAACCAAAAAAAAGGTACTGAGACAAAAATTGACCTAGTCCTTAAAAATATTTCACATAATCCCACAAACAAGAATTTGGTGAATTTGTGGAAACAAAGCGTAAGAGAATTTTTCAAGCAAAATAAAAGAGCGCATGTACCGAAATTAAAAAAAAAGAGAAAAGTTTAAACAATAAATATTGGCAAAACTTTTTTTAATAAAATTAAAATTGAACAAAAAAACTGGAAAAAAAATTTTAAAAACAATAAAAAAAATCGACATGAACTAGATAAGTGAACACTTGGAACTTTTACGTAAATGTTAAAACAAAAAAATGGAATTTAAATTAAAAATTGAAAAGTGATTTATAATAATAAATTAAGTACTTAAATAAAGTATTGAATAATATGTAAAAATTAAAGGGAAAAACCTACCACATGTTTAAGTTATTTTTTGAAAATTTGATTAAAATTAGAATTATTTTAAAACATATTTTTAATAAAAATGTTTATAAACAATTATTGGTATATTTTCATTATTCTTTTTGCTTTTTTTGTTTCTTATATTATACAAATTTTTTATTTAAATTATCACAATTAATTTGAAAAATTAAATTTTTTCTTTATTATGACACGAACACAAAAAAAAGTTTGTCTTTTCTTTTCGAAATTCTCTATTTTTGTACCGCACCCAAGAGGAGTAAATAATAAAATTGTACTGAAGAAATATTAGAATTTATTTTGCAATTTACCCCAACAAACAGTGAAAAAATTTGGTATTTAATAGAAAAATAAAGAGTAATATCTTCAGAGCTGCCAGATCCCGAAATTTTAAAATGTTTAGCCCCAAAAATCCCCAATTCATAAAAAAGCGTATTTGCTTACATTTTTTATTCCATTTAATAGAGACATAGATTTTTTTGATATACAAATAGTTTTGTATGCTTGCAATCATTAAAAATTTAAATAATAAAATATTTGAAATCTAGTATTTCGTAAACTTCAGAATCATCAAATTCTTAAGTATTAGATAAGTTAAACTTAACATAAGTCTACTTTCACACCAGTCAAGTTTAGCTCATCAAGTCTTCAGTTTGTATTAGAAAAAGTTGACGGAATTGAAATTGATAAGTCTTTTTACACGAATTAGGTTTACTTGATCAGTTTTTCTTTCATATTTCTTTGAATATGCATTCACGTTCAAACACGAACATTTTCTTCATAAGTTTCCATTTTATTTTCCTCAATTTTCATACAAATTTTCAAAATTTTCTTTAGGTTTGTATCAATTTTAATTCTGTCAGTTTTTTCTCATACAAATTCAAGACTTGATGAACGAAACCTGACTAATTTAAAAGTAGACTAACAAGTTTACGAAAATTTTGAAATTTTTTATGAAATGTGAGGAAAATAAAATGGAAACTGATGAAGAAAATGTTCGTGTGTGAACGTGAATGCATATTCAAAGAAATGTGAAAGAAAAACTGATCAAGAGAATCTGATGTTTGTGAACAGCACTAACTTTTTTGAATTTAATTTGTTAACATTTCAGTTGTCGGTTGAAATTCTTGACAACAAATTTTTATTAATAAAATATGAAGTTTTAAATTCAAAAGTTAAAATTTCCCCAAAAAATCTCCAATAAATTTGACTGAATCCCCAACAAAATCCCCAAGCTCTAAACCAAATTTGTTCGCCTTTTTGAAGATTGAATATCCCCAACTTTGGGGCCAAAACTCCAAATCTGGCAGCCCTAAATATCTCATACACATAAAAAGAGAGCCTAAATAAGTCAAACATTTAAGAGAGTATAAAAACGAGTATTACTCGTATTCTCAAGATATCAGAAAATAATTCTTAATAAATGAAAGTAAAATAGAAACAAATAAATAAAAACTAAAATATAAAAGTTTGTAGAAGAATTTTGTCAAACGAAGAAATAACAAAACAAATAGAAAACAAAAAATAATAATAAAAACCAGAATAAAAATAAAAAAAGTAAACAAAAATAAAGAGAAGATGATGAAAGAGGCGCCTGAAGGTGTTAAATTTATTTAAAATATTTTAGATATTTATTCGTAAAAAATAAAAATACATAAAATCAAAGTGCAAATGTACGTAAAATTTACAGAAAAATAAATTAATGTATTTTTGATATAAAATAAAAAAATGGAATACGTTGATTTTCATTGAAACAACTTAATTAAAAAATTTAAATTTAGAATTTTAGAAACGCTAAGTAAGTCTCTTGGCCAAAAATAGGGAGTAGGTACATACCACCAGGAGCCGAAGTTTTTGCAATTTTCGTAAATATCACGATTATTAATGGAACTCGTGAAAATGAGTTCTAAAATCATTGAGTTGATGTTTGAATGTTAAAAAAGTCAAAATATGCAAGAATTAAATCAAAATCCAATTTACAGCAACAAAATATATGATTCGACAGAACAAATAAATGTAATATTGATCTTTGTTGCCGCACAAAAAAATTTTTAAAAAAAATTTTCTATAGAAAAATTTTTAATAAAAAAATTTTGTATAGAAAAATTTTTTATAAAAAAATTTTCTATAGAAAAATTCTTGATAAAAAAATTTTCTATAGAAAAATTTTTGATAAAAAAGAAAGAAAACTTTAATAGAAAAATTTTTGATAAAAAAAATTTTTAAAGAAAAATGTTTGATAAAAAAATTTTTGGTAAAAAAATTTTTATAGAAAAATTTTCTATGTTAAAATTTTTGATATAAAAAATTCTATATAAAAACGTTTGATAAAAAAATTTTCTATACAAAAATTATTGATAAAAAAATTGTATATAGAAAAATTTTTGAACAAAAAATTTTCTATACAAACATTTTTGATAACAAAAACATTTTCTATACAAACATTTTTCTATAGAAAAATTTTTGATAAAAAAATTCTTCAGAAAAATTTTTGATAAAAAAAATTTTCTATGCAAAAATTTTTGATAAAAAATTTTTTATAGAAAAATTTTCTATGTTAAAATTTTTGATAGAAAAAAATTTCTATATAAAAATTTTTGATAAAAAAAAATCTATATAAAAATTTTTGGTAAAAAAATGTTTAACAAAAAAATCTTCTAGAGTAAAATTTCTGTTAAAAAAATTTCTATAGAAAAATTTTTAATACAAAAGTTTTTAATAGAAAAACTTTTGATAAAATATTTTCTGTAAAAAAAATTTCTTAGAAAAATTATTTTAAAAAAAAATTTTCTATAGAACAATTTTTCTCTAGAAAAATTTTTGATAAAAAAAAAATCTTCAGAAATATTTTTGATAAGAAAAAATTTTTTATACAAAAATTTTTGATAAGAAATCTTTTATTTTTGATAAAAAAACTTTTTAGAGAAAAATTTTTGATAAAAAAATTTTCTATACAAAAATTTTTAATAGCAAAAAAATTTATACAGAAAAATTTTTGATAAATAATTTTTTATAGAAAAATTTTCTATGTTAAAATTTTTGATAAAAAAAAAATTCTATATAAAAATATTTGATAAAAAAATTTTCTATACAAAAATTATTGATTAAAAAATTTTCTATGGAAAAATTTTTGATAAAAAAATTTTTTAAAGAAAACTTTTTCTATGTAAAAATTTTTGATAAAAAAAAATTCTATATAAAAATTTTTGATACAAAAAATTTTTGATAAAAAAATTTTCTATAGAAAAATTTTTGATAACAAAAAAATTTTCGATAGAAAAATTTTTGATATCAAAAAATTTTCGATAGAAAAATTTTTGATAACAAAAAATTTTCGATAGAAAAATTTTTGATAACAAAAAATTTTCGATAGAAAAATTTTTGATAACAAAAATTTTTCGATAGAAAAATTTTTGATAACAAAAAATTTTCGATAGAAAAATTTTTGATAACAAAAAATTTTCGATACAAAAATTTTTGATAACAAAAAATTTTCGATAGAAAAATTTTTGATAACAAAAAAATTTTCGATAGAAAAATTTTTGATATCAAAAAATTTTCGATAGAAAAATTTTTGATAACAAAAAATTTTTGATAACAAAAAATTTTCGATAGAAAAATTTTTGATAACAAAAAATTTTCGATAGAAAAATTTTTGATAACAAAAAATTTTCGATAGAAAAATTTTTGATAACAAAAAATTTTCGATAGAAAAATTTTTGATAACAAAAAATTTTCGATAGAAAAATTTTTGATAACAAAAAATTTTCGATAGAAAAATTTTTGATAACAAAAAATTTTCGATAGAAAAATGTTTGATAACAAAAAATTTTCGATAGAAAAATTTTTGATAACAAAAAATTTTCGATAGAAAAATTTTTGATAACAAAAAATTTTCGATAGAAATATTTTTGATAACAAAAAATTTTCGATAGAAAAATTTTTGATAAAAAAATTTCTACAGAAAAATTTTTAATAAAAAGATTTTCTATAGAAAAATTTGTGATAAAAAATTTCTATTGAAAAATTTTTGATAAAAAAATTGTCTATAGAAAAATTTTTGATAAAAAAAATTGTCTATAGAAAAATTTTTGATAAAAAAATTTTCTATAGAAAAATTTTTGATAAAAAAAAAATCTTAGTTGTTTTTTTTTGCTGAATAAAAAATCAAATCTGGCCAAACCAAGAGTCCTTTAACAAGTTGATTAGTTCATTTTTATGTAATATGTATTAACTTCATCTAAAACTTTTAATTGATTATGAACTATTAACAAAATTACATTAACATTTCACATGATTTTTATGAACAAGTTTATATGATATATCACATAATTGATAGATATTTTTATTAGTATTCATTTAAAGTGACCGACTGACGACTCTATTATTAGCCTATATTGGGCAGACTATACGCATTTATATACAAGTTGTTGTTAACAGACATATAAAAGTATTAAATCTTCGTAGTCAAATAGATATTTGAAATATACGTAAGAGTTTAGGGGTCTTCATAGCACATTTTCTAAGATATCTCGTTTTCAATAGGCGGATCAGTTTATATTTCTAGTTTAATAAATATTTCTTTAGAAAAACATTTTCTTTGAAATTACTCTTTTAATTGTCTGCCATCATTTATATTATGTTATGACATTTAATATTAATCTACTGCGATTTGATATAACATACTTATTATGAATATATGAGGGTTGCCTAATATGTCTCGAGATTAGGCAATGCCAAATTAGTTATAACTGCCAAATGTTCTTAATGAAGAATATTTTGAAAATCAATAGGAACATTTTCGCTGATAAATAAATATTTTCTTGTTTTCTCTTTCTAACATCGAAACACAAAAGGTAACCCGCTTATAACTAAAAGTTATCACAAATATAAGAAAATATAATGATTTTGGGTTACAAAAATATGAAAATGTTACAAGTATTTGTAAATTTTATCTTGAAATTTGAGAGCAAAAATATTGTATATAAAAAACAAGTGTAATTAAGATAAAATATTTTTTTATTTTTTGTTTTAAACATTAAATAATGTCGTCTGTAATATGAATAAGCAAAATTTTATATTAATGGTTATTGCTATTTTTTACATTGTTATAAAATAAAATTAAAGAAAAAAATAGTCTTAAGAATTTTATTATAATAGAAGTAGTCAAAATTTAAGTATTTTAATTAAAATGTTGAAGTATTAAAGTTGACCCATGTTCAAATAAGCACAACCATATGGAAATATTTATAACAAATGCAAATCTGAAGTGTTAGCTTTCAAATGGTATATAAATAATGTGCATATATTTGCATATTTAGCCATGAATAAAAAAAGAGTAAAACGAAAAATTGTTAAGAAATAAATATGTACATCAAAACAAAAGTATCAAAGTTTTCAAAACTTTAGGTATGTAGAATCAAATTGAGATATTAATCACCAATTAAAATTCAAGGTGTTAGTTTTCCAACAGTATATAAATTATCTGCATATATTTGCATATTTAGCCCAAAATCTCTAAAAAGTAAGAAGATCTAATGCTGATCAATAGAAAATTTGTATAGAAAATATAAACATTTAATGATTAAAACAAGAATCCATTTTGGTTATGAAGTATCATTTTAATACTATAGAAGTAGTCAAAATTTAAGAATTTAAATAAAAATGTTGAAGCATTAAAGTTGATCAATGTTTAAATACGGATATTAAAGGATATTAAATCGCGTATTAATAAGGCAAAATCTGCATTCGGCATTCTTCGAGCAATTTGGAAATCTCGCCAAATATCAACAACAACTAAGTTACGAATATATAACTCGAATGTCAAGTCCATCCTGTATTACGGCTGCGAAACATGGAAACGCACAAATGCCATCGATAAACGACTGCAAACCTTTACAAACAAATGCTTAAGACAAATTCTTAATATATGGTGGCCGAATCGCATAAGAAATGAAGATCTACTTAATGCAACAAACCAAATCCCTGCTTCCACAGAGGTATGTCAACGGAAATGGCGATGGATAGGCCACACACTTCGAAGGCCTGCTAGAACGTGGAGAAGATCAATTGATGCGGAGTTACAAGCAGCAAACTATTCATGGAATGATGTATGCCTAACATCTCGCAATAGAGTCCGATATAAAAGGATGGTTGAGGCCCTATGCTCCACTGGGAGTCAAGGATAACAGAAGAAGAAGAATGTTTAAATAAGTAGTATCAAATGGAAATATATATAACAAACTAAAGTTCAAAGTGTTAGCTTCCAAACGGTATATAAATTATGTGCATATATTTGCGTATTTAGCCATAAATAAAAAGAGAGTGAAACAAAAAATTGTTAAGAAATAAATATGTAGTTCAAAACTTTAGGCATATAGAATCAAATTGAGATATTAATCACAAATTCAAATTCAAAGTGTTAGTTTTCTAACAGTATATAAATTATCTGCATATATTTGCATATTTAGCCTAAAATCACTAAAAAGTAAGAAGATCTAATGCTGATCAATATAAAATTTGTACGCAAAACATTTGGTGATGAAATATCAAAGTCTACACAAGTTTAGATATAAAGAATCAAATTAAGATCTCAATCCCAAATTAAAGTTGGTATTGTTAGCTTTCTAACAGTATATAAATTATCTGCATATATTTGCATATTAAGCTTAAAATTAATAAAAAAAATAAGACGATCTAATATTGAAAAATTTTTAAAATTTGATTGAGATATTAATCACAAATTAAAATTCGAAGTGCATATTTTGCTCAAAATTAAAAAAAAGGAAGAAGATCTAATGCTGATCAATTTGAAGTATCAAAGTTTAGACAAGTTTAGGTATAAAGAATCAAATTGAGATCTGAATCCCAAATTAAAGTTGGTGGTGTTAGCTTTCTAACGGTATATAAATTATATGCATATATTTGCATATTAAGCTTAAAATCAACGAAAAATACGCCGATCTAATATTGAAAAATTGTTTAAATTTGCATAAAAAAACTTTTAAATTAAAAGATTGATTCAAGGAATAAAAAATAAGTTCCTTAATCAATTTACATTTTATATTGTAGGGATAACATTTCAGTACAGCTTTCATATGTCGTATTCAATTTTTTCCATTTTCAATTGTTATACTTTTTCTATCAGCCACAAAAGGACATTTGAAAAGAAAAGTACATTTTGTATGTTATACATTTGGCAATGTTACAAAAATTATTAATGTCTTTGGTCATTTTGTTGAAGAAAAATCTAGACAAAACATTTAAAAACTAAATTTAAGTGAACAAAATTTTGCTTTAAAAATGCATATTTTAGCATAAAAATTAAATACCATTAAAATTCATGAGGAGCTTCAATATAAATAGATGATTTAGACACCTTAAAACAGTCTTCTCTAAAACCCTTCCCTCGGACTCTTTTTACTTTTTTACTCTTACTCATACGTATTTCACTATTAGCCCGACTTACACATTTAAATACACCGATTGGCCCCGAATCACTAAGTGATTAGACTTACGATATCTTTCAGTCGCAACTGGATTGAGCCTTTATCGTTCAATGGCTGTCCATTCAAAGGCTCGTGTTGACAACTTTATTTAAAAAACATCAAAATCTAAAGTCAAAAAACTGTCCCAATAAAAATTTGCTTTTGTTCTATTTATTTCTATTAACACAAGTCCAATATACGATATCAGAGAGATTGAGCCAACAGCTTTGTTGTTACACTTATATTAGTAAAGAACTTAAAAACATTGGGACAGTAATTTGAGTGACTGTAATTCGTTAGGGAAATAGTTTTTCAACAAAGGAGAGCTTATTGAATTGTCAACCACTAAGATCGGTTTTCTTTGAGCTTTTTAAAAATTAGCTCTACTATGGCCATTACAACTTTTATTGCTGTTAATATTTCCCCAGATTCTAATAGATCGGATAATGCAGATTTTGCGTTATTAATTCGCGATTTAATGTCGTCGTCGGCTATTGTGTGTAAAAAAGAAGTTTCCTAACCTTAGGTTACATGGGTATGTCTTATGTTACTGATATACTTTTAGGTTTTATGACAGATAACTTATGAAAACAAGTAAGAAAGTGCTATAGTCGGTCAAGCCCGACCATACGATACCCTTCACCAATTAGATCAAAGGGGTTCTTTTTCCTGTATAAAGACAAATATTTGCTAAATTTTGCCATTATACAAATATTTTCCCAAAACTTATAAATTTTAGCTGTTTCCGTCATTTGGACTTATATGAGAGCTAGGGTCAAATGTGGACCGATTATCTCGAAATTATTCAAATTGATTACAGTTGCTACAAAAATTATGTGTGAAAAAATTAACTTTTAACTCTCATTATCCTCAGATTTACGAGTGTTTTAGTGATTTTTGTTTAGGGCTTTTTGACAGAAGAGTTTGTATGGGAGCTATGGTCGAATGCGGACCGATTTCAACAAAATTTGGTACAGTGATTTTACTTTACATAAGCACTATCGGTTTTAAATTTCATTAAAATATTGATGTCTGTGGCCAATATATCGATTCTGGGAAGTGCGACCTATGGGAGGTACCATAAATAATGGACCAATTGTGACGAATTTCAATAGCCACTATCAAAAAAGTTATCTGCACCAAATTTCATCAAATCATTATTAGAATTGCAACCTGTACTTTCCAGACGGACGGACTGACAACGCTAAATCGACTCAGAAATTGATTCTAAGCCTATTGGTATACTAAAAGATGGATCTAAGACAAATATTTCTATGCGTTACATACATCAGCACAAACTTATAACACCGTTTCTACCTATGGTGGTGAGGGGTATAATGATTTATATTTGATATATACTTAATGTAACTAATGAATTAAATATAAAACCATTTACACTTTAACAAATGAAAGAAAAATAAATCCATAAATATAACTAATAATCATCTGTCATTTCTATTAAAACCGAAAAAAAACATAAATTTTTCTTATATTAAATGAAAAATAAGAACCAAAAGCTAAATCCATTAGAAATATCTCTAAGTATCTTAATGAAAAATAAGTTTTTGCAAATAAATGCAAAAATAAAAGAGTTGAAGGTCATGTGGTCGTTAGTAGAACCCAGATTTTTCAACTCTTTTAATTCTAAACATTAAATAATATAATAAATATATGAAATAAAATTACAAAAATATTTCCAAGGCGGCTTGGATACAACAAAATGATGATAGTTACAAAAAAAAAAAAAAATAAAATATGCCAAGCAGAAATTATTTAAGATAAAAATTAAGTTTTATATGAAAATTTTACATTATCATTCAATGCTATTCACATTTAAAAATACAAGTATTCATTTATTTAAAGAAACAGTGGAACTTTTTCAAAAAAAAAAAATGTTTAAAAATGAATGAAAATTTCTTAAATGAAATTTGAACCGTGGCAACTCCATTAGCTATCATTTAAAGCGACCGGCATCTTTGCCTTTTTACTCAAATATTGCCATATGTTTTACTTTGTGTGTTATTTAATTCAAGTGCTACCATATGTTTTTTGTTATTCAAAAGTGAAAACCATCATCATATTTATTTAACTTGAAGTGTAACCACTGTTTCAAGCTTTTCATAATGCCTTTGGCTGGTAAATAGAAATATTTAATGGAGAATCTGTATGTTTGTCTTATAACTAAAGCAGTTGCAATGAAATGAAATGAAAATATGTACTCGTACAAAATGAATGCAAGAAAAATTAGAAAAATCTAGTTTGTAATAGATTTTTTTCTGCTCGTGGTTTTTAAAAACCATATTAACAACTGGTTTGCACGTTTTTTCTTTTTTTTTTCATTTGCACATAAAATTAGAGCAAACAATTATTAAAATACTTATGATACTCAAAGTATACATACACAACAGAGCAGTAAAGCAGTGAGTTCTTTGTTTGTGTTAAGATTTCTATAAAGTTAAAATTTGATAATAAGTACAATCAGTAAAAGCTTAGCTTTATGAAAATATATAGCGTAATTGTAGTTCTTGTGAAGTGAACAGCCGTGGTAAAGCAGTTCAGTCATCCGCCTAGCATTCCAAGTTCGTTTCCTCGCCAGACCAATTTGAAAAAATTAAAATTTTCAAAAAAGCTTTTCACCTCTTACCTCAGCTAGTCACTGGTTATTGAGTATTAGGCTATGTATAACAAAAAATGACTGCGAATAAAAGCTATACAAAATATTAAATTAAATAAATCTAAAGTCAAAAAACCGTCCCAATAAAAATTAGCTTTTGTTTTGTTTATTTTTTATTAACGGAAAGTATCATAATGATGTTTTAATACCCTTTACCACCATAGGTGGAAAGGGTATTATAAGTTTGTGCTGATGTATTTAACGCATAGAAATATTTGTCTTATACCCACCTTTTAGTATACCAATAGGCTTAGGATCAATTTTTATTCGATTTAGCGATGTCCGTCCGTCCGTCTGGCTGGCTGGACCCCCATGTAAACCTTGTAATCAAACTACAGGTCGCAATTCTAAAGATAACTTGATGAAATTTGGCACAGATGATAATGGGACCATGGCTATTGAAATTCGTCAAAATCGGTCCATTATTTATGGTACCTCCCATAGGTCCCACTTCCCGGAATTGATATATTGGCCACAAAACCCAATATTTTTTCATGAAATTTAAAACAAATATTGCTTTTGTAAACTAAAATCACTGTACTAAATTTCGTTGAAATCGGTCCACATTGACCGTAGCTCCCATACAAACTCTTCTGTCAAAACACACTAAATGTGACAAAAATCACTAAAACGCTCGTAAATCTGAAATAATGGGAAATTCAAGTTTATAATTTATAATTTTTGTAACAACTGTAATCAATTTGCCAAATTTCGAGATTATCGGTCCACATTTGACCCTAGCTCTCATATAAGTCCAAATGACGAAAACAGCTAAAATATATAAGTTTTGAGAAAATGTTTGTATGATGGCAAAATTTTGCAAAAATTTGTCTTTATACAAAAAAAAAAAAGGAACACCTTTGACCTTAGTGGTGAAGGGTATCGTATGGTCGGTCTTAACCGACTATAGCACTTTCTTCTTCTTCTGTTATCCTTGATTCTCAGTGTAGCATAGGGCCTCAATTTCTTACTTGTTTTTAATTATAGTTGTCAACACGAGTCCAATATACAATAATACCAAATATTAGAGAGATTGAGCCAACAGCTTTGCTGTTACACTCATATTTGCAAAGGCTTTAAAAACATTAGGACAGTAATTTGAGTGACTGTATATATATAATTTCAGTTCAGGACTTTATTTCTCAGCTGTTTGCTTAGGCCAAAATAGCATCGATAAGCAAGTATGATTCTACGTTTGATTTCGAAGCTTATATCGTTGTTCATGTTCACAGCGGTACCAAGGTATACAAATTCTTTAACAACTTCGAAGCTATAGTTCTCAACGGACACATGTGATCCAGTTCTAGTGGTCTGTCTGCCTGTAGAAACTATTAGTTTTGTTTTTGATTCATTGATAGCTAGATTTTGTTTTCCTTCTCGATATTGGAAAAGGCGGCAGTTAACTCGCGCAAAGTGCGTTCTAGAATATCAATGGCATCGACAAAAGCGAGTAGCATATATTTTCTACTGAAAATTGTACCAGTTGTATCGGGTTATCCATTTCGTGGTTTCAAAAGTATAGGACTGGAATTCGACATCTGTGAGACTAAGTTGTTTAACCAATTTTTTTTCTTTTCAATTGAAAGTCTGACTTTGAAGAAAATGGATTGAAGAAAATGGATGGATAAAAATTATCAAAACATACTACAAAAATGATGATTCTGCAACAGCCACATAATCGTCCAACTACACAAGCAATTGGCAAAATTGTGAAGAAATTTAAAGAGACTGAAGCGGTTACACATGTTGTAAGGCCTGTGCATTATCGTTTCGCTCGTTCCGCTGAAAATATGGCTGTTGTAAGTGGATGTGTTGCCGAAGACCCGAATGTGTCGATTCCTCGTCGTTCTCGGGAATTAGGACTGTCTTGCGGCACATTATTGAAGAATACGACTCGGATAATATGTGGTTTCAGCAAAAAGGTGCCACATGCCACACAACTCGAGCGAATATGGCTTTATTACAAGAGACATTTCCTGGCCGAGTAATTTCTCGTCGTGGAGATATCAACTGGCCACCAAGATCATGCGATTTGACATCATTCGATTTTATTTTGTGGGGCTACGCGAAAGACCGAGTTTATGTAGATAAACCTTTAACTCTTGAGCACTTAAAAACCAACATTCGTCAAATTATGGCTTATTGCTTTATTTGTACATACAGTTTTATCTCCTTTTTGTGCACTAGACAAAGAACACGCGTTCTCCTGACCATACGGCTTCTATAAGCTAGGACATATGCCTTATTAACTCATCACTCCGGCCTTAAAAAGCTCTACTGTCAAACCGTCGCACCCGCAGCTTTGTTATTTTTTAGTCGAGTTATTGCAATTCTAACCTCATTTTGGTTTGGTGGTGGACAAGGCCGTCTTAATTGATTTGTTCAGGCGCGTCATCTTGGTCAATTTCATTTGGTATCTGCAAAAGGTGATGCCGACTAGGACTTTGGAATGCGTATCAATAAGGCAAAATCAGCATTATCCGATATATTTGGAAATCTCGGCAAATATCAATACCACTAAAAGTTTCAAAAGGTAAATAGTTTTCCAACAAAAGAGATTTTTGTTTAAGAGCTCATTTAATAAGGTGGCTATTTTAAATCTTGTGACTAATTTCCTCAGCAAATTTACATTATTGGAAAGCAAACCTCCGAAACGACAGAAACATTTGCAAAAACTGCGAATGCATTTGCAAGAACTGTTGGAGTATCTGTAACTATGTCAAAGATAAGATCAGCATCCCTGCACTGGTCTTGAAACAGTGCTTTTCGACGCTTGCGCATCCATTAGTTAACCTTTTTGGAAGGTTGTTAATATAAGGTCAATCCCTTTAAAAGGCTAAGGCTACCAACCCTGAAAATCACGGTCCAATTTCAATTTGTTCTACTAAGCGACAGCCAGTATGGATTTCGCAGGGGACTATCTACGGAAGGTCTCTCGTAGATAGTCCCCTGCGAACTTTACTTGAAAGTAAAGTACGGGATCTGGATGTTTCAAATGCATTTACTGGAGGTGTTGCACGGAGCACTTATACCAAAACTTATTGCTTTTGATGTCGGTAAAAACTTAACACGATTTATATCCTCAAATATCGCGCTATTGTTATAGATTGGAGTGTAAGATTAATTCAGGGGTACCGTTCTTTCTCCTACTCTATTTCGTATCTTTATAAACGACCTTCTATGTCAAACTTCTAATAAAATCTACTCTTTTGCAGATGATAGTAACATTTGCCATTCATATTCATTTAATCATAGATCAAACCTTTTAGAGATTAGCTCTATGAGGCAAAACATGAATAAATCATTAAACCTCGATTTAGAAACAGTCTTAGAACCGGGTCGTGCAAACAGAGTCAATGTTGTAAGCTTACGTATAAAAGCACGGCGGATTATGTTACTTCATACACGCTTATCTGTTAGAGCTCCTAACTTTGTAGTTGATTGGCCAGTAGACAGAAGAACACACTACAGAGAAAATTCTTCTTTAACCGCACTATTCCATGTGGATTTCACTTCCCGCAGAAATTTTCCCTATTTTTCCTAGTTCCAACACCCGATATATATTTTTCAATATGTCAATATGTTTTCTGATATGCTCCATGTATGCTGTTCGACAGCTGAATTAATAAACCAGTATTCGCTTCGAAGGACCAAGAAATTAAAAATATATTTCCCGCCGAATATCTAGCACGTTGCTACACACTGTGCCGTATACATAGATATAAATTAAATACAAATACCGTAGAAATATAACCTAAGAAAAAAAATCAATAAGCTAAGATGTTGTCGTAAGACCATATATAGTCTACAAATAAATAAAGAGATAGAAAAAATATAATAGTAAAATATTTCACTGGCTACTGAGCAAGAGAAAAAGAGTGAGTGATAAATATGTATGATACTCAAAATCAACTCCCCCTTTTAGCACCCATCACAGATTCTTATCACTCACAATGAGTAAAGCAGAGATGGTTAATGTGTGTTTCGATTAAGAAAAGTACTTAAAGGAATTGAAAGTTCAGGTTCAGTTAAGTTTGAAGTTTTTTAAAAAACTTTTCCATCTCTGTTTGATTGTTTTTTTTTGGTACCCTGAGTACATGATTGAGTAATTTTTTTCTTTTTTAATACTTTTTATAACTTTTATTTGGCATAACCATTGTCATCGTCGACGTCAACAAAACTTTTTTGTTTTAATGCTCTTAATCTTTTATAAGTTAAGGCAGGACTTAATGTTTGGTTAAATTTCCTATAAAAATAAGAAATTTTTGCAAAATTTCCTATCAAAATATGAAATTTTTGAAAAATTTTGCCATAAAAATAAGAAATTTTTGAAAAATTTCCCATAAAATAAGAAATTTTTGAAAATGTTCTTATAAAAATGAAAATAAGAAATTGTTGAAAAATTTCTTATAAAAATAAGAAATTTTTTAAAAATTTCTTATAAAAATAATACATTTTTAAAAAAATTTCCTATAAAAATAAGAAATTTTTGAAAAATTTCCTATAAAAATAAGAAATTTTTGAAAAATTTTCTATAAAATAAGAAATTTTTGAAAAATTTCCTATAAAAATAAAAAAAATTTTGAAAAATTTACTATAAAAATAAACAAATTTTTGAAAAATTTCTTATAAAAATAAGAAATTTTTGAAAAATTTCTTATAAAAATAAGAAATTTTTGAAAAATTTCTTATAAAAATAAGAAATTTTTGAAAAATTTCTTATAAAAATAAGAAATTTTTGAAAAATTTCCTATAAATTTTTGAAAAATTTACTATAAAAATAAAAAAATTTTTGAAAAATTTCTTATAAAAATAAGAAATTTCTTATAAAAATAAGAAATTTTTGAAAAATTTCTTATAAAAATAAGAAATTTTTGAAAAATTTCTTATAAAAATAAGAAATTTTTGAAAAATTTCTTATAAAAATAAGAAATTTTTGAAAAATTTCTTATAAAAATAAGAAATTTTTGAAAAATTTCTTATAAAAATAAGAAATTTTTGAAAAATTTCTTATAAAAATAAGAAATTTTTGAAAAATTTCTTATAAAAATAAGAAATTTTTGAAAATTTTCTTATAAAAATAAGAAATTTTTGAAAAATGTCTTATACAAATAAGAAATTTTTGAAAAATTTCCTATAAAAATAAGAAATTTTTGAAACATTTCCTATAAAAATAAGATTTTTTTTAAAAAATATCCTATAAAAATAAGAAACTTTTGAAAAATTTCCTATAAAAATGAAAAATTTTTAGAAAATTTCCTATAAAAATAAGAAATTTTTGAAAAATTTCACTAAAAATTAAAAAATTTTTGAAAAATTTCATTTATAAATAAGAAATTTAAAAAAAAATTCCTATAAAAATAAGAAATTTTTGAAAAATTTCCTATAAAAATAAGAAATTTTTCAAAAATTTCCTATAAAAATAAGAAATTTTTCAAAAATTTCCTATAAAAATAAGAAATTTTTGAAGAATTTCTTATAAAAATAAGAAATTTTTGAAAAATTTCTTATAAAAATAAGAAATTTTTGAAAAATTTCCTATAAAAATAAGAAATTTTTGAAAAATTTCCTATAAAAATAAGAAATTTTTGAAAAATTTCCTATAAAAATAAAAAATTTTTGAAAAATTTCCTATAAAAATAAGAAATTTTTGAAAAATTCCTATAAAAATAAGAAATTTTTGAAAAATTTCCTATAAAAATAAGAAATTTTTGAAAAATTTCCTATAAAAATAAGAAATTTTTGAAAAATTTCCTATAAAAATAAGAAATTTTTGAAAAATTTCCTATAAAAATTTCCTATAGAAATTTTTGAAAAAATTCCTATAAAAATAAGAATTTTTTGAAAAATTTGCTATAAATTTTTGAAAAAATTCTTATAAAAATAAGAAATTTTTGAAAAATTTCTTATAAAAATAAGAAATTTTTGAAGAATTTCTTATAAAAATAAGAAATTTTTGAAAAATTTCTTATAAAAATAAGAAATTTTTGAAAAATTTCTTATAAAAATAAGAAATTTTTGAAAAATTTCTTATAAAAATAAGAAATTTTTGAAAAATTTCTTACAAAAATAAGAAATTTTTGAAAAATTTCCTATAAAAATAAGAAATTTTTGAAAAATTTCCTATAAAAATAAGAAATTTTTGAAAAATTTCTTATAAAAATAAGAAATTTTTGAAAAATTTCTTATAAAAATAAGAAATTTTTGAAAAATTTCCTATAAAAATAAGAAATTTTTGAAAAATTTCCAATAAAAATAAGAAATTTTTGAAAAATTTCCTATAAAAATAAGAAATTTTTGAAAAATTTCCTATAAAAAGAAGAAATTTTTGAAAAATTTCTTATAAAAATAAGAATTTTTTGAAAAATTTCTTATAAAAATAAGAATTTTTTGAAAAATTTCTTATAAAAATAAGAAATTTTTGAAAAATTTCTTATAAAAATAAGAAATTTTTGAAAAATTTCTTATAAAAATAAGAAATTTTTGAAAAATTTCTTATAAGAATAAGAAATTTTTGAAAAATTTCTTATAAAAATAAGAAATTTTTGAAAAATTTCTTATAAAAATAAGAAATTTTTGAAAAATTTCTTATAAAAATAAGAAATTTTTGAAAAATTTCTTATGAAAATAAGAAATTTTTGAAAAATTTCCTATAAAAATAAGAAATTTTTGAAAAATTTCCTATAAAAATAATAAATTTTTGAAAAATTTCTTATAAAAATGAAAAATTTTTTAAAAAATTTCCTATAAAAATAAGAAATTTTTGAAAAATTTCACTAAAAAATAAAAAAAATTTGAAAAATTTCCTATATAAATAAGAAATTTTTAAAAAAATTCCTATAAAAATAAGAAATTTTTGAAAAATTTTCTATAAAAATAAGATTTTTTTTTTAAATTTCCTATAAATTGTTTGTCATTTAGTATCTAGATCAGTTGTTTCCGAATTGGAGTAAAAGCGTTTTTTCTTTTGTATGGGACTTTTCAAATGGACCATACGGCAAATCAATGCATAGAAGTGCAACATATTTATATTACAGAAGCTTTGCTTGAATTGACTTAGACCATTTTTCCTTTAACTGGCTCTTACTTTACACTGTTTACTATTACAGTTATTGGGAATGGAGTCAAATAGAGGTAGATGACTTTTTGTATCCTTCATAGACTTCGCTTACAGTTGACTTCTTGTTTCAGTTACACGTACTTTATTGTTTTTATATTTATTTGCTCCTGTTTTTTTTTTTACAAAAACTTTTCTTTTATAAATAAGTGCTTTTCTGCATGTTTATAATTTTTCTTAAAACATTCACTCAATATATGTATATGTATGGAAGTAGAAATGGAAACTTTAAGTGAAGAATGGAGGGAAGGGGATTCAAAACTCTGGAAATACTTTCATTGGAGTTTTGTGTGAAACGTGTATAAAATTTTATTTTTTTAAAGACATTTCTCGGGCTGCTGATGCTGCTGATAATGACAACTGCACTGGGTAAATAAATGACTTTAAAAAGAAGTAAAATTGTGGATTGCAAAAGAAAAATCATTTCAACGTGACTATCGAATTTAAGTCAAGTGTATAAGATGTTGCTGGGATTACTCAAGTACAATAGCAGTAGCAGCAGCGGCAACAACAGAAACAGCAATGGAAAAAAACCTAATACCTACAATATGTTGTAATGTTTGCCTTATTAACTTTATGATGACAAAAGAAATTAAAAGTTTTTTTATTTTTGTGTTGTGTTCAGACAACCTGACAGACTGACTGACGGAAATACCACTTTCATTTGAAAAAAAAAGGAAAATCCAAATTAAAGGTTTTTACTTTTATTTGAGTTCAACGTCTGATAAAAAAATTTTATTTTTTTAAACAATTTAAGAATTTGTTACAGAAAATTTTCAATATAAAATTTTTCTTTAGAAAATTTTCGATATAAAATTTTTCTATAGAAAATTTTTGATATAAAATTTTTCTATGGAACATTTTCGATATAAAATTTTTCTATAGAAAATTTTCGATATAAAATTTTTCTATAGAAAATTTTCGATATAAATTTTTTTTATAGAAAATTTTTGATATAAAATTTTTCTATAGAAAATTTTCGATATAAAATTTTTCTATAAAAAATTTTCGATATAAAATTTTTCTATAGGAAATTTTCCACTTTTTGGAAATTTTAGATATACAATTTTACAGAAAAATTTTATATTGAAAATTTTCTACAGAAAAAATTTTTTATCGAAAATTTTCTACAGAAAAATTTTATATCGAAAATTTTCTATAGAAAAATTTTATATCGAAAATTTTCTATAGAAAAATTTTATATCAAAAATTTTCTATAGAAAAATTTTATATTGAAAATTTTCTACAGAAAAATTTTATATCGAAAATTTTCTATAGAAAAATTTTATATCGAAAATTTTCTATAGAAAAATTTTATATCTAATATTTCCAAAAAGTGGAAAATTTCCTATAGAAAAATTTTATATCGAAAATTTTTTATAGAAAAATTTTATATCAAAAATTTTCTATAGAAAAATTTTATATTGAAAATTTTCAATATAAAAATTTTCTATAGAAAATTTTCGATATAAAATTATTCTATAGAAAATTTTCGATATAAAATTTTTATATAGAAAATTTTTGTTGTAAAATTTTTCTATCGAAAATTTTCGATATAAAATTTTTCTATAGAAAATTTTCGATATAAAATTTTTCTATAGAAAATTTACGATATAAAATTTTTCTATAGAAAATTTTCGATATAAAATTTTTCTATAAAAAATTTTCGATATAAAATTTTTCTATAGGAAATTTTCCACTTTTTGGAAATTTTAGATATAAAATTTTTCTATAGAAAATTTTCGATATAAACTTTTTCTATAGAAAATTTTGGATATAAAATTTTTGTACAAAAAATTTTGGATATAAAATTTTTCTATAAAAAATTGGCCATATAAAATTTTTCTATAGAAAATTTTCGATATAAAATTTTTCTATAGAAAATTTTCGATAGAAAATTTTTCTATAGAAAATTTTCGATATAAAATTTTTCTATATAAAATTTTTCTATGTTAAATTTTCGATAGAAAATTTTTCTATAGAAAATTTTGATACAAAATTTTTCTATAGAAAATTTTCGGTATCAAATTTTGCTACAGAAAATTTTCGGTATCAAATTTTTCTATAGAAAATTTTCTATATAAAATTTTTCTGTAGAAAATTTTCGATATAACATTTTTCTATACAAAATTTTCGATATAAAATTTTTCTATAGAAAATTTTTGATATAAAATTTTTTATAGAAAATTTTCGATATAAAATTTTTCTTTAGAAAATTATCGATAAAATTTTTCTATAGAAAATTTTCAATATAAAATTTTTCTTTAGAAAATTATCGATAGAAAATTTTTCTTTAGAAAATTTTCGATATAAAATTTTTCTTTAGAAAATTTTCTATAAAAAATTTTTCTATGAAAAATTATCGATATAAAATTTTTCTATAGAAAATTTTGGATATAAAATTTTTGTATAGAAAATTTTTCAATAGAAAATTTTTCTATAGAAAATTTTCGATAGAAAATTTTTCTATAGAAAATTTTTCTATAGAAAATTTTCGATAGAAAATTTTTCTATAGAAAATTTTGATACAAAATTTTTCTATAGAAAATTTTCGGTATCAAATTTTGCTACAGAAAATTTTCGGTATCAAATTTTTCTATAGAAAATTTTCTATATAAAATTTTTCTGTAGAAAATTTTCGATATAACATTTTGCTATACAAAATTTTCGATATAAAATTTTTCTATAGAAAATTTTTGATATAAAATTTTTTATAGAAAATTTTCGATATAAAATTTTTCTTTAGAAAATTATCGATAAAATTTTTCTATAGAAAATTTTCGATATAAAATTTTTCTTTAGAAAATTATCGATAGAAAATTTTTCTTTAGAAAATTTTCGATATAAAATTTTTCTTTAGAAAATTTTCTATAAAAAATTTTTCTATGAAAAATTATCGATATAAAATTTTTCTATAGAAAATTTTGGATATAAAATTTTTGTATAGAAAATTTTTCAATAGAAAATTTTTCTTTAGAAAATTTCGATACAAAATTTTTCTATAGAAAATTTTCGGTATCAAATTTTTCTATAGAAAATTCTTGATATAATTTTTAATAGAAAATTTTTCTATAGAAAATTTTCGATATAAAATTTTTGTATAAAAAATTTTGGATGTAAAATTTTTCTATAAAAAATTTGCGATATAAAAATTTTTCTATAGAAAATTTTCGATATAAAATTTTTCTATAGAAAATTTTCGATATAAAATTTTTCAATAGAATATTTTCGATATAAATTTTTTTTATAATGCTATATCTCGAAAACTGAGGCTAATCTAAAAAAACGAGTAGCACCATTGAATTCGGCGTACTCCCTTTTGTCGGTAAAAAAAATTGTCGAAATCGAGCATAATGTTATAGGTACAATCCAATACTATAAACAGGGTCTTCAAATTTGAACATTCAAAATTAATTATACCCTTCACCACCATAGATGGAAGGGTATTATATGTTTATGCTGATGTATGTAACGCATAGAAATATTTGTCTTAGACCCACCTTTTAGTATAACAACAGGATTGGAATCATTTTTTGAGACGATTTAGTGATGTCAGTCCGTCCGTCTGTCTGGCTGGCTGGACCCCCATGTAAACCTTGTAATTAAACTACAGGTCGCAATTATAAAGATAATTTGATGACATTTGGTACAGATAATTTTTTTGATAGTGGGACCATGGCTATTGAAATTCGTCAAAATCGGTCCATTACTTATGGTACCTCCCATAGGTCCTACTTCCCGGAATTTATATATTGGCCACAAATATCAATGTTTTTTCATGAAATTTAAAACAAATACTGCTTATGTAAACTTAAATCACTGTACCAAATTTTGTTGAAATTGGTCTACATTTGACCATAGCTCCCATACAAACTCTTCTTTAAAAACGCACTAAATGGACGAAAATCACGAAAACGCTCTAAAGATAATGAGAATTTTAAGTTTATTTTTTGCATATATAATTTTTGTAACAACTGTAATTAATTTGCCAAATTTCGAGATAATCGGTCCAGATTTGACCCTAACTCTCATATAAGTCCAAATGATGGAAACAGCTTTAATATATAAGTTTTAAGAAAATGCTTGTATGATTACAAAGTTTTGCAAATATTTTTCATTATAGGTACAGGAAAAATAACACCTTTGACCTTAGTGGTGAAGGGTATCGTATGGTCGGGCTTGACCGACTATAGCACTTTCTTACTTGTTTTTGCTTAAAACTTATTTTCCGAAAAAATAAAACCAATTTGGCAATCCTGGCTGCTTGGAAAAGTAGAAAAGTTTCATTTCAATGAAACTAAACAGATACCACATTCAAAGAAAAACTGTAAACAAACTTTATATGTGTATGAAAAAGAGAGGGACAGACTATAAAAGGAAAATGTGATAAAAACAGAGAAGAGCCCCTCAGCAATATGGCAAGTTTTTGTAAACTATGCATGTGAATACTCACATACACACACACACACTAATACATACATACTACCTATGTATGTATATTATAAAACCCTGGAAAAGTGCAACAATAGCAAAAAGAATGCATAAAATACTTGCATTCATCATCATCATACAACAAAATACGACGACGACATATTCACTCCCAAGTTGTTACTTTTTACGAGAATCTAGTAGATTTTTGCAATACAACGGAAAGGAACGACGGAACCCAGACCGACAAGAAGAAAAAAAAACACTTATAGTAAAAGTGCAATACTACGTACAATTTACTCACAAAAAACAACAAACTCTAAATACAACAATTTTGTTGTTTTTTTTTACTACAAATTCGTTTTGTAATTGTTTAAAAAAAAAACTGGCTGAAAAATTGTGGAAATGAATAAAAGAAATTTCAAGATAGAATTTAGCTAAAAACACATGAAACTAAACAAACCTAAAGCTACAACTTGCAGTTGCAATAGTCAGTCGTGTCGTCGTATATCGTAATAGCAGCAGAGTTAGGAAAAGTTCATATTATCACGTTCAACGAACTTTTCCATGGATGAGGAGTATAATTTTACTAGGCCGTTTTATGTAACTTCTTTACTCCTATACAAAGACTTTAAGGAAGTTGTAAAGTTATGCTTTCAGGAGAAAATACTTAATTATAAAAAAAAGAACAGAAAAGGAGGACATTTTAATTTAGTTAGAATAATTAGAATATGTGTAGTTTAGAATTTAGAATAAACAACTTATCTGGGGGGGTATTAGAAAGTCCAAACAAGACCTAAATAGATTCTAATTAAAAGTAGATTCTATTATTTTGAAACTATAAACGATACAAACAAACTTTCTTTAACAATAAAACAAGTAAGAGTGTTATATTCGGCTGTGCCGAATCTTATATACCCACCATCAAGTTGTGTTAAATTTAGAAACATATCTCATATATATACGAGGGTGCAGCAAATTCAAAACGTGGACCGAATTGGAAAAAAGTTGTTACGCTAGTTGTCATTGTTGGTAAAATATTTGGAATAACTTCGGTTGCAGTAGCTTTGTAGTTCAACATTCAAAAAGGTGCAAGTGGTTTCCCTAGTATTTATTTACTTTGAACAAAATTCGTTATCACAACCGGGTATGGTTTTACATTAATAAGTTGTTAAATACTTTTCCTTTAGCTTAACATTTAGTTAGGATAAAGAAGTTGATAGTAATACGACTGGTCCATATATTTTGTAAGGAGGTCCTAATGCATCTACCATATACAAATCTTAATATGCTGCTTGTACCTCCGAATCTTTTTAATTGTAGATATAAAAAGGGGATGTAATATATATATAAGAATTATAGCCAAATGTTGACCGATTGTAACAAAATTACACACTGGTTGGTATTTATGTAAAGCTTATTTTTGCAAAATTTAGTGGCAATAGCTATCACAGTTTCTAATCTAATAGCTTTTAACTGGTCCTTGCTAAATATTTTTTGGTTTCCTGTAGTGTATTTTATATGAGAGTTATAGTCAAATATGGACCGATTCCTATAAAATTTGATATACTGACCAATAGTTGTATAAAACTTCTCTATACTAAATTTAGTCGTCATAGCTATTACAATTGTATTCAATTTATCAGCATTCATGTGTTTCCCGGGGCGGGGTTATATGGGAGCTCTAACTAAATGTGAACCGATTTTGCCCATTTTCAGTATACAACTTTTGTTACATATCAGAAATACTTTTGTAAAATTTTGTCTCTCTAGCTTTTATAGTTAAGGAGCTGTCGCGCTTTTATCTGACGGACAGACGGACATAAATCTCCTTTTCTTTTTGTATTTTTGTGTTTCTGTAAGTTTTTTATATGGGAGCTATGGTCAAATGGTGACCGATTGTAACAAAATTTTGCACACTGGCTGGCATTCACATAAGACTTGCTTTTGTAAAATTTTGTTGCTATAGCCCTTTCAGTTAAGGCGCTATCGCGCTTTTATCTAACGGACAGACGGACATAAACCCCCTTTTCCTTTTGTATTTTTGTGTTTCCGTAAGTTTTTTATACGGGATTTTGCACACTGGCTGGTATTCACATAAGACTTATTTGTGCTAAATTTGGTGGTCAAAGCTACTACAGTTTATCATTTATTGGCATTTAAGTGAATTTCAGGTGGAATTTAGGCTGTTTCCGTATGTTTTTTATATGGGAGCTATGGTTAAATGTGAACCGATTTCGATGAAATTTTACATGCTGCCTAGTGCTTATGGAAAACTTCTAGATACCAAATTTTGTCATCATAGCTATTATAATTTGTCAGTTATTAGCAAATAAGCGACTAGCCCAGACGAGGTTATACGGGAGCTATGGTCAAATGTTAACCGATTTTACCCAATTTCAATACCAAAATTTTCTCATAAATGAGGAATGTTTTTGCTAAGTTTCAGTGAGCTAGCTCCTTTCGTTTAGGCGTTATCGTGATTTCAACAGACAGACAGACAGACAGACGGACATCGCTCAATCGTCTTAGAATTTTATAAGGATTCAGAATATATATCGTTTTTGATTTTTGAGCCAATATTAAGGAAATTACAAACGGAATGACAATCTCAATATACCCCCCATTCTTTTTGATGGTGGGTATAAAAAACTATTACAAATAAGTTCCAACTCTTGAAAAAAATATAATTTCAATAATTACTCAACAAAGCCTCCTTCCGGATCACGGTTCAAATTAAAATATTAGCTATCAAAATTACCTTAAGACAAAATTAATTTTTTAGTTGCCTTATTTTGGTCATAGCAATAGGAATTTTTAGAAAGTCCTGTTGGTTTTCGCTATAAATTTTGTTTTAATAAAAAAAAAACTATCAAATTGTTGGTATTGCATTATTTTATTAATTTAAATTAAAAAAAAAAATATTTTAACTATTGTAAAATAGAAAGTGAAAGGTATCTACTTGTAACATAAAGTACAGGACAAAGATGATAAACATAAATAAAACTTCAAATTTGAAACTGGACATAATTGCATTGAAATTAATGATGAATTAAAAGAAAAGTCAAAATATGAAAATAAAGAAAATTATTAAATCAGTCATGAATTTATAACATGAAAATTTAAAAGTTTTCCTTACTATAAAGTTTCAACAATAAAGAAAAGAAAATTAAAAAAATGATATCAAAATTTTTCTAAGTAAAATTTCTTATTGAAGAAATTTTTTTTTAAATTTTGTGTGCAAAAGTTTTTATCCAAATTATTTTTATTGAAAAATTTTTAAGCAATTTTTTGTTAAAAAATGTTTGATATAAACATTCTTATATAAAATTTTTTATAGAAAATTTTTGGAATAAAATTTTTCATAGAAAATTTTCGGAATAAAATTTGTTTATACAAAATTTTGATATAAAATTTTTAATAGAAAATTTTCGATATAAAATTTTTAATAGAAAATTTTCGATGTAAAATTTTTAATAGAAAATTTTCGATGTAAAATTTTTAATAGAAAATTTTCGATATAGAAATTTTTATAAAAAATTGTCGATATAGAATTTTTTATAGAAAATTTTCGGAATAACATTTTTAAAGAAAATTTGCGATATAAATTTTTTTTTTAAAGAAAATTTTCGATATAATTTTTTTCTATATAAAATTTTTTAAAGAAAATTTTCTATATAAAATTTTCGATATAAAAATTCTAATAGAAAATTTTCGATATAGAATATTTTATGAAAAATTGTCGATATAGAATTTTTTATAGAAAATTTTCGGAATAACATTTTTAAAGAAAATTTGCGATATAAAATTTTTTTTAAAGAAAATTTTCGATATAAAATTTTTTTAAAGAAAAATTTCGATATAAAATTTTTTTTTTTTAATTTCGATATAAAACTTTTAAAGAAATTATTAATACAAAATTTTCGATATACATTTTTTTATAAAAAAATTTTGATATAAAATTTTTGAAAGAAAATTTTCAATGTAAAATTTTCGATAAAAAATCTTTTAAAAAAAATTTTTTATATAAAATATTTTTAAAGAAAAATTTTGATATAAAATTTTTTTAAATAAAAATTTCGATACAAAATTTTTTAAAAAAAATTTTTTATTTAAAATATTAATATAAAATTTTCGATATAAAATTTTTAATAAAAAATTTTCGATATAAAATTTTTAATAGAAAATTTTTGATATAAAATTTTTAATAGAAAATTTTTGATATAGAATTTCTTATAGGAAATTTTCGATACAGAATTTCTTATAGAAAATTTTTTAAAGAAAATTTTCAATAAAAAAATTTTTTATAGAAAATTTTCCAAAAAAAAAATTTTCAAAGAAAATTTATAATATAAAATATTTTATAGAAAATTTTCGATATAACATTTTTAAAGAAAAATTGCGATATAATTTTTTTTTTTAAAGAAAATTTTCGATATAATTTTTTTCTATATAAAATTTTTTAAAGAAAATTTTCTATATAAAATTTTAATAGAAAATTTTCGATATAAAAATTCTAATAGAAAATTTTCGATATAGAATATTTTATGAAAAATTGTCGATATAGAATTTTTTATAGAAAATTTTCGGAATAACATTTTTAAAGAAAATTTGCGATATAAAATTTTTTTTAAAGAAAATTTTCGATATAAAATTTTTTTAAAGAAAAATTTCGATATAAAATTTTTTTTTTTTAATTTCGATATAAAACTTTTAAAGAAATTATTAATAAAAAATTTTCGATATACATTTTTTTATAAAAAAATTTTGATATAAAATTTTTGAAAGAAAATTTTCAATGTAAAATTTTCGATAAAAAATCTTTTAAAAAAAATTTTTTATATAAAATATTTTTAAAGAAAAATTTTGATATAAAATTTTTTTAAATAAAAATTTCGATACAAAATTTTTTAAAAAAAATTTTTTATTTAAAATATTAATATAAAATTTTCGATATAAAATTTTTAATAAAAAATTTTCGATATAAAATTTTTAATAGAAAATTTTTGATATAAAATTTTTAATAGAAAATTTTTGATATAGAATAGAAAATTTTTGATATAAAATTTTTAATAGAAAATTTTTGATATAGAATTTCTTATCGGAAATTTTCGATACAGAATTTCTTATAGAAAATTTTTTAAAGAAAATTTTCAATAAAAAAATTTTTTATAGAAAATTTTCCAAAAAAAAAATTTTCAAAGAAAATTTGTAATATAAAATATTTTATAGAAAATTTTCGATATAAAATTTTTTATAGAAAATTTTCGGTATAAAATTTGTTACAGAAAATTTCGATATAAAATTTTTTAAAGAAAATATTAATAAAAAATTTTCGATTCAGAATTTTTTATATAAAATTTTTTAAATAAAATTTTCTATGTAAAATTTTTTTGCAGGAAAATTTTTGGTATACAATTTGTTTAAAGAAAAACTTTGATATAAAATTTTTTTTAAAGAAAAATTTCGTTTTAAAATTTTTTCAAGAAAATATTAATATAAAATTTTCGATATAAAACTTTTAATAGAAAATTTTCGATATAGAATTTTTTATAGGAAATTTTCGATACAGATTTTTTGTAGAAAATTTCGATATAAAATTAAAAAAAAAAAAAATGTTCTGTATAAAATTTTTTAAAAAAATTTTCAATATAAAATTCTTTATAACAAATTTTCGAAAAAAAAATTTAAGTAAAAGTTGGGATATAAAATTTTTTAAAGAAATTTTTCTATATAAATTTTTTTAAAGAAAATTTTCGATATAAAATTTTTAAAAAAAATTTTCGATACATAATTTTGTAAACAAAATTTTTGATAAAAACTTTTTTTTTAAGAAAAGTTTCCATATAAAATTTTTTTTAAAGAAAAATTTCGATATAAAATTTGTTACAAAAAAAATTTTATACAAATTAAAAAAAAAAAAAAAAAATTTCGACATACAATTTTTTAAAGAACATTTTTTTTTTTTTATAAATTTTCGATATAGAATTTTTTAAAGAAAATTTTTAATATAATTTTTTTTTATAAAAAATTTTCGAAAACAAATTTTCAAGAAAATTTGAGATAAAAAATTTTCTATATAAATTTTTTTAAAGAAAATTTTCGGTATAAAATTTTTTATAGAATATTTAAGGTATAAAATATGTTATGGAAAATTTTCTTTAGAAAATTTTTTATAGAAAATTTTCGATACAAAATTATTTAAAGAAAATTTTCAATACATAATTTTTTATAGAAAATTTCGTTATAAAAATTTTTAAAGAAAATTTTTGATATAAAATTTTATATATAAAATATATATAAATTTTTTTATAGAAAATTTTCCATATACAATTTTTTATAGAAAATTTTCAATATAAAATTTTTTAAAGAAAATTTTCTAACTAAAATGTTCGATAAAAAATCTTTGATATAAAAGTTGTTAAAGAAAATTTTTTATACAAATCTTTTTAGAGAAAAATTTTGATCCAAATTATTTTTGAGAAAATTTTAGAAACAAATTTTTTTTTAGAAAATGTTCGATATAAAATTTTGTTTAGAAAATTTTCTATAAAAAATTTTATACAGAAAATTTTGGATATAACATTTTTTATTATTTTCTATCGAAAATTTTTTAAAGAAAATTTTCGGTATAAAATTTTTTATAGAAAATTTTCCATATAAAATTTTTTTATAGAAAATTTTTTATATACATTTTTTATATACATTTTTTAAAGAAAATGTTCGATATAAAATTTTTTCTAGAAAGTTTTGGAGATCAAATTTTTTCTAGAAAGTTTTGGAGATCAAATTTTTTCTAGAAAATTTTCGGCCCAAAATTTTTAATAGAAAATTTTTGATATAAAATATTTATAGAATCTTTAAATATAATTTTTCATCGATAATTTTTCTATAGAAAATTTTCGGTATAAAATTTTTTTTAGAAAATTTTCCATTTAAATTTTTTTTTTTAGAAAATTTTCGATATAAAATTTTTTTTTTAGAAAATTTTCGATATAAATTTTTTTGTAGAAAAATTTAAGATAGAAAAATTTAAGGTATAAAGGTTTTTATTGAAAATTTAAATCTTAAAGAAATCTTTTTAACATTTATTCGATATTACAAAAATGATAACTAAACAAAACATCAAAGTAAATATATACCGGCAACAAATATTTTATAGATTTCTAACCTAAACTGTCACTTTGATTGTCAAATACATAAACAAACATAAATATGTACATAAGGTTGCCAAGCCTTACATGTACGTCCCAGCCCAAAGAGTTTTGTGTTTGTCAAAGTGTTACATGTCAAAATGAAAAGTGCGATTATTAGCATATATCAACAGAAATGACGTTTTGTTATGCAAAAATGACAAACAGAAAGTACGAGTAACAATAAAAAATAAACATAAATTTAATACGAGAGTATTATGTTCCATACATGAATGTATAACATACAATTTATTTGTTTAGGTCTTTTCGAAGTAAATTTTAAATTTTTTTTATTTGTAATTTTGATATAAAATGAAAAATTTCGCAAAGTTTATTAGGGGTATTCACGGCAACAAATTTTTGGTTTGCAAAGAGTGAATTTGAAAAGCCTTTTTCAAATATTATTTAAATATTAGGAACATATGTAAAGTCATAGGAGCTTTTTGCTAGAAGTCTAAACAAAGTTTTTTTCCAATCAAAATATTTACAAATTCCGAAAGGTTTTCTATATAATTTTTCAAATTTCCTTTAAATTGATTTTCCTATATTATTTCCTATATAGTTTCAAATTATTTTGTCTTGGTACAATTAAAAAAAGATAATATAACAGTTTCAATTTTGAAATGCTAACAACAGTGAAATGTTATGTTAATAACAGTTAAGCACCTTTTTTGCAAAATTGCACATTTTTGCAAACCCTAAAATCAATTATTGTGAATACCTTTACTATGACCAAGTACATTTGCACGTTTTAAATATGAATGAGTGAATGTATTGTCATCTGAATATTTGTATATAATGTAATTCATGTTTGCATGAACTGACTGACTGACTGAGACTGACGACTATACACTTTGTAAACTAAATATAATAAAAAGTGACATGTTGGAATTTCAATGATTCCCATAAATGTAAAAACAGAAGAAGATACGTCGTAGTAAATATTTTATTATTTTATTTATTTTTTGGTGTTTGCTTTGAACATTGACCATAACAAAATCTTCATTTGGAATGTGCAAAAAATTAAAAATTTATAAACTTTTGTTTTGGGAATTTTCGATGATATTATTAAATTATTTATTACAGTTTTCAGAAGAAATATTTGACAACTTTTGAAATTTAAGGTTCAATGAACAGGTAAAATTTTAAAAAATTCAATTTTTGATATTAAATATTTCTATAAAAAATTTTAGATATAAAATTTTTCTATAGAAAATTTTCAATATAAAAATTTTCTATACAAAATTTTCTCTATGAAATTACTCTTAGAAATATTTCAATATACAATTTTTCTTAAAAAATTTTCGATATTAAATCTTTTCTATAGAAAATTTTAGTTATAAATTTTTTCTATAGAAAATTTTCGTTAGAAAATTTTTCCATAGAAAACTTTCAATAAAAAAATTTTACATAGAAAATTTTCGATATAAAATTTTTCTATCGAAAATTTTCTATAAAAAATATTTACGTAGAAAATTTTAAATTAAAATTTTTACGTAGAAAATTTTAAATTAAAATTTTTATGTAGAAAATTTTAAATTAAAATTTTTACGTAGAAAATTTTTGATATAAAATTTTTCGATATAAAATTTGTCTATCGAAAATTTTCGATATAAAATATATCCATACAAAATTGTTGTAATTTTTTTTTTAAAGAGAAAATTTTTGTTATAAAATTTTTCTATAGAAAATTTTTGCTAAAAAATTTTTCTATAGAAAATTTTCGATATAAATTTTTCTATAGAAAATTTTGATCTAAAATTTTACATTAAAAATTTTCGTTATAAAATTTTTCTATAGAAAATTTTTGATATACAATTTTTCTATAGAAAATTTTTGATATAAAATTTTTCTATAGAAAATTTTCGATATAAATTTTTCTATAGAAAATTTTGATCTAAAATTTTACATTAAAAATTTTCGTTATAAAATTTTTCTATAGAAAATTTTCGATATAAAATTTTCGATATTAAATTTTTCTAAAAAAAATTTTCGATAAAAAATTTTCTGTAGAAAATTTTCTTTATAAAATTTTTTTATAAAAAAAATTTTAGTAATAAAATTTTTCTTAAAAAATTTTGGATATGAAATTTTTCTATAGAAAATTCTTGATATAGAAAATTTTCGATATAAAATTTTTCTATAAAAAATTTTCGATATAAAATTTTTCTATAAAAAATTTTCGATATAAAATATATCTATAAAAATTGTAGTTAAAATTTCTTTTTAGAGAAAATTTTCGATATAAAATTTTTCTATAAAAAATTTTCGATATAAAATATATCTATAAAAATTGTAGTTAAAATTTATTTTTAGAGAAAATTTTCGATATAAAATTTTTCTAAGAAAATTTTCTATATAAAATTTTTCTTAGAAAATTTTCGATATAAATTTTTTTTTAGAAAATTTTTGATATAAAATTTTTCTTAGAAAATTTTCGATATACAATTTTTCTTAGAAAATTTTCTATATAAAATTTTTCTTAGAAAATTTTAGATATAAAATTTTTTTTAGAAAATTTTCGATATAAAATTTTTCTATAAAAAATTTTCGATATAAAATTTTTCTATAGAAAATTTTCGATACAAAATTTTTTATAAAAAATTTTCGGTGCACAATTTTTAATAGAAATTTTTCGATACAAAATTTTTCTATAGAAAATTTTCGATAAAAAATTCTTTTATGGAAAATTTTCAAAATAAAATTCTTCTATAAAAAATTTTATATTTCTATAGAAAATTTTCAATATAAAATTCTTTTATGGAAAATTTTCGATATAAAATTTTTCTATAAAAAATTTTCAATATAAAATTTTTCTATAGAAAATTTTCGATATAAAATTTTTCTATAGAAAATTTTTCTATAAATAATTTTTGATATAAAATTTTTCTATAGAAAATTTTCAATATAAAATTTTCTTTAGAAAATTTTCTATAGAATTTCTATAAAATTTATCTATAGAAAATTTTATATTTTTTTAAGTAAAATTATTCTATAGACAATTTTTGATGTAATATTAAAAAAAAAAAAAATTCTTTATAAAATTTTTCTATTGAAATTTTTGTTATTAACTTGTCGATATTAAATTATTCTATAGAAAATATATCGATATAAAATTTTGCATAGAAAATTTTCGTTATTAAAATTTTCAGTATAAAATTTTTCTATAGAAAATTATCGATATTAAATTTTTTTTATAGAAAATTTTTATGTAGAAAATTTTCGATATAAAATTTTTCTTTAAAAAATTCTCGATGTAAAATTTTTCTATAGAAAATTTTCGATATAAAATTTTTCTTTAAAAAATTCTCGATACTAAACATTTCTATAGAAAATTTTCGATATAAAATTTTTCTATAGAAAATTTTCGATATAAAATTTTTCTATAAAAAATTTTCGATATAAAAATTTTTATAGAAAATTTTCGATACAAAAATTTTTATAGAAAATTTTCAATATAAAATTTTCCATAGAAAATTTTCGATATAAAATTTTTCTATAGAAAATTTTTGATATAAAATTTTTTTATAAAAAATTTTCTATGTATAATTCTTCTATAAAAAACAATTTCGATATAAAATTTTTCTATAGAAAATTTTCCATATAATTTTTCTATAAAAATTTTTTGATATGAAATTTTTTTGTAGAAATTTTTCAATATACAATTTTTCTATAGAAAATTTTTGATTTAAAATTTATATATAGAAAATTTTCAATATACGGTTTTTCTATGAAAAAATTTTGATCTAAAATTTTTCTAACAAAATTTTCCATATAAAATTTTTCTATAGAAAATTTTTACTATAAAATATTTCTATAGAAAATTTTTGTTAAAAAAATTGTTGATATTTTGCTAAGACAGAGATTTATTTTTTTCTTAAAATAGACTTACAATGTTACACAAAAGTTATAAAAAAATTTACCTGAAAATAAAAAGAGATAAAAGACAATTAGTTTCATGTTAAAAAATTTATTTAAAAATAAATTGTTATTCAAAACTGTAAAATTCTCTAGGGCCAAACCTATTTTACACTTAAACTTTGTACTTCAGTATTAAATAAAAATGTTATCAATCATTAAAAATTTAATTTAAACATAAAATTATTGTGCAAGATACGAATATTTTGTAATTTAAAACCGACCAAAACCAAAAAAGTCATTAACCTGAAAATTAAAGCTTTGGCATGCAAAATATTTTTGAACTAACAAAAACTCTGTCTGATGTATCCGCATATAATTTCAGTCAAATGTTGAGTTTTGAACATATAATTTTAATAATTTAATTTTAGTTTTTAATTATTGTAAAACAAGTGCTAATCATACTCGAATGGTCATTATCTTCTTTGGTACCCGCTTTTACTTGGGCAAAATTTACACTTAAATGTTAAAATTTTCAATAATTATAGCAAAATGTTAAACAACATTTTAATGATGTTTTTTTATTATTTCCTCCTTAAAATTGTTGTAACAAAATAACCAAAACTTACAGATTTGTATAATAAAATTTTTATTAAAATATTTCTTTTTGAGTTTGAAATTGAATCGTAATTTTTCAAAATTTTATTTGTTTTCTCTTGTTCATTATAAAAATTTAATTATATTTAATTTTTGGTTTTCAATAAACCTGAAATGTTAATGGTCAATATTTTATGTTTAACATGAATTTAATGTTTTCTTTTAATAAAGTTTTGAAAAAAAGTGTTAAAAAGTAAATGAATTTCCTTGTTATTGATTTTGTTGGTTAATTTGAATATTTTCCTTTTTCAAACAAAGATGGAAAAATTTTATAAGTCATAACTTCTATAGAAAAATTTAATATGGAAAATTAAAAAAATTAAAAAAAAATATTTAAAAATTTATATACAAAATTTTTCATTGAAAATCGTCTATAAAAATTTACACCAATTTAATATTTATAGAAAATTTTCGATAAAAAAGTTTTCTATACAAAATTTTCGATATAAAAGTTTTCTATAGAAAATTTTCAATATAAAAAGTTCTCTATAGAAAATTTTCGATATAAAAGTTTTCTATAGAAAATTTTCAATATACAATTTTTCTGTGGAAAATTTTCAATATAAAAGATTTCTTTAAAAAATTTTCGATGTAAAAGTTTCCTATAAAAAATTTTCAATACAAAAGTTTTCTACAGAAAATTTTCGGTATAAAATTTTCAGTATAAAATTTTTCTATAGAAAATTTTTCATATAAAGTTTTTCTATAGAAAATTTTCAATATAAAATTTTTCTATAGAAAATTTTCGATACCAAATTTTTCTATAGAAAATTTTCGATACCAAATTTTTCTATAGCAATTTTTAATATAAAATTTTTCTATAGAAAATTTTCAATATAAAACTTTTCTATAGAAAATTTTCGATATAAAAGTTTTCTATAGAAAATTTTCAATATACAATTTTTCTATGGAAAATTTTCAATATAAAAGATTTCTTTAGAAAATTTTCGATGTAAAAGTTTTCCATAAAAAATTTTCAATACAAAAGTTTTCTACAGAAAATTTTCGGTATAAAATTTTCAGTATAAAATTTTTCTATAGAAAATTTTTCATATAAAGTTTTTCTATAGAAAATTTTCAATATAAAATTTTTCTATAGAAAATTTTCGATACCAAATTTTTCTATAGCAATTTTTAATATAAAATTTTTCTATAGAAAATTTTCAATATAAAACTTTTCTATAGAAAATTTTCAGTATAAAATTTTTCTATAGAAAATTTTTAAAGAAAATTTTTCTTTAGTAAGTTTTCAATATAAAATTTTTCTATAGAAAATTCTATAAAATTTTCGCTATAAAATTTTCTATAAAAAATTTTCAATACAAAAGTTTTCTACAGAAAATTTTCGGTATAAAATTTTCAGTATAAAATTTTTCTATAGAAAATTTTTCATATAAAGTTTTTCTATAGAAAATTTTCAATATAAAATTTTTCTATAGAAAATTTTCGATACCAAATTTTTCTATAGAAAATTTTCGATACCAAATTTTTCTATAGCAATTTTTAATATAAAATTTTTCTATAGAAAATTTTCAATATAAAACTTTTCTATAGAAAATTTTCGATATAAAAGTTTTCTATAGAAAATTTTCAATATACAATTTTTCTATGGAAAATTTTCAATATAAAAGATTTCTTTAGAAAATTTTCGATGTAAAAGTTTTCTATAAAAAATTTTCAATACAAAAGTTTTCTACAGAAAATTTTCGGTATAAAATTTTCAGTATAAAATTTTTCTATAGAAAATTTTTCATATAAAGTTTTTCTATAGAAAATTTTCAATATAAAATTTTTCTATAGAAAATTTTCGATACCAAATTTTTCTATAGCAATTTTTAATATAAAATTTTTCTATAGAAAATTTTCAATATAAAACTTTTCTATAGAAAATTTTCAGTATAAAATTTTTCTATAGAAAATTTTTAAAGAAAATTTTTCTTTAGTAAGTTTTCAATATAAAATTTTTCTATAGAAAATTCTATAAAATTTTCGCTATAAAATTTTCTATAAAAAATTTTCAATACAAAAGTTTTCTACAGAAAATTTTCGGTATAAAATTTTCAGTATAAAATTTTTCTATAGAAAATTTTTCATATAAAATTTTTCTATAGAAAATTTTCGATATAAAATTTTTCTATAGAAAATTTTCGATATAAAATTTTTCTATAGAAAATTTTCAATATAAAATTTTTCAATAAAAGATTTTCGATATAAATTTTTTCAGTAGAAGATTTTCGATATAAAATTTTTCTATAGAAAATTTTCGATATAAGATTTTTTTATAGAAAATTTTTGATAAAAAATTTTTTTTATAGAAAATTTGTATATAAAATTTTTCTAAAAAATTTTCTATAAAAAATTTTATATAGACAATTTTCTATATAAAATTTTTCTACAGAAAATTTTCGATATAAAATTTTTCTATAGAAAATTTTTGATATAAATTTTTTCAATAGAAAATTTTCGATATAAAATTTTTCTACAGAAAATTTTCGATATAAATTTTTTTTTATAGAAAATTTTTGATAAAAAATTTTTTTTATAGAAAATTTTTATATAAAATTTTTCTATAGAAAATTTTTGGTATTAAATTTTTCTAAAGAAAATTTTTGATATAAAATTTTTCTATAGAAAATGTTCAATATAAAATTTTTCTATAGAAAATTTTCAGTATAAAACTTTTCTATAGAAAATTTTCAATATAAAATTTTTCTATAGAAAATATATAAAATTTTTCTATAGAAAATATATAAAATTTTTCTATAGAAAATATATAAAATTTTTCTATAGAAAATATATAAAATTTTTCTATAGAAAATATATAAAATTTTTCTTAGAAAATTTTTCATATAAAACTTTTCTGTAGAAAATTTTCAATATAAAATTTTTCTGTAGAAAATTTTCAATATAAAATTTTTCTACAGAAAATTTTCGATATAAAATTTTTCTATAGAAAATGTTTAATATAAAATTTTTCTATAGAAAATTTTTAATATAAAATTTTTCTATAGAAAATATATAAAATTTTTCTTAGAAAATTTTTCATATAAAACTTTTCTGCAGAAAATTTTCAATATAAAACTTTTCTGCAGAAAATTTTCAATATAAAACTTTTCTGCAGAAAATTTTCAATATAAAATTTTACTATAGAAAATTTTCAATAAAACATTTTTCTATAGAAAATTTTCAATATAAAATTTTTCTATAGAAAATTTTCGATATAAAATTTTTCTATAGAAAATTTTCAATATAAAATTTTTCTATAGAAAATTTTCAATATAAAATTTTTCTATAGAAAATTTTCAATATAAAATTTTTCTATAGAAAATTTTCAATATAAATTTTTTTTAGAAAACTATTTTTATTATCATATACAAAATTAAAAGATTTTCTTTTGAAACTTTTGAAAAGTTAGTCATAACATTTTTTTTTATTGTTTACAAACAATTTTTTTTATACATATCAATTTCCTTCCTGTGTGACAGCCACTAATAAAATGCGGAACAATATGTCAAATCAGTTGTTGTTTTGAGACAAGTTTTGGTTTCGGATGCATAAAATTCGAGTTGTTTTTTATTTTATTACAGCCATAACTTAAATATTATATTTGGAAATGAAAACAATTTTTATTTAATATTTAAAAACTGAAATCGTAACTTGAGTCCAATGCATTTATAGAAAATGTAAATACGAAAATGGTCCTTGGAACCGGATCGTAAAGTATGCTATAAAGATATAATTTTAAGACTAACCCACAGTTAAAAGATAATCGATTTTTTTTAGAAATAATCGAAAATTGTAAGATTTTTTTTTAAGTATGGTCCTTCGAACTTGATCTATGGTGTAGTTTGCACATTTATGCACACGCCATTTTTAAATTTCTCTTTGCAAACCTTTGAAGCTAAACGCATTCCCACCTTTTCCCCTATTTAAGTTTAAACTTTAATTTAATATAAAATATTCCAGAGATTTAAATATTAAATTTTCGCTTTTTTCGCATTTAAATTATTTATGCGTTTATTTTGTTGCATTTCCCTTCGCTTGGGTAAATCCCCACTATCATTTTGAAATCAAAGTTCAATGGCATTCTCAGCTGCATTTCGAAATAAAAATTTGCACTTGCTCTTGTATTTTAAATTGTACTTTAGTTCTTTAATGGGTTTAGTTTTGGGGCTGGGGCTAGTCAGTCACTCAAATATTCTACAAAATGCAATAGCAACAGCTAAACATTAGCTCACAAATATTGTAAATATATGTTGTTGTATGTATGTATATTTAGGAGGTAATACGGGTATAAGGATTAGTTATTCCGGGAACCTCTAATAGAATAAACAATTATAACAAACAAGTGGTTGGGTTGGCTTGGCTGGATACGAATTGAATACAATTTATTACTAACTTGTGTTAAGGAATGAAGGAATGAAGTATTTAATAATAGCAGGGAGGATTGAGGTGGAGCAATGATACTAAATAAATATAAATATTTATGTATACGGGTGATGTAAAGGTATTTAAATTACACAGAAGCTTAAATGAGTGATTTAATTAAATTCGAAAATTTTCCATAGAAAAATTTTATGTCAAAAATTTTATATCGAAAATTTTCTGTAGAAAAATTTTATTTTGAAAATTTTTTATAGAACAATTTTATATCAAACATTTTTTATAAAAAAATTTTATATCGAACATTTTTTATAAAAAAATTTTATATCGAACTTTTTTTATAAAAAAATTTTATATCGAAAAATTTCTATAGAAAAATTTTATATCGAAAATTTTCTATGGAAACATTTTATATCGAAAATTTTCTATAGAAACATTTTATATCGAAAATTTTCTATAGAAAAATTTTATAGCGAAAATGTTCTAAAGAAAAATTTTAAAGCGAAATTTTTTTGTAGAAAAATTTTATAACGAAAATTTTATATAGAAAAATTTTTATCGAAAAATTTAAATCGAAAATTTTCCATAAAAAATTTTATATCGAAAATTTTTCATAAAAAATTTTATATCGAAAATTTTTCATAAAAATTTTATATCGAAAATTTTCCAAAGAAAAATTTTATATCAAAAATTTCCCAAAGAAAAATTTTATATCGAAAATTTTTCATATACAAATTTTTATTGAAAATTTTCTGTAAAAAATTTTTTTATTTTCTATGCAAAAATTTTATATCGAAAATTTTCTATAGAAAATTTTTATATTGAAAATTTTCTTTAGAAAATTTTTTTATAACGAAAATTTTCTATAGAAAATTTTTATAACGAAAATTTTCTATAGAAAATTTTTATAACGAAAATTTTCTATAGAAAATTTTTATAATGAAAATTTTCTATAGAAAATTTTTATAACGAAAATTTTCTATAGAAAATTTTTATAACGAAAATTTTCTATAGAAAATTTTTATAACGAAAATTTTCTATAGAAAATTTTTATAACGAAAATTTTCTATAGAAAATTTTTATAACGAAAATTTTCTATAGAAAATTTTTATAACGAAAATTTTCTATAGAAAATTTTTATAACGAAAATTTTCTATAGAAAATTTTTGTAACGAAAATTTTCTATAGAAAATTTTTATAACGAAAATTTTCTATAGAAAATTTTTATAACGAAAATTTTTATAACGAAAATTTTCTATAGAAATATTTTATAATGAAATTTTTCTATGGAAAAATTCTATAACGAAAATTTTCTATAGAAAAATTTTATATCGAAAATTTTCTATAGAAAAATTTTATATCGAAAATTTTTCATAAAAATTTTATATCGAAAATTTTCCAAAGAAAAATTTTATATCGAAAATTTCCCAAAGAAAAATTTTATATTGAAAATTTTTCATATACAAATTTTTTATTGAAAATTTTCTGTAAAAAATTTTTCTATTGAAAATTTTCTATTAAAAATTTTATAACAAAAATTTTCTATGCAAAAATTTTATATCGAAAATTTTCTATAGAAAATTTTTATTTCGAAAATTTTCTTTAGAAAATTTTTTTATAACGAGAATTTTCTATAGAAAATTTTTATAACGAAAATTTTGTATAGAAATATTTTATAATGAAATTTTTCTATGGAAAAATTTTATAACGAAAATTTTCTATAGAAAAATTTTATATCGAAAAATTTTCTATAGAAAAATTTTATATCGAAAATTTTCTATAGAAAAATTTTTTATCGAAAATTTTCTATAGAAAAATTTTATATCGAAAATTATCTATAGAAAAATTTTATATCGAAAATTTTCTATAGAAAAATTTTATATCGAAAATTTTCTATAGAAAAATTTTATATTGAAAATTTTCTATAGAAAAATTTTTTATCGAAAATTTTCTATAGAAAAGTTTTGTATCGAAAATTTTCTATAGAAAAATTTTCTATAGAAAAATTTTCTACTGAAAATTTTCGGTATAAAAATAAAAATTTTCTACAAAAAAAATTTTTATCGAAAATTTTCTATAGAAAAATTTTATATCAAAAATTTTCTATAGAAAAATTTTATATCAAAAATTTTCTATAGAAAAATTTTATATCAAAAATTTTCTATAGAAAAATTTTATATCGAAAATTTTCTATAGAAAAATTTTATATCGAAAATTTTCTATAGAAAAATCTTATATCGAAAATTTTCTATAGAAAAATGTTATATCGAAAATTTTCGATATAAAAATTTTATATCGAAAATGTTCTAAAGAAAAATTTTAAAGCGAAATTTTTTTGTAGAAAAATTTTATAACGAAAATTTTCTATAGAAAAATTTTTATCGAAAAATTTAAATCGAAAATTTTCCATAAAAAATTTTATATCGAAAATTTTTCATAAAAAATTTTATATCGAAAATTTTTCATAAAAATTTTATATCGAAAATTTTCCAAAGAGAAATTTTATATCAAAAATTTCCCAAAGAAAAATTTTATATCGAAAATTTTTCATATACAAATTTTTATTGAAAATTTTCTGTAAAAAATTTTTTTATTTTCTATGCAAAAATTTTATATCGAAAATTTTCTATAGAAAATTTTTATATTGAAAATTTTCTTTAGAAAATTTTTTTATAACGAAAATTTTCTATAGAAAATTTTTATAACGAAAATTTTCTATAGAAAATTTTTATAACGAAAATTTTCTATAGAAAATTTTTATAATGAAAATTTTCTATAGAAAATTTTTATAACGAAAATTTTCTATAGAAAATTTTTATAACGAAAATTTTCTATAGAAAATTTTTATAACGAAAATTTTCTATAGAAAATTTTTATAACGAAAATTTTCTATAGAAAATTTTTATAACGAAAATTTTCTATAGAAAATTTTTATAACGAAAATTTTCTATAGAAAATTTTTATAACGAAAATTTTCTATAGAAATATTTTATAATGAAATTTTTCTATGGAAAAATTCTATAACGAAAATTTTCTATAGAAAAATTTTATATCGAAAATTTTCTATAGAAAAATTTTATATCGAAAATTTTTCATAAAAATTTTATATCGAAAATTTTCCAAAGAAAAATTTTATATCGAAAATTTCCCAAAGAAAAATTTTATATTGAAAATTTTTCATATACAAATTTTTTATTGAAAATTTTCTGTAAAAAATTTTTCTATTGAAAATTTTCTATTAAAAATTTTATAACAAAAATTTTCTATGCAAAAATTTTATATCGAAAATTTTCTATAGAAAATTTTTATTTCGAAAATTTTCTTTAGAAAATTTTTTTATAACGAGAATTTTCTATAGAAAATTTTTATAACGAAAATTTTGTATAGAAATATTTTATAATGAAATTTTTCTATGGAAAAATTTTATAACGAAAATTTTCTATAGAAAAATTTTATATCGAAAAATTTTCTATAGAAAAATTTTATATCGAAAATTTTCTATAGAAAAATTTTTTATCGAAAATTTTCTATAGAAAAATTTTATATCGAAAATTATCTATAGAAAAATTTTATATCGAAAATTTTCTATAGAAAAATTTTATATCGAAAATTTTCTATAGAAAAATTTTATATTGAAAATTTTCTATAGAAAAATTTTTTATCGAAAATTTTCTATAGAAAAGTTTTGTATCGAAAATTTTCTATAGAAAAATTTTCTATAGAAAAATTTTCTATAGAAAAATTTTCTACTGAAAATTTTCGGTATAAAAATAAAAATTTTCTACAAAAAAAAATTTTTATCGAAAATTTTCTATAGAAAAATTTTATATCAAAAATTTTCTATAGAAAAATTTTATATCAAAAATTTTCTATAGAAAAATTTTATATCAAAAATTTTCTATAGAAAAATTTTATATCGAAAATTTTCTATAGAAAAATTTTATATCGAAAATTTTCTATAGAAAAATTTTATATCGAAAATTTTCTATAGAAAAATGTTATATCGAAAATTTTCGATATAAAAATTTTATATCGAAAATTTTCGATATAAAAATTTTATATTGAAAATTTTCTATAGAAAAATTTTGTATCGAAAATTTTCTATATAAAAATTTTATATCGAAAATTTTCGATATAAAAATTTTATATTGAAAATTTTCTACAGAAAAATTTTATATCGAAAATTTTCTATAGAAAAATTTTATAACGAAATTTTTCCATAGAAAAAATTTATAGCGAAAATTTTTTACAGAAAAATTTTATATCGAAAATTTTCTATAGAAAAATTTTATAACGATAATTTTCTATAGAAAAATTTTATATCGAAAATTTTCTATAGAAAAATTTTATATCGAAAATTTTCTATAGAAAAATTTTATATTGAAAATTTTCTATAGAAAAATTTTATATCGAAAATTTTCTATAGAAAAATCTTATATCGAAAATTTTCTATAGAAAAATGTTATATCGAAAATTTTCGATATAAAAATTTTATATCGAAAATGTTCTAAAGAAAAATTTTAAAGCGAAATTTTTTTGTAGAAAAATTTTATAACGAAAATTTTCTATAGAAAAATTTTTATCGAAAAATTTAAATCGAAAATTTTCCATAAAAAATTTTATATCGAAAATTTTTCATAAAAAATTTTATATCGAAAATTTTTCATAAAAATTTTATATCGAAAATTTTCCAAAGAGAAATTTTATATCAAAAATTTCCCAAAGAAAAATTTTATATCGAAAATTTTTCATATACAAATTTTTATTGAAAATTTTCTGTAAAAAATTTTTTTATTTTCTATGCAAAAATTTTATATCGAAAATTTTCTATAGAAAATTTTTATATTGAAAATTTTCTTTAGAAAATTTTTTTATAACGAAAATTTTCTATAGAAAATTTTTATAACGAAAATTTTCTATAGAAAATTTTTATAACGAAAATTTTCTATAGAAAATTTTTATAATGAAAATTTTCTATAGAAAATTTTTATAACGAAAATTTTCTATAGAAAATTTTTATAACGAAAATTTTCTATAGAAAATTTTTATAACGAAAATTTTCTATAGAAAATTTTTATAACGAAAATTTTCTATAGAAAATTTTTATAACGAAAATTTTCTATAGAAATATTTTATAATGAAATTTTTCTATGGAAAAATTCTATAACGAAAATTTTCTATAGAAAAATTTTATATCGAAAATTTTCTATAGAAAAATTTTATATCGAAAATTTTTCATAAAAATTTTATATCGAAAATTTTCCAAAGAAAAATTTTATATCGAAAATTTCCCAAAGAAAAATTTTATATTGAAAATTTTTCATATACAAATTTTTTATTGAAAATTTTCTGTAAAAAATTTTTCTATTGAAAATTTTCTATTAAAAATTTTATAACAAAAATTTTCTATGCAAAAATTTTATATCGAAAATTTTCTATAGAAAATTTTTATTTCGAAAATTTTCTTTAGAAAATTTTTTTATAACGAGAATTTTCTATAGAAAATTTTTATAACGAAAATTTTGTATAGAAATATTTTATAATGAAATTTTTCTATGGAAAAATTTTATAACGAAAATTTTCTATAGAAAAATTTTATATCGAAAAATTTTCTATAGAAAAATTTTATATCGAAAATTTTCTATAGAAAAATTTTTTATCGAAAATTTTCTATAGAAAAATTTTATATCGAAAATTATCTATAGAAAAATTTTATATCGAAAATTTTCTATAGAAAAATTTTATATCGAAAATTTTCTATAGAAAAATTTTATATTGAAAATTTTCTATAGAAAAATTTTTTATCGAAAATTTTCTATAGAAAAGTTTTGTATCGAAAATTTTCTATAGAAAAATTTTCTATAGAAAAATTTTCTACTGAAAATTTTCGGTATAAAAATAAAAATTTTCTACAAAAAAAAATTTTTATCGAAAATTTTCTATAGAAAAATTTTATATCAAAAATTTTCTATAGAAAAATTTTATATCAAAAATTTTCTATAGAAAAATTTTATATCAAAAATTTTCTATAGAAAAATTTTATATCGAAAATTTTCTATAGAAAAATTTTATATCGAAAATTTTCTATAGAAAAATTTTATATCGAAAATTTTCTATAGAAAAATGTTATATCGAAAATTTTCGATATAAAAATTTTATATCGAAAATTTTCGATATAAAAATTTTATATTGAAAATTTTCTATAGAAAAATTTTGTATCGAAAATTTTCTATATAAAAATTTTATATCGAAAATTTTCGATATAAAAATTTTATATTGAAAATTTTCTACAGAAAAATTTTATATCGAAAATTTTCTATAGAAAAATTTTATAACGAAATTTTTCCATAGAAAAAATTTATAGCGAAAATTTTTTACAGAAAAATTTTATATCGAAAATTTTCTATAGAAAAATTTTATAACGATAATTTTCTATAGAAAAATTTTATATCGAAAATTTTCTATAGAAAAATTTTATATCGAAAATTTTCTATAGAAAAATTTTATATTGAAAATTTTCTATAGAAAAATTTTATATTGAAAATTTTCTATAGAAAAATTTTATATCGAAAATTTTCGATAGAAAAATTTTATATCGAAAATTATCTAAAATAAAAAATTTTATATCGAAAATTTTCTATAGAAAAATTTTATATCGAAAATTTCCCAAAGAAAAATTTTATATCGAACATTTTTCATATACAAATTTTTTATTGAAAATTTTTTGTAAAACATTTTTCTATTGAAAATTTTCTATTAAAAATTTTATAACAAAAATTTTCTATGCAAAAATTTGATATCGAAAATTTTCTATAGAAAATTTTTATAACGAAAATTTTCTATAGAAATATTTTATAACGGAATTTTTCTAGAAAAAAATTGTATATCGAAAATTTTCTACAGAAAAATTTTCTATAGAAAAATTTTCTACAAAAAAATTTTGTATCGAAAATTTTCTATAGAAAAATTTTACATTGAAAATTTTCTGTAGAAAAATTTTACATCGAAAATTTTCTATAGAAAAATTTTATATCGAAAATTTTCTCCAGAAAAATTTTATATCGAAAATTTTCTAAAAGCTGTAGAAAAATTTTATAACGAAAATTTTCTATAGAAAATTTTTTATTAATAATTTTCTATAGAAAAATTTAAATCGAAAATTTTTCATAAAAAATTTTATACCGAAAATTTTCCAAAGAAAAATTTTATATCGAATATTTTCTATATACAAATTTTATATTGAAAATTTTCCATAGAAAAATTTTATATCCAAAATTTTCTATAGAAAAATTTTTTTATCGAAAATTTTCTATAGAAACATTTTTTTATCGAAAATTTTCTATAGAAAAATTTTTTATCGAAAATTTTCTATGGAAAAAATTTTTTATCGAAAATTTTCTATAGAAAAATTTTGTATCGAAAATTTTCTATATAAAAATTTTATATCGAAAATTTTCGATATAAAAATTTTATATTGAAAATTTTCTACAGAAAAATTTTATATCGAAAATTTTCTATAGAAAAATTTTATAACGAAATTTTTCCATAGAAAAAATTTATAGCGAAAATTTTTTACAGAAAAATTTTATATCGAAAATTTTCTATAGAAAAATTTTATAACGATAATTTTCTATAGAAAAATTTTATATCGAAAATTTTCTATAGAAAAATTTTATATTGAAAATTTTCTATAGAAAAATTTTATATCGAAAATTTTCGATAGAAAAATTTTATATCGAAAATTATCTAAAATAAAAAATTTTATATCGAAAATTTTCTATAGAAAAATTTTATATCGAAAATTTCCCAAAGAAAAATTTTATATCGAAAATTTTTCATATACAAATTTTTTATTGAAAATTTTTTGTAAAACATTTTTCTATTGAAAATTTTCTATTAAAAATTTTATAACAAAAATTTTCTATGCAAAAATTTGATATCGAAAATTTTCTATAGAAAATTTTTAGAACGAAAATTTTCTATAGAAATATTTTATAACGGAATTTTTCTAGAAAAAAATTGTATATCGAAAATTTTCTACAGAAAAATTTTCTATAGAAAAATTTTCTACAAAAAAATTTTGTATCGAAAATTTTCTATAGAAAAATTTTACATTGAAAATTTTCTGTAGAAAAATTTTACATCGAAAATTTTCTATAGAAAAATTTTATATCGAAAATTTTCTCCAGAAAAATTTTATATCGAAAATTTTCTAAAAGCTGTAGAAAAATTTTATAACGAAAATTTTCTATAGAAAATTTTTTATTAATAATTTTCTATAGAAAAATTTAAATCGAAAATTTTTCATAAAAAATTTTATACCGAAAATTTTCCAAAGAAAAATTTTATATCGAATATTTTCTATATACAAATTTTATATTGAAAATTTTCCATAGAAAAATTTTATATCCAAAATTTTCTATAGAAAAATTTTTTTATCGAAAATTTTCTATAGAAACATTTTTTTATCGAAAATTTTCTATAGAAAAATTTTTTATCGAAAATTTTCTATGGAAAAAATTTTTTATCGAAAATTTTCTATAGAAAAATTTTGTATCGAACATTTTCTACAGAAAAATTTTGTATCGAAAATTTTTTATAGAAAAATTTTATACCGAAAATTTTCTATAGAAAAATTTTATCCCGAAAATTTTCTATAGAAAAATTTTATAACGAAAATTTTCTATAGAAAAATTTTATATCAAAAATTTTCTATAGAAAAATTTTTTATAAAAAATTTTATATCAAAATTTTTTATAGACAAATTTTATATCGAAAATTTTTTTATAGAAAAATTTTATATCGAAGATTTTCTATAGAAAAATTTTATATCGAAAATTTTCTATAGAAAAGTTTTATATCGAAAATTTTCTAAAGAAACATTTTATATCGAAAATTTTTTATAAAAAATTTGACATCAACAATTTTTTATTAAAAAGTTTATATCAAACATTTTTTATAAAAAATTTTATATTAAAAATTTTTTATAGACAAATTTTGTATCGAAAATTTTTTTATAGAAAAATTTTATGTCGAAAATTTTTTATAGAAAAATTTTATATCGAAAATTGTCTATAGAAAAATTTTGTATCGAAAAATTTCTATAAAAAAATTCTCGAAATTCTCTAAAAAATTGTATAAACATTTTTTTTTCTATGTTATATTTTTATTACCACCTTTTACCACTTAAAGTTTTAAATCTTATTTTAATTTAAAAATGATTTCTTTTCAACCTAAAACAAGACACGAGTTGTTTTGGATAATCTAAATCACCAGCAAAATTATAGTGTTTTGGCTTTAATTTAATAGCCACTGATTTAGCCAAGCACCTGGTTGGTCAACCAGCCAACGAGATCCCTCTAACTCTTATGCATTTATTCTAAGTTGACCAAATTTTTTTATTTAATTTGAAATATTTTTTAAATTTTTTGCTAAAGCAAAAAAAGTATATCTGTTTTAATGCAGCTGTAAGAAAACATTTTAGCCTGACCAAAATTAACCCTTTGACGTACGATTAAAGTTTACAGAAACATGAGAGTGGGGACTATATAATTGTAATGAAACTCTGGGTGTATATGAAATTTCAATGTCAAGTTTGGTTTTAAAATGTTTGTGGACACACGTCATTTCCACTTAAAGGGTTAAAACGGGGATTTTTGCACAGAAAAAGTTACATATTAAAAAAAGGTTTCTGTCCAACTTTTATTTTAACTTTTTGAATTTTGAAAGGCAGGTGCAATAATTTTTGCCTTGTTTGTGCCTTTTTTGAGAGTAAACAGCTGCATTTGGAGCTTAAAATTATTTGGTTTTGGGTATTTTGGACAATATAAATCATGATACAATTATTTTGGTCATTGCATTTTTAATTAGATTAAACAATATTTTAAAAAGTCAGCTTTTTATCGAACAAATTTATGTTTAATAAAAAATAAGTTATGGAATTTTTGAGAATCAAAGAAGACGAAACGAAAGGGTTTAAAGTCTTAAATACTTTTGTAATCATTCCAGTTTAAGTTCTTAAGTACTTACAAACGTGTCTTCTTTTAATTATAGTTCTTTTTGGTTTATTATTAAATTAACCCAAATATTTTAATATTCTTTTAGGCAATTAACCACAAAAACTTTTATCAGCTTAAACGTGAAACTGATATTTCAATAATAAACATTTTTATGCAGCCAAAAGAAGAAAATATTTTGCAAAAAGTTTTTTTTTTACAGCAAAAACCTGGAAATATTTTATTAAACAAGTTTATGACAGCGGATACATTAAAATGAAATTATGGGGAAAATATTTGTAAAAATTTTAAAAAAGAGTTTAAACTTTTTACATTTATATTTCAATTTGTATTACAAATTGAATAACGTTACATAATAAAACTGCAGATTTTCGCGACTAATCCTTTTAGTTTTCCATTATAATTTTATTTTATAGAAAACATTTTAACCACTTTTTTCCAGCCTTATTTTTAATTTGTAGTAAATTTGACTCTGAACTTCATTTTAATTACCTTCAGGTATTTAAATATGTATGCAAAAGCTCTTAATTGCTGAACAGCAGAATAAAGGAAAGCCTTCATTGTAAAAAAAATATAACAAAAAAAAAGTTTTTGAAACAAAATTTTTCTAAATCAAATTTTTGAAACAAAAAAATATGAAATTTTTCAATAGAAAATTTTCGATAAAAAATTTTTCCATATAAATTTTTTTTTTTATAAAAAATTTTTGATATAAAATTTTCGATATAAAATTTTTCTATAGAAAATTTTCGTTTTAAAATTTTTCTATAGAAAATTTTCATTTTAAAATTTTTCTATAGAAAATTTTCGTTTTAAAATTTTTCTTTAGAAAATTTTCGTTTTAAAATTTTTCTATAGAAAATTTTCGTTTTAAAATTTTTCTATAGAAAATTATCGTTTTAAAATTTTTCTATAGAAAATTTTCGTTTTAAAATTTTTCTATAGAAAATTTTCGTTTTAAAATTTTTCTATAGAAAATTTTCGTTTTAAAATTTTTCTATAGAAAATTTTCGTTTTAAAATTTATCTATAGAAAATTTTCGTTTTAAAATTTTTCTATAGAAAATTTTCGTTTTAAAATTTTTCTATAGAAAATTTTCGTTTTAAAATTTTTCTATAGAAAATGTTCGTTTTAAAATTTTTCTATAGAAAATTTTCGTTTTAAAATTTTTCTATAGAATATTTTCGTTTTACAATTTTTCTGTAGAAAATTTTTCTATAGAAAATTTTCGTTTTAAAATGTTTCTCTAGAAAATTTTCGTTTTAAAATTTTTCTATAGAAAACTTTCGTTTTAAAATTTTTCTATAGAAAATTTTCGTTTTACAATTTTTCTATAGAAAACTTTCGTTTTAAAATTTTTCTATAGAAAATTTTCGTTTTAAAATTTTTCTATAGAAAATTTTCGTTTTAAAATTTTTCTATAGAAAATTTTCGTTTTAAAATTTTTCTATAGAAAATTTTCGTTTTAAAATTTTTCTATAGAAAATTTTCGTTTTAAAATTTTTCTATAGAAAATTTTCGTTTTAAAATTTTTCTATAGAAAATTTTCGTTTTAAAATTTTTCTATAGAAAATTTTCGTTTTAAAATTTTTCTATAGAAAATTTTCGCTTTAAAATTTTTCTATAGAAAATTTTCGTTTTAAAATTTTTCTATAGAAAACTTTCGTTTTAAAATTTTTCTATAGAAAATTTTCGTTTTAAAATTTTTCTATAGAAAATTTTCGTTTTAAAATTTTTCTATAGAAAATTTTCGTCTTAAAATTTTTCTATAGAAAATTTTCATTTTAAAATTTTTCTATAGAAAATTTTCGTTTTAAAATTTTTCTTTAGAAAATTTTCGTTTTAAAATTTTTCTATAGAAAATTTTCGTTTTAAAATTTTTCTATAGAAAATATTCGTTTTAAAATTTTTCTTTAGAAAATTTTCGTTTTAAAATTTTTCTATAGAAAATTTTCGTTTTAAAATTTTTCTATAGAAAATTTTCGTTTTAAAATTTTTCTATAGAAAATTTTCGTTTTAAAATTTATCTATAGAAAATTTTCGTTTTAAAATTTTTCTATAGAAAATTTTCGTTTTAAAATTTTTCTATAGAAAATTTTCGTTTTAAAATTTTTCTATAGAAAATGTTCGTTTTAAAATTTTTCTATAGAAAATTTTCGTTTTAAAATTTTTCTATAGAAAATTTTCGTTTCAATATTTTTCTATAGAAAATTTTTGTTTTAAAATTTTTCTATAGAAAATTTTCGTTTTAAAATTTTTCTATAGAAAATTTTCGTTTTAAAATTTTTCTATAGAAAATTTTCGTTTTAAAATTTTTCTATAGAAAATTTTCGTTTTAAAATTTTTCTATAGAAAATTTTCGTTTTAAAATTTTTCTATAGAAAATTTTCGTTTTAAAATTTTTCTATAGAAAACTTTCGTTTTAAAATTTTTCTATAGAAAATTTTCGTTTTAAAATTTTTCTATAGAAAATTTTCGTCTTAAAATTTTTCTATAGAAAATTTTCGTTTTAAAATTTTTCTATAGAAAATTTTCGTTTTAAAATTTTTCTCTAGAAAACTTTCGTTTTAAAATTTTTCTATAGAAAATTTTCGTTTTAAAATTTTTCTATAGAAAATTTTCGTTTTAAAATTTTTCTATAGAAAATTTTCGTTTTAAAATTTTTCTATAGAAAATTTTCGTTTTAAAATTTTTCTATAAAAAATTTTCGTTTTAAAATTTTTCTATAGAAAATTTTCGTTTTAAAATTTTTCTATAGAAAATTTTCGTTTTAAAATTTTTCTATAGAAAATTTTGGTTTTAAAATTTTTCTATAGAAAATTTTCGTTTTAAAATTTTTCTATAGAAAATTTTCGTTTTAAAATTTTTCTATAGAAAATTTTCGTTTTAAAATTTTTCTATAGAAAATTTTCGTCTTAAAATTTTTCTATAGAAAATTTTCGTTTTAAAATTTTTCTATAGAAAATTTTCGTTTTAAAATTTTTCTCTAGAAAACTTTCGTTTTAAAATTTTTCTATAGAAAATTTTCGTTTTAAAATTTTTCTATAGAAAATTTTCGTTTTAAAATTTTTCTATAGAAAATTTTCGTTTTAAAATTTTTCTATAGAAAATTTTCGTTTTAAAATTTTTCTATAGAAAATTTTCGTTTTAAAATTTTTCTATAGAAAATTTTCGTTTTAAAATTTTTCTATAGAAAATTTTCGTTTTAAAATTTTTCTATAGAAAATTTTCGTTTTAAAATTTTTCTATAGAAAATTTTCGTTTTAAAATTTTTCTATAGAAAATTTTCGTTTTAAAATTTTTCTATAGAAAATTTTCGTTTTAAAATTTTTCTATAGAAAATTTTCGTTTTAAAATTTTTCTATAGAAAATTTTCGTTTTAAAATTTTTCTATAGAAAATTTTCGTTTTAAAATTTTTCTATAGAAAATTTTCGTTTTAAAATTTTTCTATAGAAAATTTTCGTTTTAAAATTTTTCTATAGAAAATTTTCGTTTTAAAATTTTTCTATAGAAAATTTTCGTTTTAAAATTTTTCTATAGAAAATTTTCGTTTTAAAATTTTTCTATAGAAAATTTTCGTTTTAAAATTTTTCTATAGAAAATTTTCGTCTTAAAATTTTTCTATAGAAAATTTTCGTTTTAAAATTTTTCTATAGAAAATTTTCGTTTTAAAATTTTTCTCTAGAAAACTTTCGTTTTAAAATTTTTCTATAGAAAATTTTCGTTTTAAAATTTTTCTATAGAAAAATTTCGATATAAAATTTTTCTATAGAAAATTTTTGGTACAAAATGTTTGTTATAAAATTTTTCTAAAGAAAATTTTTAGAGTATTTTCAATACAAAATTTTTATAAAGAAAATTTTCAATATATTTTTTTTATCAAACTTTTCGATATAAATTTGTTTTATAAAAAAAAATTTTTCTATGGAAAATTTTCGGCATAAAGTTTTTCTATAGAGTATTTTTGATACAAAATTTTTTCTATAGAATATTTTTGATAAAAAATTTTTCTAAAGAAAATTTCCGCTATAAAATTGTTCTATAGAAAATTTTAATTATAAAATTTTTTTATAGAAAAAATAAAAAAAAAAAAAAATTTCTATCAAAAACTTTTGACATACAATTTTTCTATAAAATATTTTTGATATAAAAATTTTTTATAGAAAAATTTCGATACAAAATTTTTCTATAGAAAATTTTCGAGATCAAATTTTTCTATAGAAAATTTTTTGATTTTTTGTTGTACCGAAAATTTTCGATATAAATTTTTTCTATAGAATATTTTTAATATAAAATTTTAATAGAGAAAAATTTCGTTATAAAATTTTTCTATCAAAATATTTTGATTTTTGATATAGAATTTTTCTATAAAAAATTTTTGATATAAAATTTTATATAAATATAATAATAAAAGTAATAAAATAAAAATTTTCGATATAAATTCTTTTTATATGTATGTCAAAAATTTTCGTTGCAGAATTTTTCTATAAAAAATTTCCCTTATAGAATTTTTTGTAGAAATTTGTAAAAATGTTTGATAAAAAATTTTTTTATTAACAATTTTGTTATAAAATTTTTCTATTAAAATTTTCGATAAAAAATTTTCTATATAAAATTTTCGATAAAAAATTTTTCTATAGAAAAATTTTGATATAAAATTTTTCTATAGAAAATATTTGGTATAAAATTTTTGATTAAAGATTTTTTATAAAAAAAGTTTGTATAGAAAATGTTTCTAAAGAAAATTTTTGTACAGAAAATTTTCGATATAAATTTTTTTTTTATAGAAAATTTTCGATATAAAATTTTTCCATAGATTATTTTCGATATAAAATTTTGTTATACAAACTTTTCGATTTAAATTTCTTCATAGAAAATTTTCGTCATAAATTTTTTCTAAATAAAATTTTCGCTACATAATTTTTATTTGAAAATTTTAATAGGAAAATTTTCATTAGAAAATTTTCTATAGAAAATTTTATATGGAAAATTTTCGTTATAATATTTTTCTATAGAAAACTTTTGTTACAAAATTTTTCTATAGAAAACTTTTGTTATACAATTTTTCTATAGAAAACTTTCGTTATAAAATTTTCCTATAGAAAATTGTCGTTCTAAAATTTTTCTACAGAAAATATTCGTTATAAAATTTTATATGTACAATTTTCTTTATAAATTATTTTATAAAAAATTTTCGATAAAATTTTTTTCTAAAGAAAATTTCGTTATGAAGTTTTTATGTACAACTTTTCGTTTTAACATTTTTTTTATAAAAAATCTTCTTTAGAAAATTTTTGTAATAAAGATTTTCTATATAAAATTTTCGTTATAAAATTTTTCTATGTAAAATTTTTGCTGTCAATTTTTTTTTAAAGAAAATTTTCGTTATAAATTTTTTTAAAGAAAATTTTTATTAAAAACTTTTAATGTAGAAAATTTTCGTTGTAGAATTTATCTATATAAAATTTCCATAGAAAATTAAAAAAAAAAAAAAATTCGTTATAAAATTTTTCGAGATAATATTATTTTATAGATAAATCTTCTTTATAAAATTTTTTTATAGAAAATTTTATATAGAAATTTTTTTTTTATAAATTTTTCTATAAAAAAAATTTAGATATAAAATTTTAATATATAAAATTTTTTGATAGAAAATTTTACAGAAAATTTTTGTTATAAAATTTATTTTATAATTTTTTTTTTCAAAATTTAGCTAAAAAAATGTTAGTTACAATTTTTTTAAAATCTGAGAAGTTTTTATTTGTTTGTATTTTCGTACTTACGATCAAAATCAAAAATTATGAAAAATTTACCTGAAAATAAAGATAGAAAAATGAAAATTAGTTTCATGATAGAAAATTTTTTATTTAAAAACAAGTAAGAAAGTTTTACAGTCTATCAATTCGTACTTTTGGATACTATTCAGCACAAAGCCAAATATCAAGGCAAATATGTGGTAAAAAATTCTCCAAGCATTTGTGGCATCAGTCACGATAAAAACAGAAATTTATAAAACGGAGTGCCTACAAATAGGGCCTTTATTGTTTTCTGAAACACCACAGAGTGCCAAGTGTTTTGACTGGATTTAGCCACTATGGGAAAAAGACACTTGAAAAACTTTCCAAAATGTCTTTTGTGTACCACGAGAGGCAAATCCATCAAGGTAGAACAACACCTTAAACTTATTTAAGAACTAAACATAGAACAGAACCTATAACTCGTTCTAGAAAAAAACCTAAAACTAAACCTGGGGTTAAATTACTGCATTCGATATCGATCGAAAACTCAGACTTTTAAGCGAATATTGTGAAGTATACTTTAGGGATGTTCAAAGTTACTTCGATGCAAAAAGTTTATTGGAATTTGGTATCCATTTTGATGCCTTTTTAAAAAAATATAGTTCACTTAAAACTCATTTACTATTGTTCATCTTTTGGCAAATAACTTCTAACAAATATAGTAAACTGTGCATCTTTTAAATAATTTTGATTATCCTTAAAGTATGCTATACAAATGTTTTGAAAATAGGTAAGATTCGACCAGGAAATAAACTAAGAAGTAGGCATATAAAATTAAAGTTCGAAAACTTCAATTTAAGACCTAGAACTAAAGAGTGTTCTAAAAAAAATATGTATTTACTATTTTAGACAAAATTTATCCATAGTTCAAGAAATAATTTATTTTTTGATCAAGTTAGTTTCTATAGATATGTCAGATACTATTATTTTAGAAATTATTAATTTTCAATAGTTATTTCAATCAAAATGGACTGCGAAAAAAAAGTTCGTGAAAATATAATTAAAACTTTTCAAAAAAATCCGTCATGGACTTGTAAAAAAATTGCTAAAAATTTGAAAGTTGACCCTCGAACGGTTTCTAATGCCATCAGACGGTATAAGGAAAACCTGAGCATTGAAAGAAAACCTGGATCAGGGAGGAAAAAAGGTCCTACAGATATTGGTAAGGCAAAAGAAGTCGAGCGACTCTTTCGAAGAGCGCCTAACACTTCTTTAAGAAAAGCAGCTCGTACGGTGAAATGTTCTACGAATTTTGCACATAGAGTCAAAGCTTATGCTGAACTGAAGACATACAAAGTCCAAAAGGTTCCAGATCGCAATGCTATAAAGAACTTAGAAGCAAAAAAACGAGCGAAAAAATTGAAGTCTGATTTTATAAAAAAATACACCTGTTGTGTGATGGATGATGAAACATACGTACTGGCAGACTTTTCTCAACTTCCTGGTCAAGATTTTTATGTTGCTGATAAACGGGGCAATGTTCGGCAAGAGTTTCGCACAAAAAAACAAACAAAATTCCCTAAGAAGTTTCTCTTGTGGCAAGCTATTTGCAGTTGTGGCAAAAGAAGTAAAGTATTTATTTGTGGCATCTGGCACAATAAACACAGAAATTTATATAAAGGAGTGCCTACAAAAACGGTTGTTACCCTTTTTAAGAGAGCACAGAGTGACTACATTTTTTTGGCCCGATTTGGCATCATGCCATTATGGAAAAAAGGCACTTGAGTGGTACTCAAAGAATAATGTCATTTTTGTACCACGAGAGGCAAATCCACCTAACTGTCCAGAACTTCGGCCTGTGGAAAGGTATTGGGCTCTGGTAAAAAAGGAATTGAAGAACACAGGAAAGATTTCCCAGAACATGTCCGATTTTAAGCGCAGGTGGAACACATGCTACAAAAAGGTATCAGAAGCAACAGTAAAATCTTTAATGGGAGGGTTTCCGAAAAAAGTCGATAATTTTGCAAAACCCGAGTACTAAGTAAACATTTTAATGCTAAATGATTTTGTATAATATGTCATTATATTTGCGTATTTTGTAGAGTTTTTATATTAAAAGGTTTGATTTTTATTTAAGAAAATCCAACTACAAATTTTATTTAGAGCCCTCTTTAAAAAAGAACATAGCTAAATCTTAATGTAGAACTAAAATGTAACAAAATTAAATTAATTTCCGCTTAAAGCCATTTAATTTCCACCATTTAAAAAATTGTAATATATTTTTAAAAGGTTTAAAATTTCATTGTAGGAATTTAATACTTAAATTTATATTCTAACCATTCTTCCCTTTCTGTTTGCATTATGCTCCCAACTTTCCCGTCTTAACAATTTATGAAATTTATACAAAAGTGACCCTTCAATAAAATTTTTTATTTATATTCAATTATTCACTCTTCTCCGACCACTTATAAGTTAAAATTCTTTAGCCCAAAAGATTGAAACTCCCTTTTCTAAAAAAAGCCAATTACTAACGGTGAAAAATCCTAATAGCACTCCTTAAATTTCAGTCAAAAATATGAAAAAAAAGGAAGAGGAGAAGGGAAGGGGGAATTTGAAAGCTTTTTCACTAATTTGTGAATTGAATCATACAAAACAAAACAAAAAAAAAACTGAAACTGTTGCTATGAACAAATAAAATATTTTAGAAAAACAGGGAGTAAACACTTAAAAATCTGTAAAAAAAGAATAATAACATTAATAATACCCCATACAAGAAAAAGGTGCCCTACAATGATTTAGTTAAGGAGAGAAAGAGGAAGAAGTAGAATGTAGATGTTTTTTAAACTGTCTCAACAAGCCACCGTGTAAATACTTTATGCAATAAATGAAAATGAATGAATAAATAATTGCCATCAAGTGAAACCATAAAATTTTACAATTAATTGTTTCAATATTTAACAATTCAATGTTCCCGTCCTCGTCCCCGTCATCGTTATCGTTGGGTCGTTTGTAACGTTCAATGGATAACTGATACCCGCAAATACTTACTCGTACATATAAAGCGAGAAGGGGGATTTTAAATTACAATATCAACTTCATTCAACTTCAGTTTTTGTACCAAAACAGCCACACCCTTTAGAGTAGAGGGAAATACAATATATGAAAGTAGTAAAATGTACATATATTTTTGGGTGGTGGTGGGTGGCAAAATATTCAACATTTTTTGTGTTTATGTCCGGAAAACTTTTAGACACCGCCAACAATTGTGAATGAAAAATATAATATTCCTGTTTTGTGTGAATGAAATATTTTATTTACATTAAGAGAAGAAAGAGTAAAACAAATAAGGTGCCGTTAAAATATTTTTTAACACCTCTTAATACTGTCACCCTGAAAAGGGATGCCAGACTGTTTGGTAAGGCTGATTGGGATGGCAGGAAAATAGAAGTGCCATTATATATATTCTAGGAGTAATTCATAATTTTTCCAATTGATGGTTATAATAATCTGTACCGATATCGCTGTAAAGACGACAGTTAATACTTAAAAAATTTCTTTGACAGTTATGCATTTGATTGATTTAGTTTCTTTTGAGCTCGTGTCAAAAATTTGCCCTTGTAAAGAAAATACTTTGCTCATTACATTTCTCAAGAAAAGGTAAAAGTTTATCGTACCTGATGCCACAAATGCTTGGCTTCTTTGCCACAACGATGTCGTTCATCAGTAACATTTTTGTTAATTTCCAAAATTTTTGAACTTCCATGATTTTTATTAAAATTTCTTAATGTCCCATTTTGGGGCATTATCAGATAATACATCTGGCATCCCTTTTTAACTTCTCATCTGTTTTGTCCTATTGTTTGTTGTTGATGCTGCCACTGGAATTTTGCATGATTTTATTGTTGTTGTGTTAATGTTCTGTTGGTTGGGGCTGTTGAGATATGATTATATACATATAAATGTTCTTGTTTATGAAACCGTGTTACATATATCTCCGCTTCTTGTTGCTGTGTGAAGCAATTTTATTAAAACAAAAAAAAAAAAACATTTTGTATCTATAACACAATAAATTTATTTGCTGCTGCTGCTACTGTTAGAGTTTATGTGGCTAAAGTGCTGTTTACACGAGATATATAAAATCATTTACATTACTAACTAAACTAACATCCATGTTAATGTTAACATTATATGTTCCTAACATCTAAATTAGATATGAAATTCTGTGCTACTGCATCATATTTTCATCATAATCAGTGTTACCGTTTTGTGTACTTCTAACCAAAATTGGTTACTTTTTTCCGTGGTGTGTACATGTGTACATTTTTTTAATTTTGGTTACATTTTTTAATAATGTTTATAAAAATTAAATTCGAACATTTTCTTCAAAACATCAAATCATCAAACATTTCATCAAATTTTACACAGAAATTTATCAGTAAACATAATTTATCAATAATTGGCCCACATTCGACCCTCACATATTAACAACCACTGTAGAAAAATATATATAAATCTGGCCAAAACAGTGACACATGTATGTCGTTAAAGAAACCATAGAGGTTTTGGAAAAATGGACCACATATGATCTCAGTGATCTCTCTCGAATATTATATAGTTTGTGCTTGATTTTTATACGTCATTGAATACAAATAATTGAAGTATTAATTACACAGGTCAACAAGATTTTGCGGCATGAGATTTCTAGATGACTTTGGTCTGCTGAATCCAAAAGTGATATTAGTAGTCCGAGTTGAGTCTAGTTTTCGAGATATCATTTATTTTCTGAAAAGGTGGTTTTTAGAATAGCACTAATATAACTTAAAAATAGCTGGCTATATTGATCTTATAAGAAAAACCGAAATTTAAGAACTTTATCTTTAAGGCCTTTTCACATTTTTATTGATCGTTTTAGAGATATTGAAGAATTAACACAGAAACAAATTTTCTTTCAGCCGGTAGACCGAACAACACACTACAGAGAAAATTCGTTCTTTAGTCGTACAGTTCGTATGTGGAATTCGCTTCCCGCAGAAATTTTTCCTGCTAGTTGCAATATAGGTAAATTCAAATCAAATGTCCACAAACACTACTCCATCTATCCTCCTTCCCATAACCTATTTTCCTAGTTCCAACACAATGCATCGCATAAGTAGGGGTCATCCCCTAAGTGCTGGTCCTAAGTTAAAAAAAAAAAAATATTTGTTCTAAATTTTAATAAAATGAAAAGTTTTGATAAATTTGATAAATACATTTTTTTTTTTATTTTTAGATTTTTATTAGTAGTGCTTAATTTTTAATTCTTTACTTAATTTTTAATTAAATCAATAGTTCCTCATTAAATTTAAACTATTAAGCTCGTTTAACTTAGAACATATCTATTTATACAAAAATAGTAAATAAAGGAACGATTTGTTGATTTTTTGAAAAACAAAATTTTGGTATATATTTTACAATATATCTGTAGTTGCTAATAGATGAAAAACTTGTTAGTACAACGTAATGTTAATACTGTCACCAAATATGTAAAATGGCATACCGTTTTTTAAATATGTATATTAATATTAGTCGTCCAAAAATATATTTTTCGAAAAGAAAAAATTATATCTCAAAAACTAGAGCCACCTAGAAAAAACTGAAATCATTTTCGGATTCAGCAAACAAAATTTTCTGAGAAATATGCCAAAAGTTATATGCAAAATACTAAATTTTTGCATAGCAGTGTTGTTTGTATTAAAGTATAAATAATTTGTATTCAATGACCTATATCAACATTATAAGCTTGTTTGAGAGCTTATTATACCATAAAACCTATTTATCTTATATTATCGTTGACATAAGAAAGCCCTTATTTTTCTATAGAAATGGTTGGTCTGCGCCAGGCAGAAAATTTCTACGAATCCAATTTAAATGAACTTCAGTATTGGGGTCAAACGTATTTCTCATTGCTGTTTCTTATACGGCAAGATACTTTAAAGATATCGACATTTAAAATTTTGGTTACTTTTTTCACAATTTGGTTTTTTTTTTTTTTGGAAAATTTGGTTACAAAAATAATTTCCTCGTGGCAACACTGGTCGTCAGGCTTTTTTATTTGTTGCTTTGGACCGTTACTTTTTGGGTTTTTATTTTGTAGATTTGGACAATTTTTTATAAAATGGCCTTCTTTATGACAACCATGACACTTGAATTTTCTAGGCTTTTGATGGTTTTTCTTTGAAAAAAAAACGCATTTTCTTCACTTTTCACAGGATTGTCAAATTTGACATCTTGAAGCAGTAAATTTTTCACCATATCCACTGTTAACTTTGATTTGGAGTTTTCCACAGCAAAAACAAGGGAGCGAAAATCCTCTGGCAAACCAGCTAATATCAAAGATGCCACCAACTCGTCATCAATGTTCAACCACGTATTTTTCACTTTCAAAGAAGTCATCACCATCTTATTTATGTACTCTTCCATTGAATCAAAATTTGACAACTTCAACTGTACTAGCTGCTTTAGTAGTTCAACTTTTCTAGTCAAACCACTGTCCTCAAAGGCACACATCAAGGCTTTCTCGAATTCTCGTTAAACCTGATACCACAATTTTCCAGGAATTCTTAAGTACTAAGTACGATTTAGCATGACGCTTCCAATTATCAAAATTCTCGCAACCACGCAATTTCTCAAATGGAAATGATAAACTCGTTGCAATTTTCACAATCGTTTCAAAAACTTTTTAATTGTCGGTTTAAACTTTAAATGTAACAAAAGGCCCATAACCTGTTAAAAGGTCAGAGTAAAACGAAGTAGATTCGTTGAAGGTTACAAAAGAACTAACGATTTTTATTTCAATATCAGATACTACGATCTACTACTTACTACTAAAACTTAAAACTAAATGGTTATTCGATTTACATCATAATCAAATGATATATAAATTTAAGTATTTAACTTGGCTTATATCTTTTAAGATAAGAAATATTTCAAAGAACAAAGTTGATTTTTTTTATCTTTCATTTCCAAAGTATAGTTCAAGTAAACTGCATCGATCTTAAAAATTTGTATAAAGGTCATAAAGAACTTTTAATGTTAAAAATATTAGTATACACATTTTTGACACGAACCTTTAGGAGATACAGCGATTTAAAGTTCCGAAATATCAATCGATTCATCACTCTTAATTTGTGACATTAACTGGTTGAGTGAAAAGCAAAACGTAATGTCGTAAGACGAAATAAATGAAACACGAGCGGCTGGAGATGCTTACTGACAAAACTTTATTTGCATAAATTCAAAAGAGCAAAATTGAAGTTAAAATAATTACAACAACTATTTAAATGTTATTAGTTTTGTAGCATCAATTTCTTTTATGAAGGTTATTCTTCATATTTGTAGTATTAGGGTGGAGTGTAAATATTAATATTCTACAGATCTGTGAGAAATCTTAATTTAAAATTTAAAAAAGTGTAAATAATAGAGATTGTTATGTACTTATCTTGAACCTAAGATAACATGTTGTTAACTTTTGATAGACTAATTGTTAACTTCACATTCGTATGTTAAAATGTCACTCTGATTGTTAACTTCACGTTCAATCTTATTATTATTATTATAAATTGTAATGGATATTCCAATAATGAATTATTAAATAAACTAAATTAAAAAAGAACAAACTTAAAAATTGGTGTCAGAAGTGGGATTAAAAAAAAGAAAAGAAAGAGAAATGGAGGATGCAGTGAAGATGCTATCGGAGTCATTGTATGAGGCGTTGCGTAACGCTGTAAGAGAGGCAACACATGCTGCTGTTGTTAGTAATACGGAACAAACCCCCATTTCAGTTAAAGCTCCGCCATTTTCTATTCTAATGCCCACTCCAACGTTTTGAGTGGGCATTACAGTTGTCCAAGATACCTTCGAATGAGTATGCTGCATATACACGTGTACATATGGGGCCGGATTTATATAATGCCTTAAGAATTTTGATTAGTCCTAAAAATCCGGAAACAGTAAAAGAAATAAATTTGCAGAAAGCATTAAATTTAGGAAAATTTTGCAAAACACTGACGAATCAATAGCAGACTTCGCTTTGCGATTGAAACAAGGTGCAACATACTGTGGTTATGATGAATTTCTAATCGAATGCTTATAGAGCAATTAATAATAGAGCAATAAATAATAGAGCCCATAATATGGAACTTATACACGTTACAAGTACTGAAATAAACCCTTTGGAACATAACCATTCTGAAGAAGTTCACAGATTATATACATCTCAAAAGCAAAACAAACGATTATACAAGGGTGCTGTTGAAAAACAGGGATCTCGAAGGGCTTTAGATTTGCAAGTAAGCCCATGCTATGGTTGTGGTGGTAACCACGTAAGGGGCGATTTTATATTAATATTTTTTTAAATATGTATATTAATATTAGTCGTCCAAAAATATATTTTTCGAAAAGAAAAAATTATATCTCAAAAACTAGAGCCACCTAGAAAAAACTGAAATCATTTTCGGATTCAGCAAACAAAATTTTCTGAGAAATATGCCAAAAGTTATATGCAAAATACTAAATTTTTGCATAGCAGTGTTGTTTGTATTAAAGTATAAATAATTTGTATTCAATGACCTATATCAACATTATAAGCTTGTTTGAGAGCTTATTATACCATAAAACCTATTTATCTTATATTATCGTTGACATAAGAAAGCCCTTATTTTTCTATAGAAATGGTTGGTCTGCGCCAGGCAGAAAATTTCTACGAATCCAATTTAAATGAACTTCAGTATTGGGGTCAAACGTATTTCTCATTGCTGTTTCTTATACGGCAAGATACTTTAAAGATATCGACATTTAAAATTTTGGTTACTTTTTTCACAATTTGGTTTTTTTTTTTTGGAAAATTTGGTTACAAAAATAATTTCCTCGTGGCAACACTGATCATAATTTACTCCACAAATACATTTACTCATAGCTAGATTAGACAAATATGTCTCCATGAAATACCCTTCACCACCATAGGTGGAAAGAGTATTATAAGTTTGTGCTGATGTTTGTAACGCATAGAAATATTTGTCTTAGACCCACCTTTTAGTATACCAATATGCTAAGAATCACTTTCTGAGTCGATTTAGCGATGTCCGTCCGTCCGTCCGTCTGGCTGGCTGGACCCCCATGTAAACTTTGTAATTAAACTACAGGTCGCAATTCTAAAGATAATTTGATGAAATTTGGCACAGATCATTTTTTTGATAATGGGACCATGGCTATTGAAATTGGTCAAAATCGGTCCATTATTTATGGTACCTCCCATAGGTCCCACTTCCCGGAATTGCTATATTGGCCACAAATATCAATATTTTTTCATGAAATTTAAAACAAATACTGTTTATGTAAACTTAAATCACTGTACCAAATTTCGATGAAATCGGTCCACATTTGACCATAGCTCCCATACAAATTCTTCTTTAAAAACGCACTAAATGAGACAAAAAATCACTAAAACGCTCGTAAATCTAAAGATAATGGAAATTTTGAGTCTATCTTTTGCATACATAATTTGTAACAACTGTAATCAATCTGCCAAATTTCGAGATAATCGGTCCACATTTGACCCTAGCTCTCATATAAATCCAAATGACGGAAACAGGTTGAATATATAAGTCTTGAGAAAATGTTTGTATGATGGCAAAATTTAGCAAATATTTGTCTTTACACAGGAAAAATAACACCTTTGACCTTAGTGGTGAATGGTATCATATGGTCGGCTTGACCGACTATAGCGCTTTCTTACTTGTTTTTATAGTGGGACCATGGCTATTGAAATTTGTCAAAATCGGTCCATTTTTTATGGTACCTTCCATAGGTCCCACTTCCCGGAATTGGTATTTTGACCACAAATATCAATATTTTTTCATGAAATTTACAAATAATACAGCTTATATAAACCAAAATCACTGTACCAAATTTCGTTGAAATCGGTCCACATTTGACCATAGCTCCCGTACAAACTCTTCTATCAAAAAGCACTAAATGAGATAAAAATCGCTAAAATGCTCGTAAATCTGAAGATAATGAAAATTTTGAGTTTATTTTTTACATTCATAATTCTTGTAAATTTGCCAAATTTCGAGATAATCGGTTCACATTTGATCCTAGCTCTCATATAAGTCCAAATGATGGAAACAGCTTAAATATATATGTATTGAGGAAATGTTTGCATGATGGCAAAATTTTGCATATATTTGTCTATATACAGACCTTAGTGGTGAAGGGTATTATATGGTAGGGCTTGACCGACTATAGCACTTCCATACTTGTTTTCTTGTATAGATGGATATTTACATAGGCCATGTTTAGATCATAAGTAAACCTAATGTCAGTCAAGGCAATATTTTAATCAAACAAAAAACCTTAAAATGAGTTGCATACATAGATGACAAGTCTTAACATTATAACTCAACAGTATTTAAAGTGATCTCTAAACCAGACATGATCTCGTAAACAGTTAAACTGATAACACTGTAATGTTAAGAACCCAATGTCTGTACAATTTACTAAGATAACATAAACTTAACATCATATCTTAATATAAAATTATTTTTCAAAGTATATCTTATGTAGACATTAGGTAAAGTAGTCACGGGGTAATGGCTATGATACAACTCGTACTGCCACTGACACTTGCTTTAAATAAATAAATAATTTTATGCGTGTAACAGCTTTAAGAGGATTATGTTATGTTATTTGATAATGGGGTTGGGTTGGCAGGTTGGATGGTTTACAGTCAGTCAGGCAGCAGTGGCAGCCTGTCCAACAGCTACCACACCTTGTGGTAGGTAAGTAGTTTAAACGATGGCAATGGTTGGTGGTGGGTTGTGTGTCTGTCTGTCTACTTGCGTTTAGCTGTTGTCGTCGTGGTAAGCAACAAATTACATTTTGGTATTAGGAATTTTGCTGTGATTTTCTCTAAGAACAAAAAACAAGATGGAGGTGTTAAGGAATGTCAAAGTTTTTTTTGTTCTGTTTCTTAAAAGTAACAGCAACATCTGTTTATTAGTTCAATTTCATGAATATTTTAAAAGACTTTACTACTGATTTTTCTTAGGGAGCTACAGTTGGGGGATGATGACAAATTAATAATAAATTTTATTGAAAGAGATTTTAAGCTAAAAATAAATATAAGGAAGTAAATAGTACAGATGGCAAATATGAGGGTAAAAAGCTGTTTAAAGTTACAAAAATAAAATGTTTCTTATTTTAAATTCATAAGAATTAATGGTTATATTAAAAACGTATGTAAGTGGTAACATTATTTTGGTTTAGATTGGTAACCTCACATTTGTATAAGACATGAAAATAAGATGGAACATGATGTTAGGACTATGTTACAAATTTTATGTTGAAAAAAAAACCCTAACATAAGTGCTCAATATTTACAATGATATGGATATTATTTATAATGTTAGCAATTTTATGTCTTTTGTAAACGTCGTTACTATGTTTTAAAGTTAGTTAAACAAAACCCTTTACATGAGTTATTTTACAGTTAAAATGGATGTCAAACAAAAATCTCTAACATGGATATTTATTGTAATGTATGTTAATATCAATGTTAGCGATTTTATGTTAGTTTTTGGAGGCATTACACGGAATGCATACTAAGCATTATGTTAAGACAATGCTAAACATGTTATAATAAACAAAAACTTTAAACACAGGATGTTAATTTTAATGTTATCAATTTTACATCTCTTGTAGGCGTCGTTACTAAGTTTATATATAACATTAACATGGATGTCAAACAAAAATCTGTAGCATGAATATTTACTGTTAAGAGTTTTCCGAATGAAATTTTTAGTTGGATCAAGTTAAATAAAACTCAAATCCTGCAATATAAAAATTATTCAAAATTTTTTATAGAAAAATTTTTGATATAAAAATTTTTTATAGAAAAATTTTCAACAAAAAAATTTTCTATAGAAAAAAATTTAATAACAAAATTTTTCTATAGAAAAATTTTTGATAAAAAAATTTTTTATAGAAAAATTTTTGATCATTAAATTTTCTATAGAAAAATTTTTGAATAAAAATATAGAAACATTTTTGATAACAAAATTTTGTATAGAAAAATTTTGTATAGAAAAATTTTGTATAGAAAAATTTTTGAAAAAAAAAATTTTGATAAAAAAATTTTTTATAGAAAAATTTTTGATCATTAAATTTTCTATAGAAAAATTTTTGAATAAAAATATAGAAACATTTTTGATAAAAAAATTTTGTATAGAAAAATTTTTGAAAAAAAAAATTTTTGAAAAAAAAAAATTTTGATAAAAAAATTTTGTATAGAAAATTTTTTGATAAAAAAATAAAAAAAAATTTTTGATAAAAAAATTTTGTATAGAAAAATTTTGAAAAAAAAAATTGTATAGAAAAATTTTTGATAAAAAAATTGTATATAGAAAAATTTTTGATAAAAAAAATTTTCTATAGAAAAATTTTTGATACAAAAAATGTTCTATAGAAACATTTTTGATAAAAAAATTTTCTATAGAAAAATTTTTGATAAAAAAATTTTCTATAGAAACATTTTTGATAAAAATATATAGAAAAATTTTTGATAAGAAAATTTTCTATAGAAAAATTTTTGATAAAAATGTATAGAAAAATTTTTGATAAGAAAATTATGTATAGAAAAATTTTTGATAAAAAAAATTTTCTGTAAAAAAAAATTTTTGATAAAAAAATTTTCTTAGAAAAATTTTCTATAGAAAAATTTTTGATAAAAAAATTTCCTATAGAAAAAATTTTGATAAAAATATATAGAAACATTTTTTATAAAAAAATTTTCTATAGAAAAATTTTTGAAAAAAAATTTTGTATAAAAACATTTTTGATAAAAAAATTTTGTAAAAAAATTTTCTATAGAAACATTTTTGATAAAAAAATTATCTATAGAAAAATTTTTGTTAAAAAAATTTTCTATAGAAACATTTTTCATAACAAAATTTTCTTAGGAAAATTTTTGATAAAAAAATTTTGTACAGAAAAATTTTTGATAAAAAAATGTTTGTAAGAAATTTTTTATAGAAAAATTTTTGATAAGAGAACTTTCTATAGAAAAATTTTTCATAAAAAAATTTTCTATAGAAAAATTTTTGATAAAAAAAATTTTCTATAGAAAAATTTTTGATAAACAAATTTTCTATAGAAAAATTTTTGATAAAAAAATTTTCTATAGAAAAATTTTTGATAAAAAAATTTTCTATAGAAAAATTTTTGTAAGAAAATTTTTTATAGAAAAATTTTTGATAAAAAAATTTTCTATAAAAAAATTTCATAGAAAAATTTTCTATAGAAAAATTTCATAGAAAAATTTTCTATAGAAAAATTTTGGATAAAAAAATTTTCTTTAGAAAAATTTTTGATAAAAAAATTTTCTTTAGAAAAATTTTTGATAAAAAAATTTTATATAGAACAATTTTTGATCAAAAAAATTTTCTATAGAAAAAATTTTGTAAGAAATTTTTTATAGAAAAATTTTTGATAAGAAAATTTTCTATAGAAAAATTTTTGATAAAAAAAATTTTCTGTAAAAAAAAATTTTTGATAAAAAAATTTTCTTAGAAAAATTTTCTATAGAAAAATTTTTGATAAAAAAATTTCCTATAGAAAAAATTTTGATAAAAATATATAGAAACATTTTTTATAAAAAAAATTTCTATTGAAAAATTTTTGAAAAAAAATTTTGTATAAAAACATTTTTGATAAAAAAATTTTGTAAAAAAATTTTCTATAGAAACATTTTTGATAAAAAAATTTTCTATAGAAAAATTTTTGTTAAAAAAATTTTCTATAGAAACATTTTTCATAAAAAAAATTTTCTTAGGAAAATTTTTGATAAAAAAATTTTGTATAGAAAAATTTTTGATAAAAAAATTTTCTGTAGAAAAATGTTTGTAAGAAATTTTTTATAGAAAAATTTTTGATAAGAGAACTTTCTATAGAAAAATTTTTGATAAAAAAATTTTCTATAGAAAAATTTTTGATAAAAAAAAATTTTCTATAGAAAAATTTTTGATAAAAAAATTTTCTATAGAAAAATTTTTGATAAAAAAATTTTCTATAGAAAAATTTTTGATAAAAAAATTTTCTATACAAAAATTTCATTAAAAAATTTTTGATAAAAAAATTTTCTTTAGAAAAATTTTTGATAAAAAAATTTTATATAGAAAAATGTTTGTTAAAAAAATTTTCTATAGAAACATTTTTCATAAAAAAATTTTCTTAGGAAAATTTTTGATAAAAAAATTTTGTATAGAAAAATTTTTGATAAAAAAATTTTCTATAGAAAAATTTTTGAAAAAAAAATTTTCTATAGAAAAATTTTTGATAAGAAAATTTTCTATAGAAAAAATTTGGAAGAAAATTTTTTATAGAAAAAATTTGGAAGAAAATTTTTTATAGAAAAATTTTTGATAAAAAAATTTTCTATAGAAAAATTTTTGATAAAAAAATTTTCTATAGAAAAATTTTTGATAAAAAAATTTTCTATAGAAAAATTTTTGTTAAAAAATTTTTTATAGAGAAAATTTTGTAAGAAATTTTTTATAGAAAAATTTTTGAAAAGAAAATTTTCTATAGAAAAATTTTTGATAAAAAATATAAAAAAATTTTTGTTAAAAAATAAATTTTCTATAGAAAAATTTTTGATAAAAAAACTTTCTATAGAAAAATTTTTGATGTTAACCGTGTTATGTTATGTTATGTTATGTTATGTTATGTTATGTTGAACAAAATCATTAACATACAAATTTAATACTAACATGGATGTTAATTGTAATGTTAGGTATTTCCTATCTGTTGTAGTCGTTACAACATAAAATATTGACATAACATAAATGTTAGCAATAACATATTAATATAATCAATACAAATTTCGTATTTTTCTTGCTAAAACTTTAAATTTCTGTAAAAAAAAAATCGTATAAATTTTTAAAAAATTTCCTTTATTTATACACAAAACATAAGTTTTCGTTTGCATATGCATTTTTATGTAAATAAATATAAACACTTTGAAAAAAGAAAATAAAAATAAGTGAAATAGTTCAAGGATACTTTTAATATACTTGAAATGTAACACAAGTACTAGTACAATTACTATAGAATACAAATTTTTCTAGTATTACTGCGACTAAGGAAAAACCTCTTAGGTTAAGCGATAAGATGTGTTATTTGATAAAGTTGAATTTTCAAAACCCCTTAATTCAAAAACGAAATATCGCAGTAATTTTGTACCGAAACTTTTATTTTTAAGTTTGTCATAACATTGTTTTTCGTTTATGAATTAGGAGGTAAAATTTTAACATTGTGTTGTGTCTGCATGTGATATAGAGGAGTCTACAACATACACGATATAGCTTACATTACTTTTAACATGTCAATGTTAACTGACATAAATGCTTAAAAGAGGGTTTTCGAATGAAAAAGGGCATTTACTATTTAAGCCAAAACATATCCATAGTGCAAAAAATATTTATTTTTGTGATCACGTTAGGTTTTATAGATATGTCTGATACTATTATTTAAAAACTCATTAATTTTCAATTATTATGATCATATGAAAAAAGTTAAATATTATATCCAACTTTATATTTGGAAAACCCTTTTTTTACAATTTCGCTTACATGCGAAAAAAATAATAACCGCCTTCTCATCCTACATATGGATACGAAAGTTCTCAACTATTTCTATTCAGAAAAATATCTAAAAAAATTGAAAATGACAAAGTAAAACTGAGAAAAAAATTAAAAAAAATAATAAAATAGAAAATACTGAAATGAAAACATTTCTTGAATAATTTTACATATTTTATTATATCTTGAGCAATTAAGTAGAGAAAAAAAACTGAAAGAATTTTTGTGAAGAAATTACAAACAACAAAAGTCCTTATGTAGTCAGCAATCCATAGATTTTCTTCATAAGTATCAGATAATAACAGAGGATCTAGTATAGAAAATAAAAATATTACAAACTAAAGCGAAAGACTGGCATCAAATAGTAAAAGAAAGAATAATGAAAAGATGAAACTATAAAACAGTTGGGATGAAAAGTTCTTAGACTAGTACAGACATTTTTGTTATTGTAAAATTGGGTTTCATATTCATTCTTTTTGCCATCCAATATCTGGAGAATATAATGGATTCGGATGATATCTACAAACTTTTGAGCCTAACTGTTAGTTATAGAAAATATTTATAGAAATCTAAGAATTTAACTTATAAAAATATGAAAATTACTTGTGAATTATTTAAAATATGATATATCTAAAATTAGTTTATAATTAAATAAAATATTTATTTAAATGCTAAAAAATTCTGTTTGCAATTCTTATTATTCCTAATTTGTTGTCACATTAAAATTTTCTAATAAATTTTAAATTTGTCATAATATTTTTGTTGTAGTCAAAAGTTAATTAACATTTAGTTAGTGGCTTTTGTAATTTATTTAGAAATTTAATTTATTTAAATTGAAATAAATTATGCATGTAAATATAGTTCGAGTATTTTTATTGTTGTAAAATTATTTGTACATTTTGCTAAAACCTCTAATAAACCGCAATAAATATTTAAATAAATTTTTGGACAAAAAAAATATTTATGACGGTAATAATTTTTGGATTATTAAAAGTTAATTAAATGGAAAATGTGGAAAATTATATAGGGAAAATATTTTTGTTAATTCATGATCCACCCAAAAGTGGTTTTTAAAAAAAATTTTGAAAAATTTCCTATAAAAAAAAGAAATTTTTGAAATATATCCTATAAAAATAAGAAATTTTTGAAAAATTCCCTATAAAAATAAGAAATTTTTGAAAAATTTCCTATAAAAATAAGAATTTTTTGAAAATTTTCCTGTAAAAATAAGAAATTTTGAAAAAATTCCTATAAAAATAAGAAGTTTTGAAAAAATTCCTATAAAAATAAGAAATTTTTTAAAAATTTCCTATAAAACATAAAAAATTTTTGAAAAATTTCTTACAAAAATAAGAAATTTTTGAAAAATTTCCTATAAAAATAAGAAATTTTTGAAAAATTTCCTATAAAAATAAGAAATTTTTGAAAAATTTCCTATAAAAATATGAAATTTTTGAAAAATTTCCTATAAAAGTTAGAAATTTTTGAAAAATTTCCTATAAAAATAAGAAATTTTTGAAAAATTTCTTACAAAAATAAGAAATTTTTTAAAAATTTCCTATAAAAATAAGAAATTTTTTATAAAGTTTCTATAAAAATAAGAAATTTTTGAAAAAATTCCCATAATAGTAAGAAATTAAAAAAAAACTTCTATAAAAACACGAAATTTTTAAAAAAATTAAATTTTCTATAAAATAAAAAATTTTGAAAAATTTCCTATTTTTATATGAAATTTTTAAAAAATTTCCTATTTTTATATGAAATTTTTAAAAAATTTCCTATTTTTATAGGAAATTTTTAAAAAATTTCCTATTTTTATAGGAATTTTTTAAAAAATTTGCTATTTTTATAGGAAATTTTTAAAAAATTTCCTATTTTTATAGGAAATTTTTAAAAAATTTCCTATTTTTATAGGAAATTTTTAAAAATTTTATTATTTCTATAGAAAATTTTTCAAAATTTTCCTATTTTTATAAGAATTTTTTATAAAATTTATTATTTTATTTGAAATTTTTCAAAAATTTCCTATTTTTACAGGAAATTTTTCAAAAATTTCTTATTTTTATAGGAAATTTTTCAAAAATTTCTTATTTTTATAGGGAATTTTTCAAAAATGTCTTATTTTTATAGGAAATTTTTCAAAAATGTCTTATTTTTATAGGAAATTTTTCAAAAATTTCTTATTTTTATAGGAAATTTTTCAAAAATTTCTTATTTTTATAGGAAATTTTAAAAAATTTCTCATTTTATAGAAAATTTTTCAAAAATTTCCTATTTTTATATGAAATTTTTCAAAAATTTCTTTTTATAGGAAATTTTTCAAAAATTTCTTATTTTTATAGGAAATTTTTCAAAATTTCTTATTTTTATAGGAAATTTTTCAAAAATTTTTTATTTTTATAGGAAATTTTTCAAAAATTTATTTTTTTTGTAGGAAATTTTTCAAAAATTTCTTATTTTTATAGGAAATTTTAAAAAATTTCTCATTTTATAGAAAATTTTTCAAAAATTTCCTATTTTTATATGAAATTTTTCAAAAATTTCTTTTTATAGGAAATTTTTCAAAAATTTCTTATTTTTATAGGAAATTTTTCAAAATTTCTTATTTTTATAGGAAATTTTTCAAAAATTTTTTATTTTTATAGGAAATTTTTCAAAAATTTATTTTTTTTGTAGGAAATTTTTCAAAAATTTCTTATTTTTATAGGAAATTTTAAAAAATTTCTCATTTTATAGAAAATTTTTCAAAAATTTCCTATTTTTATATGAAATTTTTCAAAAATTTCTTTTTATAGGAAATTTTTCAAAAATTTCTTATTTTTATAGGAAATTTTTCAAAAATTTCTTATTTTTATAGGAAATTTTAAAAAAATTTCTTATTTTTATAGGAAATTTTTCAAAAATTTTTTATTTTTATAGGAAATTTTTAAAATTTCTATTTTCATAGGAAATTTTTTTAAAAATTTCTTATATTTATAGGAAATTTCTTATTTATTTCCTCTAGAAAATTAAGAAATTTTGAAAAATTTTCTATAGAAAAATAAAAAATTTAAAAAAAATTTCCTTAACTAAAATATAATTAAAAAATTATTAGTCCATTTAATTTTTTACGTAACAAAAGAATAACCACAACTTTTTTTCATAAACCAAAAACTTTTGTATCTTCCTCATACTACAAGTATAAAGATAAACGAGACCAAGCCTTAAAAATTTGTTTGTTTCCCTAAAATCTTAATTTGTGTTTTACTTCTTCCATTAAAATAAAAAGAAAACCTGAAAATAATAAGGAAAAAGGAAATTTAGTTTTTGGTAAACACGCAACGCAGTCAGACAGACAGACTTTGAATTTTATTTTCCCTGTTTTTGACATGTAAAATGGGTGAGGCTAAAAATGGCAAAATCTAGTCAGTTAAACAGTCCATAAAAAAATAGAAATGGAAGAAGGAAGGAGGATGTGTGAAGTAGAGGAAGAAATTGCATAAATATACATTCATATGACTGTCATTAGCGCTTGCGTGTGATTGTTTACATTCAGTTGCTGCTGGGACTGGAGCTGAGGCAAAAGAAAACAATCGTCTAAAAAAGACCTCAACAACAAAAAAGGGGAGTCCATAACTTCTCTACTATCACACTTACTAAAATAATAAATTCTTGATTGTTTTCACAAACACATTTCGATACATGCAAAACATAAAATTCAAAAAGGGGGAGCTACTACGACTGTCTTTCTTCCTGCCTTGGAAAAAGGCAATGTGATGGCGTCAACATATTTGGCGTCCAATAATAATAACAATCATGATTAAACTCATCATCATTGCACTTTGGAATACAAGACTTCATTCATTCATTCATCACATTTTATAAATTGCATTTTACAAGCATTTGATACAAGAGATAGAGGGGAAAGACACTATTAAGGCAAGAGTGGGGGTTTCAAATTTATTGCAAACATTAATTTTAGAAACAGTTGGGTTTGTTTGTTCCTTCTGTCTGTCGCTTTGGGTTGGTTCTTTCCTTTATATTGATTTCTTTTCTTTCGTTTTGTCTTATTTAGACTATGACCTCTAGGATTCATAAATTACCAATCACGAGACATGAACGTGAGCTAAATTATGTTGATTGTCTAGTTGCTGTTGCTGCAGCTCAGACTGAGGTTGTGACTGACTGACAGACAGCAAAAAGAACAGATATTTTTATTTGCATATAAACAATAATAATAAATTCTAGTTCTTTGGGTTTTTTTTTTAAGGAAATTTGCTGACAATGGTCCTTTTTTTGCACCTCTGTCAAGTAAAGATAGTAGAAAAGGGAATATGATATAATTTTTCATACCCGACATCAAAAGAAATGAGAGGTATGTTAAGATTGTCATCTTGTTTGAAATTACCAAAATAAAGAAAAATTTCCTATAAAAATGAAATGGTTTTGAAATTTTCTATAAAAATAAGAAATTTTTGAAAAATTTCCTATAAAAATGAGAAATTTTCTAAAAATTTTCTGTAAAAATAAGAAATTTTTGAAAAATTTCCTATAAAAATAAGATTTTTGAAAAGTTTCCTATAAAACTAAGAAATTTTTGAAAAATTTCCTATAAAAATAAGAAATTTTTGAAAAATTTACTATCAAAATAAGAAATTTATAAAAAATTTCAAATAAAAATAGGAAATTTTTTTATAAAATTTCCTATAAAATTAAGAAAGTTTGAAAAAATTTCCTATAAAATTAAAACATTTTTAAAAAATTTTCTATAAAAATAAGAAATTTTTGAAAAATTTCCTATAAAAATAAGAAATTTTTGAAAAATTTCCTATAAAAATAAGAAATTTTTGAAAAATTTCCTTAAAAATAAGAAACTTTTGAAAAATTTCCTATAAAAATAGAAATTTTTGAAAAATTTCCTATAAAAATAAGAAATTTTTGAAAAATTTCCTATAAAAATAAGAAATTTTTGAAAAATTTCCTATAAAAATAAGAAATTTTTGAAAAATTTCCTATAAAAATAAGAAATTTTTGAAAATTTTCCTATAAAATTAAGAAATTTTTGAAAAATTTCCTATAAAAATAAGAAATTTTTGAAAAATTTCCTATAAAAATAAGAAATTTTTGAAAATTTTCCTATAAAATTAAGAAATTTTTGAAAAATTTCCTATAATAATAAGAAATTTTTGAAAAATTTCCTATAAAAATAAGAAATTTTTGAAAATTTTCCTATAAAATTAAGAAATTTTTGAAAAATTTCCTATAAAAATAAGAAATTTTTGAAAAATTTCCTATAGAAATAAGAAATTTTTGAAAAATTTCCTATAAAAATAAGAAATTTTTGAAAATTTTCCTATAAAAATAAGAAATTTTTGAAGAATTTCCTATAAAAATGAGAAATTTTTGAAAAATTTCCTATAAAAATGAGAAATTTTTGAAAAATGTCCTATAAAAATAAGAAATTTTTGAAAAATTTCCTATAAAAATAAGAAATTTTTGAAAAATTTCCTATAAAAATAAGAAATTTTTGAAAAATTTCCTATAAAAATAAGAAATTTTTGAAAAATTTCCTATAAAAATAAGAAATTTTTGAAAAATTTCCTATAAAAATAAGAAATTTTTGAAAAAATTTCTTTAAAAATAAGAAATTTTTGAAAAATTTCCTATAAAAAGAAATTTTTGAAAAATTTCCTATAAAAATAAGAAATTTTTGAAAAATTTCCTATAAAAATAAGAAATTTTTGAAAAATTTCCTATAATAATAAGAAATTTTTGAAAAATTTCCTATAAAAATAAGACATTTTTGAAAATTTTCCTATAAAAATAAGAAATTTTTGAAGAATTTCCTATAAAAATAAGAAATTTGTGAAAAATTTCCTATAAAAATAAGAAATTTTTGAAAAATTTCATTAAAAATTAAGAAATTTTAGAAAAATTTCCTGAAAAAAATAAAAAAAAATTGAATAATTTCCTATACGAATTAAGAAATTGTTCAAAAATTTTCTATAAAAATTAAAAATTTTTGAAAAATTTCCTAAAAAAAATAAGAAATTCTTGAAAAAATTCCTAAAAAAATAAGAAATTTTTGAAAAATTTCCTATAAATTAATTAATAACAATTTTTTTTTGAAAAATTCTGATAAAAATAAGATTTTTTTTTCAAAATTTCCTATAAAAATAAGAATTTTTTTTCAAAATTTCCTATAAAAATAAGAAATTTTTTTAAAAATTTCCTGTAAAAATAAGAAATTTTTGAAAAATTTCCTATAAAAATAAAAAAAAAATTCAAAAATTTCCTATAAAAATAAGAAATATTTGAAAAATTTCCTATAATAATAAGAAATTTTTGAAAAATTTCCTGAAAAATAAAAAAATTTTAAATAATTCCCTATACGAATTAAGAAATTGTTCAAAAATGTTCTATAAAAATAAAAAAATTTTTGAAAAATTTCCTAAAAAAATAAGAAATTTTTGAAAAATTTCCTAAAAAAATAAGAAATTTTTGAAAAATTTCCTATAAAAACAAGAAACTTTTGAAAAATTTCCTTCAAACAATTTTTTTTGAAAAATTCTGATAAAAATAAGAATTTTTTTTTCAAAATTTCCTATAAAAATAAGAAATTTTTTTCAAAATTTCCTATAAAAATAAGAAATTTTTTCAAAAATTTCCTGTAAAAATAAGAAATTTTTGAAAAATTTCCTATAAAAATAAGAATTTTTTTTTAAATTTCCTATAAAAATAAGAAATATTTGAAAAATTTCCTATAAGAATAAGAAATTTTCGTAAAATTTCCTATAAAAATAAGAATTTTTAAATTTTCTTTAAAAAATAAGAAGTTTTTTGAAAAATTTCCTTTAAAACTAAGAAATTTTTGGAAAATTTCCTGTAGATAATTTCAAAAACTTTCATATTTTTCTATATAGAATAATGTCAGTTTTTTATTGTTTCTAATATTTATGGTGTGATCTTTATTATTCATGTCTTAAACAAAAATTTCATTTTTTCCATTATTTCTTTATATATAAGACAATTACATATCTTTGTAATATGTTGTCGCTTATTAATATTACCCAATACTTTGCCTTTAAGTCCGTCAAATTTGTGTTTAAACTAAAATAACCAACAATTTAAACACATGTTTAAAGTGTTTTTTCTTAAATTGTTTCATTTCATTCGTTTTTAAAAGAACATTTCTTTATATTTTTTTTTGCTTAAAAAATTGACATGTAACCTCTTGACTGCTTTAAGCCTTTTGTTAAAATCGATAAATTGTGTTTTTCATTATAATTTCTTTGAATTTTATAATATTTTACCCTTGTCTACAATTAATAAACATTTCCATTCGATACAATAGCCCTATTCTTCCTTTTCTTCTTCGGTTCTCTTAATACCTCTAAAGTTTAAGTCCAATTCAATACGAGAGTATAATCCAAGTCAAGTCAAATGAATAGAAGTATTTTGTAGGTTTAAACGTTTTCTGCCCCGACGTTGAACATTAAAGGAAAATATAGTCAAACGGAAACCTTGCGATTCGAAACACAGAAAAAAATACACTTGACCAACATTTTGAACTGAATACATTTTTTGCTACATAAGAAGAATAAAGGAAATTTTTGAAAAAATACTAGAATAAAATAAAACAAATTTTTGTTATAAATATGTTTAAGATGTATAAAGAATTTAAAGGAAAGTGAAAATTTAGACTTTAATGTAAGAAAAAGTAGATGTCAGTAAGTTTTCCTATAGAAAAAGTGGGCGACATTAAGATTTTCTATAGAATTTTTCTATTAAAAAATGGGGGTTTAAGTTTTTCTATAAAAAAGTGGGTGTTAGAAAGTTTTTTTTTTTATAGAAAATGTATAAATTTTTGAAAAATTTCCTAAAAACTAAGAAATTTTTGGAAAATTTCCTAAAAATAATATGAAATTTTTGAAAAATTTCCTATAAAAATATGAAATTTTTTAAAAATTTCCTATACAAATATGAAATTTTTTAAAAATTTCCTATAAAAATATGAAATTTTTTTAAAATTTCCTATTAAAATAAAAAATTTTGAAAAATTTCCTATTAAAATAAGAAATTTTTGAAAAATTTCCTATAAAAATAAGAAATTTTTGAAAAATTTCCTATAAAAATAAGAAATTTTTGAAAAATTTCCTATAAAAAAAAAGAAATTTTTGAAAAATTTCCTATAAAAATAAGAAATTTTTGAAAAATTTCCTATAAAAATAAGAAATTTTTGAAAAAATTTCCTATAAAAATAAGAAATTTTTGAAAAATTTCCTTTAAAAACAAGAAATTTTTGAAAAATTTTCTTTTAAAAATAAAAAATTTTTGAATAGTTTCCTATAAAAATATGAAATTTTTGAAAAATTTCCTATAAAAATATGAAATTTTTGAAAAATTTCCTATATATATATGAAATTTTTGAAAATTTTCCTATAAAAATAAGAAATTTTTGAAAAATTTCCTTTGAAAATAAGAAATTTTTGAAAAATTTCTTTAAAAATAAGAATTTTTTGAAAAATTTCCTTTAAAAATAAGAAATTTTTGAAAAATTTCCTTTAAAAATATGAAATTTTTGAAAAATTTCCTATAAAAATAAGAAATTTTTGAAAATTTCCTATAAGAATAAGAAATTTTTGAAAATTTTCCTATAAAAATAAGACATTTTTGAAAAATATCACATAAAAAAAAAGAAATTTTTGAAAAAATTTCCTATAAAAATAAGAAATTTTTGAAAAATTTCCTTTAATAACAAGAAATTTTTGAAAAATTTTCTTTTAAAAATAAGAAATTTTTGAATAGTTTCCTATAAAAATATGAAATTTTTGAAAAATTTCCTATAAAAATATGAAATTTTTGAAAAATTTCCTATATAAATATGAAATTTTTGAAAAATTTCCTATAAAAATAAGAAATTTTTGAAAAATTTCCTTTGAAAATAAGAAATTTTTGAAAAATTTCTTTAAAAATTAGAAATTTTTGAAAAATTTCCTTTAAAAATAAGAAATTTTTGAAAAATTTCCTTTAAAAATATGAAATTTTTGAAAAATTTCCAATAAAAATAAGAAATTTTTGAAAATTTCCTATAAGAATAAGAAATTTTTGAAAATTTTCCTATAAAAATAAGAAATTTTTGAAAAATATCATATAAAAAAAAAAGAAATTTTTGAAAAATTTCCTATAAAAAAAAAAAATTTTGAAAAATTTCTGTTAAAAATAAGAAATTTTTGAAAAATTTTCTTTTAAAAATAAGAAGTTTTTGAATAGTTTCCTATAAAAATATGAAATTTTTGAAAAATTTCCTATAAAAATAAGAAATTTTTGAAAAATTTCCTTTGAAAATAAGAAATTCTTGAAAAATTTCCTTTGAAAATAACAAATTTTTGAAAAATTTCTTTAAAAATAAGAAATTTTTGAAAAATTTCCTTTAAAAATAAGAAATTTTTGAAAAATTTCCTTTAAAAATATGAAATTTTTGAAAAATTTCCTATAAAAATAAGAAATTTTTTAAAATTTCCTATAAGAATAAGAAATTTTTGAAAATTTTCCTATAAAAATAAGAAATTTTTGAAAAATATACTATAAAAAAAAGACATTTTTGAAAAATTTCCTATAAAAATAAGAAATTTTTGAAAAATTTCCTATAAAAATAAGAAATTTTTGAAAAATTTTCTATAAAAATAAGAAATTTTTGAAAATTTTCCTATAAAAATAAGAAATTTTTGAAAAATTTCCTTTAAAAATATGAAATTTTTGAAAAATTTCCTATAAAAATAAGAAATTTTTGAAAATTTTCCTATAAAAATAAGAAGTTTTTTAAAAATTGTCTATAAAATTAAGAAAATTTTGAAAACTTTCCTACAAAAATAAGACATTTTTAAATATTTCCTATAAAAATAAGACATTTTTGAAATATTTCCTATAAAAATAAGAAATGTTTGAAATATTTCCTATAAAAATAAGAAATTTTTGAAAAATTTCCTATAAAAATGAGAAATTTTGGAAAAATTTCATATAAAAATAAGAAATTTTTGAAAAAATTCCTATAAAAATAAGAAATTTTTGAAAAATTTCCTATACAATTTTTTTTATAAAAAGTTTTTCTGTGTGTAAGTAAGTTTTTCTATAGAAAAAGTGGGCGTTAGAAAGTTTTTCTATAGAAAAAGTGGGCTTCTTATTATAAAAATAATTAATAATTTAAAGTTCATGCCAAATTTAATAATAATCAATCTTAAACCTTTAATTATCTAATTAGTTCCCTAAACAGACAAATTAAATAATTAGCGTTTCCGTTTGGATTTTGTCATTTATTTTAAGCACAAGAAATAAAATATATTTTACTTTAGTTAAGTTAAACGTGAGTTTCTGTGTTAATCCCAAGATTAACTGGTAAACTATTTATTTAGTACCAGACTAAGAAAGCTCTTACGTATGATTTAGATTCTTCTTCATTTTTGGCAAAATGCCAAAGTTAATTTATATTTAGGAAAATACAAATAAATAGAAAGAAACAGGTAAAATGAAGCAAACAGACTTAACTACTTTATCCAACTAAAAGGCTTTTAATGTGGCCATAATTTGCTTCCGTTTAAGTAGAGCATTTCTTCATTCTGCCAAAGTAAAGAACTACAGAGCAAAACCATCAAAAAATTTCAGTCAATCAATTAACTTAATTTGTAAACATAATTAACTTTTTGGGTAGAACTTAGAAGACTAAACTAAACTTAACTAAAATCTAATCATTAGATTTATTTTTCTTTCCTTTCTTGTTTTTTTAAAGGGTGGAGCAGCAGAAAGGATTTTTTGCAGTGTAAAGAAAAGGTAAGAAATTTTTTCGTTATAAATTGTAGTAATTTAAGAGATAATATGTGTAATAAAGTGGAAAAAAGAAGAAAAATTAAAAGTATAACTAAAACAGCGTGAATAGAGCTTAAATGATTTTGTATGCGAGTTTAAGGTTCTAATGAAAAAAATAAATAACTTTTCCGCCAATTTTAGTTTCTTAATAATTGTTTCCTTTTTGTGGTTTGTGAGAATTTTAAAATTTATGATTAATTTGGAAAACAAAAGGGATAATTAAAAGTGTAAGAAAAGGCAAAATGAAAGTTTTAAATTTTAATTAAAATAATAAACAACATTTCTTTGTGAAATTTAAGTAATAAAGCCAGCAACTTCTTCTAAAATTGTTTTATTTGCGGTATTAAATAAAAACAACTTTCCCGCCAGTTTTAGTTTTATATGTTATTATTTCAGGGCTTCTAGAAAAGAGTGTGATAGTAAGTTCTTCCTTGTAAAAAGTAAAATATAGTATGTCTTTTAATGGAAAAGGTAAGTGAAGTTTTTCTGTAGAGAAACAGGTCGACAGGAAGTTTTCTAAAAAAAATTGAGCTACCTCAGTTTTTCTATATAAAAAAAGCGATCTTAAGTTTTTCGATAGAAAATGTAAGCGACTTTGAGGTTTTTTTTTATAGAAAAAGTGAGCGACCTTTGGTTTTCTATAGAAAAAGTGAGCGATCTAAATAATGTTTTTCTGTAGAAAAAGTGGGCGACCTTTGAATTCTCTTTAGAAAAAGTAAGTGACCTTTAGTATTTCTATGGAAGAAGTGAGCGACCTTAAGTTTTTTATAGAAAAAGTGAACCTAAAGTAAGCCTTTAGGTTTTCTATAGAAAAAGTGAGCGACTTTGAGGTTTTATATAGAAAAAGTGAGCGACCTTAAGTTTTTTATAGAAAAAGTGAACCTAAAGTGAGCCTTTAGGTTTTCTATAGAAAAAGTGAGCGTTATTTAGTTTTTCAATAGAAAAATTGAGCGACTTCGAGGTTTTTTTTATAAAAAAAAATGAGCGACCAATAGGTTTTCTATAGAAAAAGTGAGCGTCCTTTAGTTTTTCGATAGAAAAAGTGAGCAACTTTGAGGTTTTTTAAAGAAAAAGTCAGCTACCTTTAGGTTTTCTATAGAAAAAGTGAGCGACTTTGAGGTTTTTTATATAAAGTCTGCGATTTTGAGGTTTTCTATAGAAAAAGTGAGCGAGCTTATGTTTTTCTATAGAAAAACTTAGCGACCTTTAGTTTTTCTATAGAAAAAGTGAGCGACTTTGAGATTTTTTAAAGAAAAATTGAACGACCTTTAGTTTTCCTATAGAAAAAGTGAGCGATCTTATGTTGTTTTATAGAAAAAGCGAGAGACTTTGAGGTTTTATATAGAAAATGTGAGCGACCTTTAATTTTTCTATAGAAAATGTGAGCGATCTTATGTTTTTCTATAGAAAAAGTGAGTCACCTTTAGTTTTTCTATAGAAAAAGTCAGCGACTTTAAGGGTTTTCTATAGAAAAAGTGAGCAAACTTTAGGTTTTCTATAGAAAAAGTGAGTTTTTTATAGAAAAAGTGAGCGACCTTTAGATTTCTAAAGAAAAAGTAAGCGATGATGTTTTATATAGAAAAAGTGAGCGTTTCTATAGAAAAAGTAAGCGACCTTTAGGTTTTCGATAGGAAAAGTACGTGACCTTTAGTTTTTCGATAGAAAAAGTGAGCGACCTTTAGCTTTTCTATAGAAAAAGTAAGCGACTTTTAGTTTTTCTATAGAAAAAGTAAGCGACCTTTAGTTTTTCTATAGAAAAAGTGAACGTTTCTATAGAAAAAAGACCTTTAGGTTTTCGGTAGAAAAAGTGTGTGACCTTTAGTTTTTCAATAGAAAAAGTGAGCGACCATTAGGTTTTCTATAGAAAAAGTGAGCGACTTTGATGTTTTATATAGAAAAAGTGAGCGACCTTTAGTTTTTCTATAGGAAAAGAAAGCGACCTTTAGTTTTTCTTTAGAAAAAGTGAGCGACCTATATTTTTTCTATAGAAAAAGTGAGTGACCTTTCGTTTTTCCTTAGAAAAAGTGAGCGACTTTAGTTATTTACTATAGAAAACCTTAAGGTTTTCTATAGAAAAAGTTAGCTACCTTCAGTTTTTCTATAGAAAAAGTGAGCGACCTTTAGGTTTTGTATAGAAAATTTGAGCTACCTATAGTTTTTCTATAGAAAAAGTGAGCGTATTTGTTTTCTTTAGGTTTTCTTTAGAATAAATGAGCGATCTTTAGTTTTTCTATAGAAAAAGTGAGCGAGCTTTAGTTTTTCTATAGAAAAAGGAGAGCGACCTTTAGATTTGCTATAGAAAAGAGAGCGACCTTTAAGTTTTTTATAGAAAATGTGAGCGACCTATAGTTTTTCCATAGAAAAAGTGAGCGACATATAGTTTTTTGATAAGGAAAAAGTGAGAGGTCTAGGTTTTCGATAGAAAAAGTGAACGACCTCTAGGTTTTCGATAGAAAAAGTGAACGACCTTTAGTTTTTGAATAGAAAAAGTTTTAGCTTTTTGTCAGAAAAAGTGAGCGACCTTTAGGTTATCTACAGAAAAAGTGAGCAACCTTTAGTTTTTTATAGAAAAAGTGACCGATATAAGTTTTTCTATAGAAAAAGTGAGCGTCTGTGAGGCTTTCTATAGAAAAAAGTGAACAACCTTTAGTTTTTCGATAGAAAAAGTGAGCAACATTAAGTTTTTCAATAGAAAAATTAACGGCCTTTAGTTTTTCTAAAAAAAAAAAGTGAGCGCCCTTTAGGTTTTCTATAGAAAAAATGAGCGTCTTTGAAGTTTTCTATAGAAAAAGTGAGTAACCTTTACTTATTCTATAGAAAAGTCTGCGACTTTGAGGTTTTCTATAGAAAAAGTAAGCGACCTTTAGTTTTTCTGTAGAAAAAATGAGCGGACTTTAGTTATTCTATAGGAAAAGTGAGGGACCTTTAGTTTTTCTTTAGAAAACGTGAGCGACATTCAGTTTCAATATAAATAACAATTTACAACAAAAATAATAATAATTTTGTTGCAGAAATAATAAATTTGCTTTTAATTAACTTAAAGTAAACAAAACATTCCCCATATCCATACTTATGGCACTTGTAAAGGGAGTGAGTAATGGTTGATGGTTGTTGTTGGGCGAAAGGATAATAATAGGCATGTAATAATAGTCCTAGAAAGGGTGATATGGGTTTTGGCGCCCATTTTATGACCAAAACATACACTCACAGACACTTGGACACACACACACTTGTTTACACATACACACACGCACGATATATGTTATTAATACTAAAATAATGAAATTAAGTCCTTCATGAATTTTTAGTAAAGGAGAGAATTTAAAGTTAGAGAGAGACAAATAAAATTCGCGTGTAATTTCGAGATTACAAAGAGAATTTGTTGGCTTTGTTAACAAATTGTTTTTATTAAATTTAACAGAAACAATTGTTAGTTGGTTGATTAAAGTCCTTAAATTAAAGTTGATGTCATGTTTTTAAAAAAATTTGAAAAATGAGTTAAGAGTTAAAAATTTTAGAGAGTATACAAAATTTTGAAGAAAAATTTTTCTACCTAAATATGTATTGATTTTCTTTTTAGCAGAAAATTTTTTAAATTTAAGTATAATATGATTTAAGTAGAAAAAATTCTTAAATTTCTTCAGTCTTGTGCTATTTTCCTATTTCTTTTTTCAAAATTTATTACTTTTGGGTAGAATTTTACTGGGGCCAGAAAATATTTATTTCGTTTTTCGTAAATTTTTTATTTATTTTTTCCAAGAATGTTGGAAGCAACATTTTACCAACAAAGAAATCACTGACCCAGTTACAAGATTAAGAATTTCATTTACCAGCAAAAAAAGATGAAATGAAAAAAAAAACAGAATCAACATGGGAAGATGGCCACATTATAAACTCAACTTAACTTTAACATGAACAATCATGATTTGAAGAAGCAGCTATAAGGAGACCCATGTCATAATGGCCCTAATGTTAAGGGAAAATAAGCTGCATTCTTTAGACTAGAAAGAAGTGAAAGTAGATGATTTTGTAGTTTTTCGGAAATAATTAAAATAAGAAAGTGAAGGATTTCTGTTGTTTTTTGCTTCTAAGGTTTATATTATATACATACATATAAGTATATATATAAAATGTTGTCAAGTGTGGCGTAGAGCTAAAGTATTTAGGTGAAATGTTGAAATATTCTGCAGCTCAAAACATAGTAATTAAATCTGTTTTTTTTTTCCTATTTTCTAAATTGTTTACAGAAAAATCATACAAGGTTTTCTCTGTTAGCTTCAAACCAAAGTTACAACAAAATTCTAAAACAAAAAGCTTTAAAATCTGCGAAGGGGGAATTTGTTAATAAGAATGGAATAAATTGCTGGAAATTCTATGGTTGTCAGCAAAATTCAAATGACAGGTGAAGGCAGGATGGAGGGGGCCTTTCTATGCTATTCAAATGACTCCTTAAGCTTTTATGGTGTAATTACCTTTTAGCAAAGCAAATTAAATGAAATTAAATATAATAAAAGGTGGTAAAACAAAAATTTTCAGGAAAATGGTTCAAGTATATAAAAGAAAGGGAGACTAAAGATTGGAAGTAAAATAAAAGGAGACTAATTAAATTAAAAAAAAATATTTCTGGAATTTGAATAGAACATTAAAAAAGTTTGGGACAATAAAATTGAGTGAGACTCAGTTTTTCTATATAGAAAAAAAAAAAATCGAAATATCGTAAATTTCCTATAAAAAATATTATATCGAAAATTTTCTATGAAAAAAATTGTATATCAAAAATTTTCTAAAGAAAAATTTTGTATCGAAAATTATCTGTAGAAAAATTATATATTAAAATTTTCCAATAAAATTTTTTTTATCGAGAATTATGTACAGAAAATTTTAATATTGAAAATTATCTGTACAAAAATTTTCAAAAAAAAAAATTATATCGAAAATTTTCTATAACAAAAATTTTATATCGAAAAATTTCTATAACAAAAATTTTGTATCGAAAATTTTTTATAACAAAAATTTGATATCGAAAATTTTCTATAACAAAAATTTTATATCGGAATTTTTCTATAACAAAAATTTTATATCGAAAATTTTGTATAACAAAAATATTATATCGAAAATTTTCTATTGAAAAATTTTGTATCGAAAATTTTCTATAGAAAGTTTTCTATAAAAAAAATAATATTAAAATTTTTTGAAACAAAAAAAATTTTATATCGAAAATTTTTTATAACAAAAATTTGATATCAAAAATTTTATATAACAAAAATTTGATATCAAAAATTTTATATAACAAAAATTTTATATCAAAAATTTTCTATCGAAAATTTTCTATTGAAAAATTAAATATCAAAATTTTTCCATAAAAAAATTTTATACCGAAAATTTCGTCGAGAGAAAAATTTTATATCGAAAATTATTTGTAGAAAAATTCTTTTACCGAAAATTTCTATAAATTTTTTTTTTATCGAAAATTATGTATAGAAAAATTTTATATCGAAAATTATCTGTACAAAAATTTTCTATAAAAAATTTTATAACGAAAATTTTCTATAACAAAAATTTTGTAACGAAAATTTTCTATAACAAAAATTTTATATCAAAAATTTTCTATAACAAAAATTTTTTATAACAAAAAATTTAGAAAATTTTCTATTGAAAAATTTTGTATCGAAAACTTTCTATAGAAAATTTTCTGTAAAAAAAATTAATATCAAAATTTTTCGATAAAAAAATTTTATACCGAAAATTTCTTATAACAAAAATATTATTTCGAAAATTTTCTATTAAAAAATTGTATATTTATCTAAAATTTTTTATAGAAAACTTTTACATCGAAAATTTTCTATACAAAAATTTTATATCGACAATTTTTTATAACAAAAATATTATATCGAAAATTTTCTATTAAAAATTTTTATATCAAAAATTATCTATAAAATAATTTTATATCGAAAATTGTCTATAGAAAAATTGTATATTAAAAACTTCCTTAAGTAAGAAAATTTCTTTATCGAAAATTATGTACAGCAAAATTTTATATCGAAAATTATCTGTATAAAAATTTTCTATAGAAAATTTTCTATAAAAAATTTTATATAGAAAATTTTCTATAATAAAAATTTTATATCGAAAAATTTCTATTACAAAATTTTATATCGAAAATTTTCTATAATAAAAATTTTATATCGAAAATTTTCCATAGAAAAATTTTGTATAGAAAATTTTCTATAAAAAAATTAATATCAAAATTTTTCGATAAAAAATTTTTATATCGAAAATTTTTTTATAACAAAAATTATCGAAAATTTTCAATTAAAAAATTTTAAATAAAAAATTATCTTTAAAAAAATTGTTTATCGAAAATTTTCCTATAGAGAAATTATATTTAAAAAAAAAAAAAATTTCTATAGAAAAATTTTCTTTAAAAAAAAATAATATAATCAAAATTTTATAAATAAATTTACAACGAAAATTTTCTATAAAAAAAGTTTATTAAAAATTTTTTGTAAAGAAAATTTATATAAAAAATTTTCTATTGGAAAATTTTTTATCGAAAATTTTCTATAAAAAAATTATATCGGAAATTTCTAAAAAAAATTTTGTGAAAATTTCCTTTAAAACATTTTATATCGAAAATTAGTAAGACTCAGTTTTTCTATATATAGAAAAAATGAGTGAGACTCAGTTTTTCTGAGTGAGTGAGACTCAGTTTTCCTATATATAGAAAAAATGAGTGAGACTCAGTTTTTCTATATAGAAAAGTGAGTAAGACTCAGTTTTTCTATATAGAAAAGTGAGTAAGACTCAGTTTTTCTATATAGAAAAGTGAGTAAGACTCAGTTTTTCTATATAGAAAAGTGAGTAAGACTCAGTTTTTCTATATAGAAAAGTGAGTAAGACTCAGTTTTTCTATATAGAAAAGTGAGTAAGACTCAGTTTTTCTATATAGAAAAGTGAGTAAGACTCAGTTTTTCTATATAGAAAAGTGAGTAAGACTCAGTTTTTCTATATATAAAAGTGAGTAAGACTCAGTTTTTCTATATAGAAAAGTGAGTAAGACTCAGTTTTTCTATATAGAAAAGTGAGTAAGACTCAGTTTTTCTATATAGAAAAGTGAGTAAGACTCAGTTTTTCTATATAGAAAAGTGAGTAAGACTCAGTTTTTCTATATAGAAAAGTGAGTAAGACTCAGTTTTTCTATATAGAAAAGTGAGTAAGACTCAGTTTTTCTATATAGAAAAGTGAGTAAGACTCAGTTTTTCTATATAGAAAAGTGAGTAAGACTCAGTTTTTCTATATAGAAAAGTGAGTAATACTCAGTTTTTCTATATAGAAAAGTGAGTAAGACTCAGTTTTTCTATATAGAAAAGTGAGTAAGACTCAGTTTTTCTATATAGAAAAGTGAGTAAGACTCAGTTTTTCTATATAGAAAAGTGAGTAAGACTCAGTTTTTCTTTATAGAAAAGTGAGTAAGACTCAGTTTTTCTATATAGAAAAGTGAGTAAGACTCAGTTTTTCTATATAGAAAAGTGAGTAAGACTCAGTTTTTCTATATAGAAAAGTGAGTAAGACTCAGTTTTTCTATATAGAAAAGTGAGTAAGACTCAGTTTTTCTATATAGAAAAGTGAGTAAGACTCAGTTTTTCTATATAGAAAAGTGAGTAAGACTCAGTTTTTCTATATAGAAAAGTGAGTAAGACTCAGTTTTTCTATATAGAAAAGTGAGTAAGACTCAGTTTTTCTATATAGAAAAGTGAGTAAGACTCAGTTTTTCTATATAGAAAAGTGAGTAAGACTCAGTTTTTCTATATAGAAAAGTGAGTAAGACTCAGTTTTTCTATATAGAAAAGTGAGTAAGACTCAGTTTTTCTATATAGAAAAGTGAGTAAGACTCAGTTTTTCTATACAGAAAAGTGAGTAAGACTCAGTTTTTCTATATAGAAAAGTGAGTAAGACTCAGTTTTTCTATATAGAAAAGTGAGTAAGACTCAGTTTTTCTATATAGAAAAGTGAGTAAGACTCAGTTTTTCTATATAGAAAAGTGAGTAAGACTCAGTTTTTCTATATAGAAAAGTGAGTAAGACTCAGTTTTTCTATATAGAAAAGTGAGTAAGACTCAGTTTTTCTATATAGAAAAGTGAGTAAGACTCAGTTTTTCTATATAGAAAAGTGAGTAAGACTCAGTTTTTCTATATAGAAAAGTGAGTAAGACTCAGTTTTTCTATATAGAAAAGTGAGTAAGACTCAGTTTTTCTATATAGAAAAGTGAGTAAGACTCAGTTTTTCTATATAGAAAAGTGAGTAAGACTCAGTTTTTCTATATAGAAAAGTGAGTAAGACTCAGTTTTTCTATATAGAAAAGTGAGTAAGACTCAGTTTTTCTATATAGAAAAGTGAGTAAGACTCAGTTTTTCTATATAGAAAAGTGAGTAATACTCAGTTTTTCTATATAGAAAAGTGAGTAAGACTCAGTTTTTCTATATAGAAAAGTGAGTAATACTCAGTTTTTCTATATAGAAAAGTGAGTAAGACTCAGTTTTTCTATATAGAAAAGTGAGTAAGACTCAGTTTTTCTATATAGAAAAGTGAGTAAGACTCAGTTTTTCTATATAAAAAAGTGAGTAAGACTCAGTTTTTCTATATAGAAAAGTGAGTAAGACTCAGTTTTTCTATATAGAAAAGTGAGTAAGACTCAGTTTTTCTATATAGAAAAAATGAGTGAGACTCAGTTTTTGTATATATAGAAAAAGTGAGTGAGACTCAGTTTTTTTATATAGATAAAATGAGTGAGTTTCAATTATTCTATATAGAAAAAATGTGTGAGTTTCAGTTTTTCTATATAGAAAAACTGAGTAAGACTCAGAATTATATCTTTTTTAATAACTTTAAAATATTTATAAACATTAAACGTATTTCCCAGAAGATAAATCAATTCGAATTTAGTGGATATGTACAAAACAGTCGGTGGTTAGTCGGCAATGAAGGGAAGGGAATACGTTACAAAAACCCATTTAAATTGTTAAAGAAAAATAGAAAAAAAAAATTTTAAATGTTTGGAAATTGCATTTTAGATTGCAGAAACACATTGGGTCTATAACAAATAAAACCAACCAGAGAGAAAAACAAATATAACGACGACAAAAATGTCATACAAAAAAATTTGATGTCATACCATTGAGACAGCGGTAGGCAACCAAACGACACGACAATGAATTGAAGCAGCAGCAGCCGCAACAGAGGCAGCATGTCAAATCACATCGCAACATATACGAAAAATGAGTAAATATACTACGAGTATCTATAGGTTGGGGAAAAAAACTACAATAAATATTTGCAAATACGACAAAAACTACTCACAATTCACACAGTCGTGATATGTGATAGTACAGTGATTGAGAAAATTTGAGATACATTGTGTTTAAAATAAGTTTATTCTAGGATAGCGCATAGAAAAGCAGAAAATTTATGTTTCACGTGAAAGATAACTTAATGTTAAACAAAAATTAATTTTTGAATTTCCAGAATGAGGAAGAGAATTTTGAAACTGTATGGTCATTCGTACTGGATTTTGATTTTTGTGTATATATATAAATCGAATTTATCCAGGTTGGCGCAGAGGAGCGCAGACAAATTTAATTCCTTTTCACTGGGGAATAATTTAAGTTTATAAACTTAGCTTTAAGTCCGCGGAATGGAGAAGGCGTTTCAATTATTTATTAAAACTGTAAGTGGTCTTTCGAAAAAAATCATGATTTCAATTTGCTCAGCTGATTTTCTCTTTAACCCAAGATGGCGCAGAAAGGTGCACAAAATTGTCATACCACTTTAATAGTGACTAGTTTAAGTTTATTAACTCCGCTTTAAATTCGCGGAATGAATAAAAAAAAGCTTAGCTTTCTTTATCAAAATTGATAAAAATCGAAAAAAAATCAGAATTTCAAATTTGTTCTTTAGTTTTTCTTTTAAATCTAAAATGGCGCAGAGAGGCGCATACAATTTTTATTTGACTTTAATGGAGACTAATTGAAGTCTATAAAATCCGCTTTAAATCGCCGAAATGAATCAGATTTTTTATATATAAAATGCAAGTAAGATATTGGAACCAATCTTGAATTATAGATTTTCCTTTAAATTCAGATGTGTTTCAACTTTTCCTCGGCACTGTTGGTTTCACTTGAAAATGCATACGTTTTTACAAATGTTTACTTGTACTTGGATACCGGGGCTCGGTATGTTTTTGGAGGGGGAAAAAAATACTGTTTAATATGTGATGAGACTTTTGATTTTTATGTGTACGTTGTTCGAAGCTGGTATTTACATATTTAAAAATGAATAAAGGGTAATTTAGGTGATGGCCAATATAAAACTTAAATTAAATAAGAGTTAATTTATTTTACATCAAAAGAGAAGGAAAAGCAGCAGAGAGAGGAGAGAAATAATAAAAATGTTAATTAAAAAAAAAAAAATTGAACATAAATAAAATTTTCCATGAAAATATTGAATTTTCTAAAATTTTTCTAAATTTACTATTAAAGAATTTGATATTCTCTATTTTAATATTGAATAAAAATGTGTATTTGATACAGTGAAATCGCGATAATTCGCATCCAATAAATCAAAAATTTTTTAAATCCCTAAAATGTTTTCGTTTCTTCAAGTAAATTTTGCTTCGAACTCGAAAATGCTTCTACTTTGTGAAAAAATGTCTTCTCAATTTTACATTATCGGGATTCTCTAGTAGTAGAAATCAAAATTTAATTTTCTCTAATTTTGTAAAAACATCAGCCATTCTTACGAAATACAGCCCTTTTTTATATTAGAGTTAATATATCTTCCTTGATGAGCTATCGGGACCCTACAGTAATAGTCAAAAATGTTGTATTTTTGCTTTCAAAGATTCTATTTCATCTTTGAATGCGAGAAAAGAAAATAAATTGAATTTATTAAAACTTTCAATTGCTTTTATTTCGATCAAAATCTCAGGAGACGAAAAAATAACAAGAAACGAAAATGTAAAGAAAAGTGTTGCCCAAGTGTTTTGTTTGCAATATATAATAGAATAATAGAATATTGAATAACGAAACTATAGATTAAAGTCCAAACAATGCAGTTTATAATTATAAATGCACAATATTAAAATCTGAGATTTGATTGAACTAAAAGAAACCAGAAATTAACTAATTAACGCCGTTCAATTTTTAACATCGGCGGCACGCAAACGTTTAAATTTCTTAAAAAACTCAATATATTTTGAAAATTATAGAACAACTTACAACTTGCTTCTAATTTTCGTAAATTTATCAAATGTTTAAAATTACTAAAAATTAAAAATCAATGTCGCACAGTGGTTTAGCATCGTTTTTCATTGGCCAAAACTCTTTTACTTTAAAAGATTTTGAAGTCGTTCCTTTTTAGTCAATAGATAACAAATTAAGCTTTTATCGAGTTTAGGTTTTATAAAGATCTGTACAGCGGTTGTAAAGAAATTTAAGCTTAAAGTTCAATTTTCGATCTGTAATTCCGTTTCAAATGTGCTCACCCATTTTTACCCACTTTTTCTAAACCGATTTTTCTCAAATTTAGGCCACAAGCCAATCTTGGATGACAATTTAATATTTTGTTATTCTTAGGTTGGCCCCTATTTTCATAGAGGTGTTTTCCGTATTTTTATTAGGATGACCCAAATGGAACAAAAATTGAAAATTTTAATTTTTAAAGTCGAATATCTTTTAAACCATAAGAGATAGGATTTGGCTTAAATTTAGGCCACAAGCCAATCTTGGATGACAATAAAATATTTTGTTAACCTTAGGTTGGCCCCTATTTACATTGAGGTGTTTTCCGTATTTTCATTAGGATGACCCAAATGGAACAAAAATTGAAAAATTTAATTTTTGAAGACGAATATCTTTAATAGGATAGAATATGCTTATCGCGACGTTTATTGCAGATATTGATCTTCGTATTTATTATATAGTATGAATCTTCAAATCGGTTCGAAAATGACAATTATATATCGTTTTAAGTGATTTATGAGTCTGAGGTACCCTACTTTAGGGGCCGATTGTGCCGCCCCAAAATCCAGGCTTTCCAGGTTCAAAATTTAAGCTCCCCAACATTTCTGCTATATGCACCGGGAGGGTGCAAAAGTATATATAGGCTAAAAGAAAACACTTTCGTCTATCTTTGCATGGATTCGTTTTCAATAAATCGTAATTAATATGAGATCGAATATTACCATTTCTTTATATTTCTAAATTAACTTAAATTCTTTGCCTTTAGCAGCATGCCACGCCTACTACTGCGTATATTTTGACAAAATTTTTCGGCTACCTTAGTTCCGACATGTTTCCTTTCTGATAGCATACAAATTTTGAATGAAAAAGGATAATTTTTGGCCAATGAAATTGATTCTGAGCCATCGTACGCCGTTCAAGTTCCTAAAAACAGCTCAAAATTATTAAGATAAAGTTAACTTTTTAAGTATTGGATGCAATGCCGTTCATATTTATGTGTTGTCGGCTTGAAAACGGCTGAGAACTTATTTTAAAGTTTTGTTTAACTTCATTTAAATAAAATTTAATTTAATTTAAAATTTAATAGGAAAAAGTGTTAAAGTTTAGTTTAAGAAGCTTTAGACATTTTTTAGTTAAGATCAAAATGAGGAGTTTATTACAAATTTTTATTAACTTCTCAAGTTTTCGCTGCAACGCCGTTCGAATTTATGTGATGACGGCTTAAAATCATTTAAGAACTTGTTTCTTAACTTTTGTTAAACTTTTTTTAAAAAAAAATATGTGACCCGGTCTATGAAAAGGTGGCTTACGACTCAAAAACAAAATTTCGAAAAATTAGCTAATTTTTCGAAAATTTTCGAAATTTTTAGCTATTTTTTCGATTTTTTTTTTTGAGTTATAAGCCACCTCTTCCCTTTTCATAGACCGGGTCACATATTATTAAACGCCGTTCAAATTTAATAACGGCGGATGACTGTTTTAAGATAAATTTTATTAATTTCTATTGTGCAATCTTGTTGTTCAATTAATAAAAAAGATAAGTTCATTCGTTATCAAAGGCCATAAATACATCCATTCCTAATTGCGGATGGTTTCATTTGTTCAATGTTCAATAACTATTATGTAACGCCGTTTAATTTTCATGTTGACGGCTCAAAATCGTCAGACTACTTATAGTTAAAATTTCGTCTGATTCCAGTTTTTAAAATTTCATTAAATTTTTCTCAATACATTGAAGGCTTCTTTCGGTTCGAAAGGCCATAATCCAGTCCGTCGGCATAGCTTAGACAATTTTCCGCCAACATGTCAACCAAATCTGTTGTATATTATAGATATTTCATATTTGACAAAAAATACTCATTGCTACTCTAAAATCTTCTTTCGGCTCGAAGGACCCTTAAAATGTTCGTTCGTAAACTAAATGTTTATCCCATTGAGGGATAGTCCAATGGAATGGTTTTTTCTATACAAATCAAGAAATTTCTTTCCGATTCCAAGGATTTTAAACAAATCCATCATCGGTTTAGCTAAGATTAATTTTTGTTCTGGTTTTACTTTCAATAGTTTATCTAATATTTCTATCCGGCTTGAAAGACCCAAAACGAATACATTTGACTTAATCGAACGAAATTATTAAACCCAGAAATCTCATCTTCATACAGTTTCATATTTCGAACTGATTATTTAAATTATTCAGCTCTTACGAATATCCGATTCGAAGGACCGAATACAAATCTATGGGTGGTTTATCCGATACTGTTTTGAAAATTTTTTTATGGAAAATATGAAAGATCTTTCATATATTACGGAAATGTCTTATTTTACATAATTCTTCTTAATTTTATTTAGTTTTTTATGGTAATTCTATCCGGCCCGAAGGACCACAAACAAATTTAAACAAAATTTTTAACAAATTATCGTTTAATATCTTTAGAAAAAAATATTTTCAGAAAAAGAATAAATCCATATAATCTAGTTTTATCCAGCTCGTAGGACCATAAACAAATTAATTTGAGATTATAAACAAACTGTGATCAAATATTGTCAAAATGAAATTTCTATTTTTAAATTTGATCTGGTTTTCTGTAGTATTTCTATCCTGAGCGAAGGACCATACAAAATTTTAATAAAGATTTTGAAACAAACTGTGATAAATGTAGCCAGAATGAAACATCTATTTTATTAGCATTTAAAGAACACCTCTTTTCCATTTGATATGCTTTTAATTTCTATCCGACTCGAAGGACCACAATGCAAATTTAATAGAGATTTTAAAGAAATTATGATAAAATATCGTCCGAATGAAAAAGCTATCTTTTGAAAATACATCGTCAGTATTTTAGGTCCATCTGTTAAACATTTGATTTGGTTTCACCTAGTATTTTATACGGCTCGAAGGACCATAGAAAAATTGAATTGAAAAACGATTAGTTTTCTTTATATAACTCGAAGTTTTAACAAAAAAAAAAAAAATAAATATTTACAAAAGTACTTTGCCACCTTTTGAGTCATTTTCCAATCACAACCTATGTCTCTATAACTATATTTCCCACTGTTAAAAATCTCTTGTTAAACATCCAATTCCCCTGCACACTTAGCTTTTGTATTGAAACGTGGTGCATCATCATAATCATCATCATCATCAAAGAGAACTCGAGATGTTGCATGCATTACAAATCTTTAGTTATTTTTCTCATATTTTTTTCTTTTTCGATTTTGATTCCAAAGAAGGAAATTGCAATGCTTTAATAGAGATTTGCTACGAGATTCTGGTCATAGACTCGTACTACGAGTATAGTATAAATTGCAATACCATTGAAATTGCTTTGTAATACCATTTAAGCTTTAAGCTTGTTATTTCTTTCTCATTCTTTCTTTCCTTTCTTCTTAGTTTATATTTTTATACGCTTTGAATCAGGGTCTTTATCTTTTATAGATTTCTTGCTTTTCCAGCTTTACAAATTGTGGGGATTGGTTAAAGGGTGAATAGCTCTAGAGCTGGTCTGTAATATAATTGCATAAAGTTTCTTCAAGTGTAGGCGTGTGTGTAGTGGTTTTTACAAGTATTAGAAGGGGAAGGTAGAGGTGGACTTGGGGCAATTTGTATGAGTGAGTCTTATTGAAAGTTTTGCTTTTATTTTTATTTTACGTTTTGTAGATTTCAATGGAATTTTAAGTTTTTAACCATTTTTTATTACAAGTTTTCATTTCTTTCGTTTTCTGTCATATACGAGTGTAAGTTAAGAAGTTTATGGTCCTTCGAACCGTTTTTTTCTTAAAGGAAAATTTTCAAAAATTTATTATTTTAATAGGAAAATTTTCAAAAATGTATTATTTTTATAGGAAAATTTTATAGGAACTTTTTGAAAAATTGCCTATGTTTATAGGAAATTTTATAGAAAATTTCTTATTTTTATAGGAAAATTTTTAAAAATTTCTAATTTTTATATAAAAATTTTCAAAATTTTCTTATTTTTATAGGAAAATTTCAAAAAATTTCTTTTTACCTCTATAGGAAAATTTTCAAAAATTTCTTTTTTTCTCTATAGGAAATTTTTCAAAAACTTCGTATTTTTCTATAAAAAAAATTTTCAAAAATTTCTCATTTTTATAGGAATTTTTTCAAAAAAGTTTAACTTTTGTAGGAAATTTTTTCAAAAATTTCTTATTTTCATAGAAAATTTTTCAATAATTTCTTATTTTTATTGGAATTTTTCAAAATGTTTCTTATTTGTAAAGGAAATTTTTCAAAAATTTCTTATAAGAAATTTCTCAAAAATTCCTATTTTCATATTAAATTTTTCCAAAAAAAAATGAAAATCCTATTTTTCCAAAAATCTCTTATTTTTATAGGAAGTTTTTCAAATATTTCTAATTGGAAATTTTTCAAAAAAATTTCTTATTTTTATAAAAAAAATTTCAATAATTTCTTATTTTTATAGGAAATTTTTCAAAATTTTCTTATTTTTATAGGAAATTTTTCAAAAATTTCTTATTTTGATAGGAAATTTTTCAAAAATTTCTTATTTTTATAGGAAATTTTTAAAAAATTTCTAAATTTTTCAAAAATAGGAATTTTTGAAAAATTTCTAATAAATTGGAATTTTTTGAAAAATTTCCTATAAAAATAGGATTTTTTTTTTAAATTTCCTATAAAAATAGGAATTTTTTGAAAAATTTTCTATCAAAATAAGAATTTTTTTGAAAGAAAAATAGGAATTTTTTAAAAATTTCCTATAGGAGGTTTTTTTTTTTTGAAAAATTTCCTAAAAAAATAGCAAATATTTGAAAAATTTATTTTAAAAATAAAAAAATTTTGAATAATTTCCTATAAAAATAAGAAATTTTTGAAAAATTTTCTATAAAAAAAGGAAATTTTTGAAAAATTTCCTATAAAAAAATTTTGTATTTTTTTTTTTTAATAGAAAATTTCTTTTTTTTATAGGAAATTTTTCAAAAATTTCTTATTTTTATAGGAAATTTTTTAAAAATTTCTTATTTTTTTAGGAAATTTTTTAAAAATTTCTTATTTTTATAGTAAATTTTTTAAAAATTTCTTATTTTTATAGTAAATTTTTCAAAATGTTCTTATTTTTATAGGAAATTTTTTAAAAATTTCTTATTTTTATAGGAAATTTTTTAAAAATTTCTTATTTTTATAGGAAATTTTTTAAAAATTTCTTATTTTTAAAGGAAATTTTTTAAAAATTTCTTATTTTTATAGGAAATTTTTTAAAAATTTCTAATTGTTATAGGAAATTTTTTAAAAATTTCTAATTTTTATAGGAAATTTTTTAAAAATTTCTTATTTTTATAGGAAATTTTTTAAAAATTTCTTATTTTTATAGGAAATTTTTTAAAATCTTCTTATTTTTATAGTAAATTTTTTAAAAATTTCTTATTTTTATAGGAAATTTTTTAAAAATTTCTTATTTTTATAGGAAATTTTTTAAAAAATTTCTTATTTTTATAGGAAATTTTTTAAAAAATTTCTTATTTTTATAGGAAATTTTTTAAAAGTTTCTTATTTTTATAGGAAATTTTAAAAAAATTTCTTATTTTTATAGGAAATTTTTAAAAAATTTCTTATTTTTATAGGAAAATTGTAAGAAATGTCTTATTTTTATAGGAAATTTTTAAAAACTTTTTTATTTTTATAGGAAATTTTTAAAAACTTTCTTATTTTTATAGGAAATTTTTTAAAAATTTTTTATTTTTATAGGAAATTTTTTCAAAATTTTTATTTTTATAGGAAATTTTTTCAAAATTTTTTATTTTTTTTTGGAAATTAGAGAAGTGGACCGAAAAGCCCTTATTAAAATTATCCATTTTAAAAATCATTTAGACTTACCTAAAATCCAAACTTAAATTCCTCTGATGCGTTGAAGCTCTCTTCGGGGGATTGCTGCCGCTACCTGGAACTCCTGGACCATTAACCCCACTTCCGGGAGTACCAGCTGCTAAACTCAGATTTGGACGACCATGAACCGAGGGCATCGAATGATTGATGAAACGACTCAAACTTAAGCGGGGCTTTGAGTAGCGCGTATGCTTAGGGGTAGTGGCCGCTGAATTGACAGGAGTACCGCCGATACTTGACTGATTGTTGGGGGGCAAGGAAGCCAAACTGCTGCTACTATTTGGCATAATAATGGGCAATGTTACATTTGAAGATTTCAAAAAAGCGGGTACATATTCCGAAGATGTTGAAGACTGTGAGCCACGTCTCGTTACCAGGGTAGGCGATGAGGGTTGAGAATAATCATTGCTTGTTAAATCACAACCGGTGGCCGAGGAACAAGAACTTGGACCAGAATTGCATAAAGCCAAGGAAGTGTTTGAGTTGGAAGAAACAGAAATCGAGGAGGATGAGGATAATAATGAGGGTGACGAAGTATTACTATTCAGACTCAAATTCAGACTTTTGGCGGGACTTGGTAAAGGATTAGAAGTTAAATGTTGCTGTGTATTATTGGCAGCCACAGATGCTGTGGGTGCTATGGGACTATGGACTACAGTGCTGTTGCTTTGATCGCTGGAACTACTGCTGGTGGTGCTTATGCAAGCTGTTAAAGAATGTTCGGATTCATCATCATCCACTTCGTTCAGATGTGAGATAGGGCTGGTGGACAAGCTATGCTGACCATTTGTTAATAAAGAATAATCATTTGGATTCTCCCCAATTGAATCCTGGCAATTGCCATTTTCCAAAGGTAAACTTGGGTTCACATTTTTACCGCCATTCATATTACAATCGGTGATTAGGGGATTCCCGGAGGTCGGTGTTAAGCGAACTGTTTGTAAAGGAACATGATCGACTACATCAACCCCGGCTACGGTGTTAACGGGACGAAAATTATGCATATCTGTTTCGATTAAATCATCAGCCCCTACTATGGGCGACAGCAATTTGGTGGCTGTATCTATTTCCCGGATATGCCTTAAGTATTGATAACTATTATCCTGGGCATTGATGGCTTTCTTTTTGGAATTGGAGGTGGTTAAAGTGTTGGCAATCATGCTTAGATTATTATGTTTTAACTCGCCGGGGACATTATTCGACCCGGTTAGATTATGTGCAGGTTGGCTGGAGGAGTTCTTTTTGCCCTTAAATGCAGATATAACGGAATTCATGTTTTGAGTATATTTTTTTTCTTAATTTGTTTTAAATTAAAGTTAAAATTTTTAGAGGGAAATAGATGAGTATTTCTTGTAGTTTTGTTTTCTAGGGGTTTCCTTTGTAATATTTAATTAATTTTATGAATTATATTAAAGATGAGGGGGAATCAGAGTGTCTTAAGAGTTATTTGGAAAGTCTTCTTTTTAAGCCATTTCTTTGAAAATCACAACCTTTTCTGCTATTCTTAAAAATAGTTTCAACTTTTTCGTTCATTTTCTTCCTTAAAAAAAATCAGGACATTTTGACAAATTTTCAGGTTATATGACTTAAAAAAGTCATAAACTCGGCTTGGAGCTAAATTTATAGCAAATATTCATGTTTACAGCTGTAAAGAGAGGGAGGGAGAAAGAAAAAAAAAATATTAATAAATTAGTAACAATTTAATATTTTGCAATACTTATAAGGTTATTAAAAAAATATTTAAATCTTTCTAGAAACCTACACTTTTTTTTCATCAACTAAAATATGAAAGTAAACTACATTTAAGAACCCCCATGCATATGCATTTTTTTTATAAAAATCATATCAAAATTTTCCTATAGAGAATTTTTCTATAAAAAAATTTTCACATCAAAATTTTTCTATAAAAAATTTTCGCATCAAAATTTTTTATAGAAAATTTTCATTTCAAAATTTTTTAAAGAAAATTTTGCACATCAAAATTTTTTATAGAAAATTTTTACATCAAAATTTTTCTATAGAAAATTTTCATATCAAAATTTTTCTGTAAAAAATTTGTACATCAAAATTTTTCTGTAGAAAATTTTTACATCAAAATTTTTCTGTAGAAAATTTTCACACAAATTTTTCTATAGAAAATTTTTACATTAAAATTTTCTCATCAACATTTTTCTATAGAAAATTTTCACATCAAAATTTTTCTATAGAAAATTTTCGCATCAAAATTTTTCTTTAGAAAATTTTCACATCAAAATTTTTCTATAGAAAATTTTCACATCAAAATTTTTCTATAGAAAATTTTCACATCAAAATTTTTCTATACAAAATTTTCACATCAAAATTTTTCTATACAAAATTTTCACATTTCTATAAAAAATTTTCGCATAAAAATTTTTCCATAAAAAAATTTTACATCAACTTTTTTCGCACTAAAATTTTTCTAAAAAAATTTTGACATCAAAATTTTTCTTTAAAAATTTTTACATGAAAATTTTTCCATAGAAAATTTTCGGATTATAATTTTTCTATGAAAAAAATTTTGCATTAAAATTTTCTACAGAAAATTTTCACATCAAAATTTTTCCATAGAAAATTTTTACATCAAAATTTTTATATAGAAAATTTTCACATCAAAATTTTTCTATACAAAATTTTCACATCAAAATTTTTCTATAGACAATTTTCGCATCAAAATTTTTCTATAGAAAATTTTCACATCAAAATTTTTTTATCGAAAATTTTTATGTCAAAATTTTTCTATAGAAAATTTTTATATCAACATTTTTCTGTAGAAAATTTTCACATCAAAATTTTTCTATAGAAAATTTTCACATCAAAATTTTTCTATAGAAAATTTTCATATCAAAATTTTTCTATAGAAATTTTTACATCAAGTTTTTTTTTTCTAGAAAATTTTAACATCAAAAGTTTTCTATACAAAATTTTCACATCAAAATTTTTTTATAAAAAATTTTCATATCAAAATTTTTTTATTAAAAAGTTTTTTTTATAGAAAATTTTCACATAAAAATTTTTCCACAGAAAATTTTTACATCAACTTTTTTTTTCTTGAAAAATGTTGTCAAAAATATGGATTATTTAAGCAGAAAGATGGCACTAAGATAAAAGTTGTAATTGCCATATGGCAACAAAGTTCAAAAAGGTCTAAAATGACATCTAGTAAAATTCATGGGAAATTTTCTGTGAAGCTACTAACACGAATTTACTGTAAACTACTTAAAATAAATCCCAACCATTTAAGGTTTAATTTTCTCATGTAAAATGAGTTGACATCACTAGACCAGAAGCGCCTTAATGGGAATTTTTGCTTCCTATTTAGTTTTTTTTCTTCCAAATGAATCACAATATTTATAAAAGATTTGATTGGACTTGTTATTAGATATAATTAATGAGTTCCATAATATTATTTTATGTATTTATTTTAAGTGTCCTTGTCGTGTGACTTACTTCTGAGTATGTACAAAATTATATATTTCAAGATAAGATATTTCATTTCAAATAAGTCATAAGTTGTTTATTAAAGCACAATAAGATATCTTCCAAATGCGTCATAACAAATACGAAATAATATTCATATCAAAATTTTTCTATAGACAAATTTTGATATGAAAAATTTTCTTAAAAAAAAATTTTGCTATGAAAAATTTTTCTATAAAAATTTTGGTATTGAAATTTTGATATTAAAATTTTTCTATAAAAATTTTGATATGAAAATTTTTCTATAAAAATTTTGACATGAAAATTTTTCTATAAAAATTTTGATATGAAAATTTTTCTATAAAAATTTTGATATAAAAATTTTTCTATAAAAATTTTGATATGAAAATTTTCCTATAAAAATTTTGATATGAAAATTTTTCTATAAAAATTTAGCTATGAAAGTTTTTCTATAAAAATTTTGATATGAATTTTCTATAAAAATTTTGATATGAAAATTATACTATAAACACTTTTCTATAAAATTTTGATATGAAAATTTTTTTATAAAAATTTTAATATGAAAATTTTTCTATAAAAATTTTGATATGAAAATTATTTAATAAAAATTTTCATATGAAAATTTTTCTATAAAAATTATGATATGAAAATTTTACTAAAAAAATTTTGATATGAATATTTTTCAAGAATAAATTTTGATATGAAAATTTCACTACAAAAATTTTGATATGAAAATTTTTTATAAAAATTTTGATATGAAAATTTTCTATAAAAAATTTGATATGAAAATTTTTTTATAAAAACATTGACATGAAAATTTTTTTTATTATATAAAAATTTTCCTATCAAAGTTTTTCTATAAAAATTTTGATATGAAAATTTTTCTAAAAAAATTTTGATATGAAAATTTTTCTAAAAAAATTTTGATATGAAAATTTTTCTATAAAAATTTTGATATAAAAATTTTTCTATAAAAATTTTGATATGAAAATTTTCCTATAAAAATTTTGATATGAAAATTTTCCTATAAAAATTTTGATATGAAAATTTTTCTATAAAAATTTTGATATGAAAATTTTTCTATAAAAATTTTGATAAGAAAATTTTTCTATAAAAATTTTGATATGAAAATTTTCCTATAAAAATTTTGATATACAAATTTTTCTATAAAAATTTTGATATGAAAATTTTCCTATAAAAATTTTGATATGAAAATTTTTCTATAAAAATTTTGATATGAAAATTTTTCTAAAAAAATTTTGATATGAAAATTTTTCTATAAAAATTTTGATATAAAAATTTTGATATGAAAATTTTCTTATAAAAATTTTGATATGAAAATTTTTCTATAAAAATTTTGATATGAAAATTTTTCTATAAAAATTTTGATATGAAAATTTTTCTATAAAAATTTTGATATACAAATTTTTCTATAAAAATTTTGATATGAAAATTTTCCTATAAAAATTTTGATATGAAAATTTTTCTATAAAAATTTAGCTATGAAAGTTTTTCTATAAAAATTTTGATATGAATTTTCTATAAAAATTTTGATATGAAAATTATAAAATTTTGATATGAAAATTTTTTTATAAAAATTTTAATATGAAAATTTTTCTATAAAAATTATGATATGAAAAAAGAATAAATTTTGATATGAAAATTTTTCTATAAAAATTTTAATAAGAAAATTTTTCTATAAAATTTTAATATAAATATTTTTTTTATAAAAATTTTTGATATGAAAATTTTTCTATAAAAATTTTGATTTGAAAAATTTTCTATAAAAATTTTGATTTGAAAAATTTTCTATAAAAATTTTCATATGAACATTTTTCTGTAAAATTTTGATATGAAAATTTTTCTATAAAAATTTTTGGTTTGAAAATTTTCCCATAAAAATTTTTCTATAAAAATTTTGATATGAAAATTTTTCTATAAAAATTTTGATATGAAAATGTTTCTATAAAAATTTTGATTTGAAAATTTTTCTATAAAAATTTTGATATGAAAATTTTTCAATAAAAATTTTGATATGAAAATTTTTCTATAAACATTTTTCTAAGAAGATATTTATAGAAATATTTTTCTATAAAAATTTTGATATGAAAAATTTTTCAAAAATTTCTTATTTTTATAGAAAATTTTTTAAAAATTTCTTGTTTTTTATGAAATTTTTCAAAAATTTCTTATTTTTATATAAAAATTTTCAAAAAGTTCCTTTTTTTAGAGGAAGTTTTTAAAAAATTTCTTATTTTTATAAGAACTTTTTCAAAAAATTTTTATTTTTATTATAAATTTTTCAAAAATTTCTTATTTAAAAAAAAAAATTCCCAAAATTTTTTTTTATACGAATTTTGAAAAATTTCTTAGTTTTATAAGAAATTTTTCAAAAATTTCTTAGTTTTATTGGAAGCTTTTGAAAAATTTGTTTTTAGAAAATTTTCAAAAATTTCTATTACAAAATTTCCTATCCTTTTATTTCCAAACAGTCAAACCTCCAAAAGCTGAAAAAATATCCAAAGTAAGTTTTTCTCGTTCTGGGTTATTTTAAATAATTTCTTCACTATTTAGAAATTTAACGTATTCACTTCAAGGTTAGATTTTCATCATCATCGTTATTCTGTATAACTAAGAAAAAGTGTGTGTTTTTTGCTATTAATGAAGGCAAAAATAAAAAAAAAAACAAGAATAGAATTTTAGTGTATTCAATTTTGCACTTAAATTAATTGAAAAAATTATACAATGGCATCAAAAGGGGGATACAGTGGAATATAATGGCAAAATACAGTAAACTCTGATTACCAGCTCAAAATAAAATATAAATGTCTAAAGGTTCTAAATATCTCATATTGAGCTCATTTGGGCTTAAGTACTTAAATCTCCTTAACTTTATGCTGTCAGTATTTTTGTGGGACATTTATGAAGAGACTACTGTACTTTAAAAACTGTATTTTGCCCTGTCTATAGTATTTTTAAAAAAATTCTCGTTTCTATGCGTTTTATTTAATTCTGCTTTTCATTTGTTTATTTAAATTTAAAGCTTTTTTAATAAAAACATAATTTATTGCTTAATATTTATTTGTTTATTGATTAGGTCATGAACTCTCAAGTATTTTTTTTCATATCTTTTACAGGCGTGTGTGAATGGGGGGTGTAAAGGGGCATTTATGATAGCATTTAGGTGTAGTTTTGGGGGCTTAATATTTCCGCTTCTGGTTATTTAATAATTTTTTTCTTTGCCAAACAATTGGCAGGTTTGTCTATTTAAGTTCTATTGTACTTTTTTTTACTAATAGAAAAAAAATATGTTTAATTAACATAATGCCAATAACATAAATTCCATATCAATGACTGTATTTTGATAGATTACGTTTAACGTTTAACAGCATTTTTCCCCCATTAAAATAAGAAATTTTTTAAAAAATTACAGGAACTTTAAATATAAAAATAAAAAAATTTTTTAAAATTTCCTATAAAAATAAGAAATTTTTGAAAAATTTCCTATAAAAATGAAAAATTTTTGAAAAAATCCCTATAAAAATAAGAAATTTTTGAAAAATTTCTATAAAAATAAGAAATTTTTGAAAAATGTCTGTAAAAATAAGAAATTTTTGAAGAATTTCCTATAGAAATAATAAATTTTTGAAAAATTTCCTATAAAAATAAGAAATTTTTGAAAAATTTTCTATAAAAATAATAAAATTTTTGGAAAATTTCCTATAGAAATAATAAATTTTTTAAAATTTCCTATTAATATAAGAAATTTTTTTTAAATTTCCTGTAAAAATAAGAAATTTTTGATATGAAAAATTTTTGATATAAAAATTTTGATATGAAAAAATTAGATAAAAGTGTTGATATCAACATTTTCTATAAATATTTTTGACTTAAAAATTTATTTACAAAAGAAAATTTACGATAAAAATTTTGATATGAAAATTTTTCTATATAAATTTTGATACGAATATTTTCCAATAAAAAAAATTTTGTATAAAAAGTTTTATATGAAATGTTTTCTATAAAAATTTTGATATGGAAATTTTTCTATAAAAATTTTAATATGGAAATGTTTCTATAAAAACTTTGATATCAAAATGTTTCTATACAAATTTTGACATGAAAATGTTTTTATAAAAATTTTGATATGAAAATTTTTTTACAAAAATTTTGCTATGAAAATTTTTCTATAAAAATTTTGGTATGAAAATTTTTCTATAAAAATTTTGATATAAAAATTTTGCAATAAAAATTTTGATATCAAAATTTTTTAATAAAAATTTTGATATGAAAATTTTCTATAGACATTTTTTCTATAAAAATGTTGATATGAAAATTTATCTAAAAAATTTTGGTATAAAAATTTTTCAATAAAAATTTTGATATGAATATTTTTTTTTTGATAAAAATATTTGATATTAAAGTTTTTCTATAAAAATTATGATATGAAAATTTTTCTATAAAAATTTTAATATGGAAATGTTTCTATAAAAACTTTGATATCAAAATGTTTCTATACAAATTTTGACATGAAAATGTTTTTATAAAAATTTTGATATGAAAATTTTTCTATAAAAATTTTGATATGAAAATTTTTCTATAAAAATTTTGATATGAAAATTTTTCTATAAAAATTTTGATATGAAAATTTTTCTATAAAAATTTTGATATGAAAATTTTGATATAAAAATTTTGTAATAAAAATTTTGATATGAAAAAATTTTGGTATAATTTTTCAATAAAAATTTTGATATGAATATTTTTTTCTGATAAAAATATTTGATATAAAAGTTTTTCTATAAAAATTATGATATGAACATTTTTCTATCAAAATTTTGATATGAAAATTTTCTATAGAAATTTTTTCTATAAAAATGTATCAATCAAAATTTTGGTATAAAAATTTTTCAATAAAAATTTTGACATGAAAATTTTTCTATCAAAATTTTAATACGAAATTTTTACGATAAAAATTTTAGATATGAAAAATTTTCTATGAAAATTTTGGATATGAAAATTTTTGTTATGAAAATTTTTTTATAAAAATTTTTGATATGAAAATTGTTCTACAAAAATTTTTGATAAGAAAATTTTTCTATAAGAAATTAGAAAATTTAATATAAAAAAAATAAATTTTAGAAAAATTTCGTATAAGAATAAAACATTTTTTAGAATTTCCAATAAAAATGAGAAAGTTTTGAGAAATTTTCTATAATAATAAAAAAATTTTGAAAAATTTCTTATAAAAATTAAAAAATTTCCAATCAAAATAAGAAATTTTTAAAAAATTTTTTATAAAAATTAGAAATTTTTGAAAATTTTACTATAAGAAATATTCAAAAAATTTGCTATAAAAATAAAAAAAATTTTAAAAAATTTCATATAAAAACAAGAAACTTTTGAAAAATTTCCTATAAAAATAAGAAATTTTTGAAAAATTTCCTATAAAAATAAGAAATTTTTGAAAAATTTCCTATAAAAATAAGAAATTTTTGAAAAATTTCCTATAAAAATAAGAAATTTTGAAAATTTCCTATAAAAATAAGAAATTTTTTTCAAAATTTCCTATAAAAATAAGAAATTTTTTAAAAATTTCCTTTAAAAATAAGAAATTTTTGAAAAATTTCCTAAAAAAAATAAGAAATTTTTGAAAATTTTCCTATAAAAACAAGAAATTTTTGAAAAATTTCCTATAAAAATAAGAAATTTTGAAAATAGCCTATAAAAATAAGAAATTTTTTTAAAATTTCCTATAAAAATAAGAAATTTTTAAAAAATTTCCTTTAAAAATAAGAAATTTTTGAAAAATTTTGAAAAGTAAGAAATTTTTGAAAAATTTCCTATAAAAATAAGAAATATTTAAAGATTTCCTATAAAAATAAGAAACTTTTTAAAAATTTCCTATAAAAATAAGAAATTTTATAAAAATTTCCTATAAAAATAAGAAATTTTATAAAAATTTCCTATAAAAATAAGAAATTTTTAAAAATTTCCTATAAAAACAAGAAATTTTTAAAAATTTCCTATAAAAACAAGAAATTTTTTTAAAATTTCCTGTAAAAAGAAGAAATTTTTTAAAAATTCCCTATAAAAACAAGAAGTTTTTGAAAAATTTCCTATAAAAATAAAAAATTTTTGAAAAATTTCCTAAAAAAAAAGGAATTTTTGAAAAATTTTCTATAGAAAAATTAGAAATTTTTGAAAAATTTTCTAAAGAAAAATAAAACAAATTTTGAAAAATTTCCTATACAAATAAGAATTTTTTCATTTTTGCTTATACTTAAAAAGAACTGAAAAAATGTATACAAACAAATATTTCTTTAAGGCTAAAACCGCGACAAAATCAATCCTTGACCCATTTAGGAGCAAGTATTTCATATTTACTGTCTGTCTGTCTTTGGAAAAAATATTAAATATTTACATATTAAAAGAAAAAGTTGTTGAATACGAGTATAAATTTGAATACAACATTCTTCAATATTTACTATCGATTTTTCTTTTTAATAGCCCCTCAGATGTCATTCATTAACTTTTATTACAACAATAAAAAAAATGTTCCTTTTGGTAAATATTCATAAATTATGACACACTTTTTCCTGTTGTTGGTCGGTCGGTCGGTAGTTTGGCCCATTAACAAGAGTTAATAAAATATAAATTTTAATATATGGCCTCAATAATTTTCCTCTAGAGGTCAAAAAGCAATAAAATAAAACAAAATTTTCTTTACATGTACAATAAATGAATTTTTTATATATCCTTTTGAGATTAATTGCGGATAGCAAAATTTTTTGAGCTATAATTAATTTTTAGTATAATTTTGTTTAATTTGAGAAAATTAAGAGGAAATGGTCTTTTTATAACGACGATTTAGATTTATTATATTGGTCATTTAGTCGATAAAGAATATAAAAACAAAAACTAACTTTTTGCAAAAAACTAAAAATTTTTATGTCAGATGATGGTAATAACTTTTTGAACTTTGTGAGATTGTTGTGTCTGTATTTTGCAAACAAATTAAAATATTTTTTCATTAATTTAAAGTCTTAACGGTTAGCTTTCATTTGATGTATAAATCTTTAACAAACTTCAAATATTTCTTCTTTTTTAGAACTTTATATGCGACCGCTACCAAAGTTTACAATTTTTTGTGCTTTTTTGTCTATTGGGACTTTTTTGCATTATCTAACAAAAATTTTTCTTGGCCCCTACTGAGTAATCAGCTGCGTGTTAAAATGTGGTTAAAATAAATTGTATATATAATAACTTAAACTATATTTTAGTTCTATTTGGCAGATAACCACTAGTTGTTGCTGACCAAAGATTTTCTCACAAAAAATAAAAAACTTTTTAAAGAATTCACGTGCTAGAAAGATAAAAGAGAATATAATTTTTCACTAACAAAGTGTGTATCTAGCAGTAGTACCCTAAACCATTGACGGAAATAATTCTTTTTTAAGAAATTTTTCAAAAATTTCTTAATTTTATAGGAAATTTTTCAAAATTTTCTTATTTTTATAGGAAAATTTTCAAAAATTTCTTATTTTCATAGCAATTTAAAAAAAAAATGTCTTATTTTTATAGGAAATTTTTCAAAAATTTCTTATTTTTATAGGCAATTTTTCAAATATTTCTTATTTTTATAGGAAATTTTTCAAAAATTTCTTATTTTTATAGGAAATTTTTCAAAAAATTCTTACTTTTATAGGAAATTTTTCAAAAATTTTTTATTTTTATAGGAAATTTTTCAAAAATTTTTTATTTTTATAGGAAAATTTTCAAAAATGTTGTATTTTTATAGGAAATTTTTTTAAAATTTCTTATTTTTTAATACGAAATTTTTAAAAAATTTCTTACGTTTATAGGAAATTTTTCAAAAATGTTTTATTTTTAAAGGAAACTTTTCAAAAATTTCTTACTTTTATAGGAAATTTTTAAAAAATTTTCTATTTTGATAGGAAATTTTTCAAAAATTATTTATTTTTATGGGAAATTTTTCAAAAAATATTTAATTTTATGGGAAATTTTTCAAATTTTTTTTATTTTTATACTAAAATTTTTAAAAATTCTTTATTTTTTATAGGAAATTTTTCAAAAATTTCTATTTTTATAGGAAAATTTTCAAAAATTTCTTATTTTTTTTTAGGAAATTTTTCAAAAATTTATTATTTTTTTAGGAAATTTTTCAAAAATGTCTTATTTTTATAGGAAATTTTTCAAAATTTTCTTATTTTTATAGGAAATTAAAAATTTTTTTTTTTTTAGGAAATTTTTCAAAAATTATTTTATAAGAAATATTTAAAATTTTTTTTTTTAAACTTCTTATTTTTATAGGAAATTTTCCAAAAATTTCTTATTTTATAGGAAATTTTTCAAAAATTTTCAAATTTTTTACTAAGTTATTCAAAAATTTCTTATTTTTATACGATTTTTTTCTTAAATTTCCTATTTTTATAGAAAATTTTTCAAAAATTTCTTATCTTTATAGGAAAATTTTCAAAAATTTCTTATTTTTAAAGGAAATTTTTCAAAAAATTCGTAATTTTAAAGGAAATTTTTCAAAAATTTCTTATTTTTATAGGAAATTTTTCAAAAATTTCTTATTTTTCTAGGAAATTTCTTTTTTTTATAGGAAATTTTTCAAAAATTTCTTATTTTTATAGGAAGTTTTTCAAAAATTTCTTATTTTTATAGGAAATTTTTCAAAAATTTCTTATTTTTATTGGAAATTTTTCAAAAATTTCGTATTTTTAAAGGAAATTTTTCAAAAATTTCGTAATTTTAAAGGAAATTTTTCAAAAATTTCGTAATTTTAAAGGAAATTTTTCAAAAATTTCTTATTTTTATAGGAAATTTTTAAAAATGTCTTATTTTTATAGGAAATTTTTCAAAAATTTCTTATTTTTATAGGAAATTTTTCAAAAATTTCTTATTTTTATAGGAAATTTTTCAAAAATTTCTTATTTTTATAGGAAATTTTTCCAAAATTTCTTATTTTTATAGGAAATTTTTCCAAAATTTCTTATTTTTATAGGAAATTTTTAAAAAATTTCTTATTTTTCTAGGAAATTTTTCAAAAATTTCTTATTTTTATAGGAAATTTTTCAAAAATTTCTTATTTTTATAGGAAATTTTTCAAAAATTTCTTATTTTTATAAGAAATTTTTCAAAAATTTCTTATTTTTATAGGAAGTTTTTCAAAAATTTCTTATTTTTATAGGAAATTTTTCAAAAATTTCTTATTTTTATAGGAAATTTTTCAAAAATTTCTTATTTTTATAGGAAATTTTTCAAAAATTTCTTATTTTTATAGGAAATTTTTCAAAAATTTCTTATTTTTATAGGAAATTTTTCAAAAATTTCTTATTTTTATAAGAAATTTTTCAAAAATTTCTTATTTTTATAAGAAATTTTTCAAAAATTTCTTATTTTTATAGGAAATTTTTCAAAAATTTCTTATTTTTATAGGAAATTTTTCAAAAACTTCTTATTTTTTTAGGAAATTTTAAAAAAATTTATTTTTATAGGAAATTTTTCAAAAATTTATTTTTTTATAAGAAATTTTTTATACAAAATTTTTTAAAAATTTCTCTTCTTATTTTGGTGCAGGAAATTTTTAAAAAATTTCCTATTTTTCTATACAAAATTTAAGAATTGACAATTTTAGGAAATTTTCAAACTTACCAAATTTTATTATAAGTTTTTTTTTATTATAAATTGTATCCTTTTAAAAAGACAATTACCTGAAAAGATAAAAATAGACCAAATTTAATTAAAATCAATGTTAAAAATTATAATTCAATATTTTGAAACTTAAATATAATTTTTGATTCAAAATTTGTTCTGTATTTATTTTTTCATATTATTTTTTTTTATAAAAAAAATGTTAATTTTAAAAGAAAATTTGTCAACCTAAAATTTTTCTGTATTTAAAATTTTTTTTTAGAATTTTTTTGCTTATGAAAATTTTTGCTATAGAAAATTTTTTTTGATACGAAAAGTTTTTGCTTTAAGAATTTTTTGTATAGAAAAATTTTCTATATATTTCTATGAAATTATTTGTAATATATTGAAATGTTTGATCTATATTAATAACAGAAATTATTCGATTTTTATTCATTTGTATTCCGGATAGTTTACGGTTTTTTATAAGAGTAATATCTTTTTAATAACATGAAAAGCCCCTTAGATATGTTACTTTGAATATGTAAATTCTTTTCCGTTGAACTATTTTATTTAAGTATTTTCTTTTCCTAATCATTCAAAACCAAAACATTGGGCGTTTATTTTTTGACAGTTGTAGGTTAGGGGATCATGGGCACTTTTCTTTGTTTGATAATTTTGAAATTTATATTGAACAATATTAAATATTTTGAACAAATTACAGAAACAAAATAAAAACAATAAGGCTCATAAATAAGATAAAATTATTGAAAAATTTAAAACAAACCGACCCTGGCAACGAAAATTTTTTTATTGAATTTTTTTTTTATCACAAATTTCTTTCCCATCATTTAACATCTGATAATAGTTAATAAAGAAAAAAATGTTATTTACTTAATTTATTGTTTTCGTGATACGCCTGATTAAATTTTTAATGTTTTGGAAATTTTTCTTAAATGTTTTACATATTTTTTTTCTTGTTTGGGTTCATTTTTATTATAAGCCTCCCTTTTCTTAAGATTATATTTTGTAACTCCAGAATTTTGATAATTTTATATTTTTCAAATATTGTTTCGGTTTTCTTTTTTATTATACGAATTAAATTATAATTTCTGTCCCTCTGTCTGTCCATTTTTTCCCCTCGTAAGTTTCTGGCTTTTGAGGCAATTTTTAGCGGTTGCGGTAATTTTCGTGTTGTCGTCGGTACTTAAAATCTATTAAAATTCTTGAATCATGTACTTGTTGTTTCATTTAAGTACTTTGTTTTTTCCTACTTATTTTTTTCTTATTAGTCTTACTTTAATGAACAATAAAAGGCTTGAAACGAAGAAAAATTTACATTTTTAAATATTATAGAAATGTCTTACTATAGTCAACTTTTCTATAGTAGAGTCTTTCTATGGTCAATTTTCCTAATGTCCTCCTTTGGTCAACTTTTCTATAGTAAAGTCTTCCTTTGTTCAACTTTTCTATAGTAAAGTCTTCTTTTCGTCAACTTTTCTATGTATAGTAAAGTCTTCCTTTGGTCAACTTTTCTATAGTAAAGTATTCGTCTTCGTTAGGTCAACTTTTCTATGGTAAAGTTTTCCTTTGTTCAACTTTTCTATAGTAAAGTCTTCCTTTGGTCAACTTTTCTATAGTAAAGTCTTCATTTGGTCAATTTTTCTGTACTAAAGTCTTCCATTGGTCAACTTTTCTATAGTAAAGTCTTCTTTTGGTCAACTTTTCCATAGTAAAGTCTTCTTTTGGTCAACTTTCCTATAGTAAAGTCTTCTTTTGGTCAACTTTTCTATAGTAAAGTCTTCCTTCGGTCAACTTTTCTATAGTAAAGTCTTCCTTCGGTCAACTTTTCTATAGTAAAGTCTTCCTTCGGTCAACTTTTCTATAGTAAAGTCTTCCTTCGGTCAACTTTTCTATAGTAAAGTCTTCCTTTGGTCAATTTTTCTATAATAAAGTCTTTCTTAGGTCAATTTTTCTATAGCAAAGTCTTACTTTGGTCAACTTTTCTATAGTAAAGTCTTACTTTTCTATAGTAAAGTCTTTCTTTAGTCAACTTTTCTATAGTAAAGTTTTCCTTTGTTCAACTTTTTCATAGTAAAGTCTTCCTTTAGTCAACTTTTCTATAGTAAAGTCTTCCCTTGGTCAACTTTTCTATAGTAAAGTCTTCCTTTGGTCAACTTTTCCATAGAAATGTCTTCCTTTGGTCAACTTTTCCATAGTAAAGTCTTGCTTTGGTCAATTTTTCCATAGTAAAGTCTTCCTTTGGTCAACTTTTCACTAGTTAAGTTTTGCTTTGGTCAACTTTTCTATAGTTAAGTCTTCCTTTGGTCAACTTTTCTATAGTAAAGTCTTCCTTCGGTCAACTTTTCTATAGTAAAGTCTTCCTTTGGTCAACTTTTCTATAGTAAAGTCTTCCTTTGGTCAACTTTTCTATAGTAAAGTCTTCCTTTGGTCAACTTTTCTATAGTAAAGACTTTATTTAGTCAACTTTTCTATAGTAAAGTTTTCCTTTGTTCAACTTTTTAATAGTAAAGTCTTCCTTTGGTCAACTTTTCTATAGTAAAGTCTTCTTTTGGTCAACTTTTCTATAGTAAAGTCTTCCTTTGGTCTACTTTTCTATAGTAAAGTCTTCCTTTGGTTAACTTTTCTATAGTAAAGTCTTCCTTTGGTCAACTTTTCTATAGTAAAGTCTTCCTTTGGTCAACTTTTCTATAGTAAAGTCTTCCTTTGGTCAACTTTTCTATAGTAAAGACTTTATTTAGTCAACTTTTCTATAGTAAAGTTTTCCTTTGTTCAACTTTTTAATAGTAAAGTCTTCCTTTGGTCAACTTTTCTATAGTAAAGTCTTCTTTTGGTCAACTTTTCTATAGTAAAGTCTTCCTTTGGTCTACTTTTCTATAGTAAAGTCTTCCTTTGGTTAACTTTTCTATAGTAAAGTCTTCCTTTGGTCAACTTTTCTATAGTAAAGTCTTCCTTTGGTCAACTTTTCTATAGTAAAGTCTTCCTTTGGTCAACTTTTCTATAGTAAAGACTTTATTTAGTCAACTTTTCTATAGTAAAGTTTTCCTTTGTTCAACTTTTTAATAGTAAAGTCTTCCTTTGGTCAACTTTTCTATAGTAAAGTCTTCTTTTGGTCAACTTTTCTATAGTAAAGTCTTCCTTTGGTCTACTTTTCTATAGTAAAGTCTTCCTTTGGTTAACTTTTCTATAGTAAAGTCTTCCTTTGGTCAACTTTTTTATATAAATACCTGCCTTAGATGAACTTTTCTTAAAAATGTCTTCCTTTGGTCAACATTTCCAAAGAAATTTTTTTCTTTAGTCAACTTTTCTATAGAAATGTCTTCCTTTGGTCAACTTTTCTAGAGAAATGTCTTTCTTTGGTCAACTTTTCTGTAGAAATGTCTTGCTATCGCAATGGTCAGGCTTGACCGACTATACTTTTTACTTGTTGATATATAAAAGAAGGAAAAATTATAATTTAATTAGAAATTTTTATGGTATAATGGTTTTAGAAATACAAATGAGTCTAACTCATTCTTCATGCATTTTCATCATTATTTTTAATTTTTTTTGCATGATATTTTTAAAGTATTTTTTATCGTTTTTCTTCCATATGGAAATTTATGACAAAATTGAAAATTTTATGCTTTCACATTCAGCACCAACATCTACTACTTAAATTTTCTGAATACTTATAAAATTTCTATACATAGCGATGCACAGTGGTTTACGGACGCTTTTTTTTGGAAATAATTCTGTAACTTTTGAACGACTGGAGCGTCCGTAAACCACTGTGCGATGTCAGTCATCCAAACCAAAACCCTCCTCCAATAGGCAAAACCACCACCAAATTTTCACGATTCTTTCTTCTTCGATTTTTCTAGTTCATTAAATTTTCGAAACTTAATTTAATAATTTTTAGAAAAAAAATTAATGTAAAGATTTTTAGTATGAATTTAGTTCTTTTTCTTAAGAATATTGGATTTTAGGAAGGAACAGAAAAACTTAATTGAATAAATTGATTTTGAGTAAATTCTAGTGACTAATGATTGTATTTTTAGTTTTAATTGTTAATAATTAAGTTGAGGTATTTTTGAGGAAAATAAGAAAAAATGTTCAAGATTATTTAAGAGAATTTGAAGATTTTCATAAGGAACAAAATAAAAACTGTTGACGAAAGGAAGACATTTCTATAGAAAAGTTGATACAATAACTTTTATATAGAAAAGTTGAGTTTAGCATAATGTAATCATATAAATGACGATGAGAGGACAATTTTGGTTAACTATTATAAAATATTGTAGTTCATTCATCAATAATGTCGAAGGCTTCATTCATCGCCCAAACAAATTCATTCATTTATTTGCTAGTAATTGTTGTATTGTCGATAAAATAAATATTTTTTTACCTTCAAATTTAATTAATAGATATTTTTTTTTGAGCAATTATTTTGTTCATATTTTCGTAACAAAAAATTATTTTGAATTTATTGTTTTCTTTTCATTCATAATTTCAATGTTCAAATATGGATGTACCCAAATTCGCTGTATGTTTTTTATCTTTCCCTACTCAAATTTGTGCGTCTGTCTTTTGGGGCTTTCAAATTTTTTTGTTAACGTTTTCTGTACAAGTGTTGTCAGTTTTATGGCCAATTTTTTGGCAACTTTTTCTTTAAACAATAAAATTTGTTTAGAGTTATTTATGTATTTTAGTTTTTTTTTTTTTTGAAAACAGGTAGATTATTTGGAAAACACCTTCATAAATATGATTAAGTACTTTTTGCAATTCATTGATTCATTTTAGAATTTTTTATTGACTTTTCAAATGATCAATTAACTCTGTAGGGGTAAGGGGAGAAAAAGTACTAGACTTGAGATAAGACATTTCTATAGAAAAGTTGACCAAAGGTAGACATTTCTGTAAAAAAGTTGATCAAAGGAAGACATTGCTATAGAAAAGTTGACAAAAAGAAGACATTTATATACAACAGTTGAAGACATTTCCATAGAAAAGTTAACTAAAGGAAGACATTTCTGTAGAAAAGTTGAGCAAAGGAAGACATTTCAATAGAAAAGGAAGGCACTTCTAAAGAAAAGTTGACCAAAGGAAGACATTTCTAAAGAAAAGTTGACCAAAGGAAGACATTTCTACAGAAAAGTTTAACAAAGAAAGACATTTTTATAAAAAAAAGTTGACCAAAGGAAGGCATTCCTATAGAAAATTTGACCAAAGGAAGACATTTCAATAGAAAAGTTGACCACAGGAAGACATTTCTTTAAAAAGTAGACCAAAGGAAGACATCTCTAAAGAAAAGTTGACCAAAGAAAGACATTTTTATAAAAACAAAGTTGACCAAAGAAAGACATTTCTAAAGAAAAGTTGACCAAAGGAAAAAATTGTATAGAAAAGTTTACCAAAGGAAGACGTTTCTATAGAAATTTTACCAAAGGAAGACATTTCTATAGAAATGCAGACCAAAGGAGGACATTTCTATAGAAAAGTTTACCAAAGAAGACATTTCTATAGAAAAGTTGACCAAAGGTAGACACTTTTAAAGAAAAGTTGACCAAAAGAAGACACTTTTTAAGAAAAGTTGAAAAAGGAAGATATTTCTTTAGAAAAGTTGACCAAAGGAAGACCTTTCTATAGAAAAGTTGAACAAAGGAAGACATTTCTTCAAAAAAGTTGACCAAAGGAAGACATTTCTATAGAAAAGTTGACCAAAGATAGACATTTCTATAAAAAAGTTGACTAATTATAGACATTTCTATAGAAAAGTTGACCAATGAAAAACATTTTTATAGAAAAGTTGATAAAAGGAAGTCTTTACTATAGAAAATTTGACCATAGGAAGACATTTTTATAAAAAAGTTGACAAAAGGAAGACATTTCTAAGAAAGACATTTTTATAGCAAATACTTCCTTTGATAGTCTTTACTTTAGAAAACGTGACCAAAGGAAGACATTTCAATAGAAAAGTTGACCAAAGGAATAAATTTCCATCGAAAAGTTGACCAATGAAAGACATTTCTGTGGAAAAGTTGACAAAAGGAAGACATTTCTGTAGAAAAGTTGATCAAAGGAAGACATTTCTATATAAAAGTTGACCAAAGGAAAACATTTCTATAATAAAGTTAACCAAAGGAAGACATTTCTTTAGAAAAGTTGACCAAAGGAACACATTAATATAAAAAAGTTGACATTAGGCAGACATTTCTTAAGAAAAGTTGAACAAAGAAACCATTTTTATAGTAATGTTGATCGAAGGAAGTCTTTACTATAGAAAACTTGACCAAAGGAAGACATTTCAATAGAAAAGTTGACCAGAGGAATACATTTCCATAGAAAAGTTATGTGTGTGAAGTTAAATTTGAAATTTAAAACCCTAGACACAAACCAATGTTTTTAACAGAGCTCTGTTATGTAGTTAACATAGCTCTGTTAAGAACCAAAAATAAAGGGAATACACAAGGAATTCGAATTACCAGTGAACCAGGCAACTTGGGCGGACAAATGGGGCATCAGATTGTAGGAGAGGATGTTATCTATGGATACCCATAGTCAGAATCTATAACAGAGTGAGTTGGTAGGTGCTGTTAACAGTTTTTTAAAATATCAAATGTGAGATCATGCTAAGGGAGGATCGCCAGTTCCCAGGAAACAAGGCAACGTGGGCGGACAAATGTAGTATCCGGTTGTAGCTAAGGATGCTTCCTATGAACTCCTGTAGTCAGAACCTTTAACAGAGCGAGTTGCTAGGAGTTATTAGCATTTTAAAAAAAATTTCATATGTGGGACTATGTTGAGGGAGGATTCCAGATTCCTTGGAAACAAGGCAACGTGGGCGGACAAATGAGGTATCGGGGAGTAGCTGAGGATGTTTTCTATAGGGTTCCATTGTCAGAATATCTAACAGAGCGAGTTGGTAGGAGTTATTGAGATTTTTCAAAAATTTCATATGTGGGACTATGTTAAGGGAGGATTCCAGATTCTTTGGAAACAAGGCAACGTGGGGCGACAAATGAGGTATCGGGGAGTAGCTAAGGACGTTTTCTATAGGGTTCCATTGTCAGAATATCTAACAGAGCGAGTTGGTAGGAGTTATTGAGACTTTTCAAAAATTTCATATGTGGGACTATGTTAAGGGAGGATTCCAGATTCCTTGGAAACAAGGCAACGTGGGCGGACAAGTGAGGTATCGGGGAGTAGCTGAGGATGTTTTCTATAGGGTTCCATTGTCAGAATATCTAACAGAGCGAGTTGGTAGGAGTTATTGAGATTTTTCAAAAATTTCATATGTGGGACTATGTTAAGGGAGGATTCCAGATTCTTTGGAAACAAGGCAACGTGGGGCGACAAATGAGGTATCGGGGAGTAGCTAAGGACGTTTTCTATAGGGTTCCATTGTCAGAATATCTAACAGAGCGAGTTGGTAGGAGTTATTGAGACTTTTCAAAAATTTCATATGTGGGACTATGTTAAGGGAGGATTCCAGATTCCTTGGAAACAAGGCAACGTGGGCGGACAAATGAGGTATCGGGGAGTAGCTGAGGATGTTTTCTATAGGGTTCCATTGTCAGAATATCTAACAGAGCGAGTTGGTAGGAGTTATTGAGATTTTTCAAAAATTTCATATGTGGGACTATGTTAAGGGAGGATTCCAGATTCCTTGGAAACAAGGCAACGTGGGGGGACAAATGAGGTATCGGGGAGTAGCTGAGGATGTTTTCTATAGGGTTCCATTGTCAGAATATCTAACAGAGCGAGTTGGTAGGAGTTATTGAGATTTTTCAAAAATTTCATATGTGGGACTATGTTAAGGGAGGATTCCAGATTCCTTGGAAACAAGGCAACATGGGCGGACAAATGAGGTATCGGGGAGTAGCTGAGGATGTTTTCTATAGGGTTCCATTGTCAGAATATCTAACAGAGCGAGTTGGTAGGAGTTATTGAGATTTTTCAAAAATTTCATATGTGGGACTATGTTAAGGGAGGATTCCAGATTCCTTGGAAACAAGGCAACGTGGGGGGACAAATGAGGTATCGGGAAGTAGCTGAGGATGTTTTCTACAGGGTTCCATTGTCAGAATATCTAACAGAGCGAGTTGGTAGGAGTTATTGAGATTTTTCAAAAATTTCATATGTGGGACTATGTTAAGGGAGGATTCCAGATTCCTTGGAAACAAGGCAACGTGGGCGGACTAATGAGGTATCGGGGAGTAGCTGAGGATGTTTTCTATAGGGTTCCATTGTCAGAATATCTAACAGAGCGAGTTGGTAGGAGTTATTGAGATTTTTCAAAAATTTCATATGTGGGACTATGTTAAGGGAGGATTCCAGATTCCTTGGAAACAAGTCAACGTGGGGCGACAAATGAGGTATCGGGAGTAGCTGAGGATGTTTTCTATAGGGTTCCATTGTCAGAATATCTAACAGAGCGAGTTGGTAGGAGTTATTGAGATTTTTCAAAAATTTCATATGTGGGAATATGTTAAGGGAGGATTATAGATTCCTAGGAAACAAGGCAACGTGGGGGGACAAATGAGGTATCGGGGAGTAGCTGAGGATGTTTTCTATAGGGCTCTATTGTCAGAATATCTAACAGAGCGAGTTGGTAGGAGTTATTGAGATTTTTCAAAAATTTCATATGTGGGACTATGTTAAGGGAGGATTCCAGATTCCATGGAAACAAGGCAACGTGGGCGGACTAATGAGGTATCGGGGAGTAGCTAAGGATGTTTTCTATAGGGCTCAATTGTCAGAATATCTAACAGAGCGAGTTGGTAGGAGCTATTGAGATTTTTCAAAAATTTCATATGTCGGACTATGTTAAGGGAGGATTCCAGATTCCTTGGAAACAAGGCAACGTGGGGGGACAAATGAGGTATCGGGAAGTAGCTGAGGATGTTTTCTACAGGGTTCCATTGTCAGAATATCTAACAGAGCGAGTTGGTAGGAGTTATTGAGATTTTTCAAAAATTTCATATGTGGGACTATGTTAAGGGAGGATTCCAGATTCCTTGGAAACAAGGCAACGTGGGCGGACTAATGAGGTATCGGGGAGTAGCTGAGGATGTTTTCTATAGGGTTCCATTGTCAGAATATCTAACAGAGCGAGTTGGTAGGAGTTATTGAGATTTTTCAAAAATTTCATATGTGGGACTATGTTAAGGGAGGATTCCAGATTCCTTGGAAACAAGTCAACGTGGGGCGACAAATGAGGTATCGGGAGTAGCTGAGGATGTTTTCTATAGGGTTCCATTGTCAGAATATCTAACAGAGCGAGTTGGTAGGAGTTATTGAGATTTTTCAAAAATTTCATATGTGGGAATATGTTAAGGGAGGATTATAGATTCCTAGGAAAGAAGGCAACGTGGGGGGACAAATGAGGTATCGGGGAGTAGCTGAGGATGTTTTCTATAGGGCTCTATTGTCAGAATATCTAACAGAGCGAGTTGGTAGGAGTTATTGAGATTTTTCAAAAATTTCATATGTCGGACTATGTTAAGGGAGGATTCCAGATTCCTTGGAAACAAGGCAACGTGGGGGGACAAATGAGATGTCGGGAAGTAGCTGCGGATGCTTTCTATAGGGCTCCATTGTCAGAATATCTAACAGAGCGAGTTGGTAGGAGCTATTGAGATTTTTCAAAAATTTCATATGTCGGACTATGTTAAGGGAGGATTCCAGATTCCTTGGAAACAAGGCAACGTGGGGGGACAAATGAGATGTCGGGAAGTAGCTGCGGATGCTTTCTATAGGGCTCCATTGTCAGAATATCTAACAGAGCGAGTTGGTAGGAGCTATTGAGATTTTTCAAAAATTTCATATGTGGGAATATGTTAAGGGAGGATTCCAGATTCCATGAAAACAAGGCAACGTGGGCGGACTAATGAGGTATCGGGGAGTAGCTGAGGATGTTTTCTATAGGGCTCCATTGTCAGAATGTCTAACAGAGCGAGTTGGTAGGAGTTATTGAAAATTTTCAAAAATTTCATATGTGGGACTATGTTAAGGGAGGATTCCAGATTCCTTGGAAACAAGGCAACGTGGGGGGACAAATAAGGTGTCGGGGAGTAGCTGAGGATGTTTTCTATAGGGCTCCATTGTCAGAATATCTAACAGAGCGAGTTGGTAGGAGTTATTGAGATTTTTCAAAAATTTCATATGTGTGACTATGTTAAGGGAGGATTCCAGATTCCTTGGAAACAAGGCAACGTGGGGGGACAAATGAGGTATCGGGGAGTAGCTGAGGATGTTTTCTATAGGGTTCCATTGTCAGAATATCTAACAGAGCGAGTTGGTAGGAGTTATTGAGATTTTTCAAAAATTTCATATGTGGGACTATGTTAAGGGAGGATTCCAGATTCCTTGGAAACAAGGCAACGTGGGGGGACAAATGAGGTATCGGGGAGTAGCTGAGGATGTTTTCTATAGGGTTCCATTGTCAGAATATCTAACAGAGCGAGTTGGTAGGAGTTATTGAGATTTTTCAAAAATTTCATATGTGGGACTATGTTAAGGGAGGATTCCAGATTCCTTGGAAACAAGGCAACGTGGGGGGACAAATGAGGTATCGGGGAGTAGCTGAGGATGTTTTCTATAGGGTTCCATTGTCAGAATATCTAACAGAGCGAGTTGGTAGGAGTTATTGAGATTTTTCAAAAATTTCATATGTGGGACTATGTTAAGGGAGGATTCCAGATTCCTTGGAAACAAGGCAACGTGGGGGGACAAATGAGGTATCGGGGAGTAGCTGAGGATGTTTTCTATAGGGTTCCATTGTCAGAATATCTAACAGAGCGAGTTGGTAGAAGTTATTGAGATTTTTCAAAAATTTCATATGTGGGAATATGTTAAGGGAGGATTCCAGATTCCATGGAAATAAGGCAACGTGGGCGGACTAATGAGGTATCGGGGAGTAGCTAAGGATGTTTTCTATAGGGCTCAATTGTCAGAATATCTAACAGAGCGAGTTGGTAGGAGTTATTGAAAATTTTCAAAAATTTCATATGTGGGACTATGTTAAGGGAGGATTCCAGATTCCTTGGAAACAAGTCAACGTGGGGCGACAAATGAGGTATCGGGGAGTAGCTGAGGATATTTTCTATAGGGCTCTATTGTCAGAATATCTAACAGAGCGAGTTGGTAGGAGTTATTGAGATTTTTCAAAAATTTCATATGTGGGAATATGTTAAGGGAGGATTCCAGATTCCTTGGAAACAAGGCAACGTGGGGGGACAAATGAGGTATCGGGGAGTAGCTAAGGATGTTTTCTATAGGCTTCCATTGTCAGAATATCTAACAGAGCGAGTTGGTAGGAGTTATTGAGATTTTTCAAAAATTTCATATGTGGTACTATGTTATGGGAGGATTCCAGATTCCATAGAAACAAGGCAACGTGGGCGGACTAATGAGGTATCCGGGAGTAGCTGAGGATGCTTTCTATAGGGTTCCATTGTCAGAATATCTAACAGAGCGAGTTGGTAGGAGTTATTGAGATTTTTCAAAAATTTCATATGTGCTACTATGTTAAGGGAGGATTCCAGATTCCTTGGAAACAAGGCAACGTGGGTGGACAAATGAGGTATCGGGGAGTAGCTGAGGATGTTTTCTATAGGGTTCCATTGTCAGAATATCTAACAGAGCGAGTTGGTAGAAGTTATTGAGATTTTTCAAAAATTTCATATGTGGGACTATGTTAAGGGAGGATTCCAGATTCCTTGGAAGCAAGTCAACGTGGGGCGACAAATGAGGTATCGGGGAGTAGCTGAGGATGTTTTCTATAGGGTTCCATTGTCAGAATATCTAACAGAGCGAGTTGGTAGGAGTTATTGAGATTTTTCAAAAATTTCATATGTGCTACTATGTTAAGGGAGGATTCCAGATTCCTTGGAAACAAGGCAACGTGGGTGGACAAATGAGGTATCGGGGAGTAGCTGAGGATGTTTTCTATAGGGTTCCATTGTCAGAATATCTAACAGAGCGAGTTGGTAGGAGTTATTGAGATTTTTCAAAAATTTCATATGTGGGACTATGTTAAGGGAGGATTCCAGATTCTTTGGAAACAAGGCAACGTGGGGCGACAAATGAGGTATCGGGGAGTAGCTAAGGACGTTTTCTATAGGCTTCCATTGTCAGAATATCTAACAGAGCGAGTTGGTAGAAGTTATTGAGATTTTTCAAAAATTTCATATGTGGGAATATGTTAAGGGAGGATTCCAGATTCCATGGAAATAAGGCAACGTGGGCGGACTAATGAGGTATCGGGGAGTAGCTAAGGATGTTTTCTATAGGCTTCCATTGTCAGAATATCTAACAGAGCGAGTTGGTAGGAGTTATTGAGATTTTTCAAAAATTTCATATGTGGTACTATGTTATGGGAGGATTCCAGATTCCATAGAAACAAGGCAACGTGGGCGGACTAATGAGGTATCCGGGAGTAGCTGAGGATGCTTTCTATAGGGTTCCATTGTCAGAATATCTAACAGAGCGAGTTGGTAGGAGTTATTGAGATTTTTCAAAAATTTCATATGTGCTACTATGTTAAGGGAGGATTCCAGATTCCTTGGAAACAAGGCAACGTGGGTGGACAAATGAGGTATCAGGGAGTAGCTGAGGATGTTTTCTATAGGGTTCCATTGTCAGAATGTCTAACAGAGCGAGTTGGTAGGAGTTATTGAGATTTTTCAAAAATTTCATATGTCGGACTATGTTAAGGGAGGATTCCAGATTCCTTGGAAACAAGGCAACGTGGGGGGACAAATGAGATGTCGGGAAGTAGCTGCGGATGCTTTCTATAGGGCTCCATTGTCAGAATATCTAACAGAGCGAGTTGGTAGGAGCTATTGAGATTTTTCAAAAATTTCATATGTCGGACTATGTTAAGGGAGGATTCCAGATTCCTTGGAAACAAGGCAACGTGGGGGGACAAATGAGATGTCGGGAAGTAGCTGCGGATGCTTTCTATAGGGCTCCATTGTCAGAATATCTAACAGAGCGAGTTGGTAGGAGCTATTGAGATTTTTCAAAAATTTCATATGTGGGAATATGTTAAGGGAGGATTCCAGATTCCATGAAAACAAGGCAACGTGGGCGGACTAATGAGGTATCGGGGAGTAGCTGAGGATGTTTTCTATAGGGCTCCATTGTCAGAATGTCTAACAGAGCGAGTTGGTAGGAGTTATTGAAAATTTTCAAAAATTTCATATGTGGGACTATGTTAAGGGAGGATTCCAGATTCCTTGGAAACAAGGCAACGTGGGGGGACAAATAAGGTGTCGGGGAGTAGCTGAGGATGTTTTCTATAGGGCTCCATTGTCAGAATATCTAACAGAGCGAGTTGGTAGGAGTTATTGAGATTTTTCAAAAATTTCATATGTGTGACTATGTTAAGGGAGGATTCCAGATTCCTTGGAAACAAGGCAACGTGGGGGGACAAATGAGGTATCGGGGAGTAGCTGAGGATGTTTTCTATAGGGTTCCATTGTCAGAATATCTAACAGAGCGAGTTGGTAGGAGTTATTGAGATTTTTCAAAAATTTCATATGTGGGACTATGTTAAGGGAGGATTCCAGATTCCTTGGAAACAAGGCAACGTGGGGGGACAAATGAGGTATCGGGGAGTAGCTGAGGATGTTTTCTATAGGGTTCCATTGTCAGAATATCTAACAGAGCGAGTTGGTAGGAGTTATTGAGATTTTTCAAAAATTTCATATGTCGGACTATGTTAAGGGAGGATTCCAGATTCCTTGGAAACAAGGCAACGTGGGGGGACAAATGAGGTATCGGGGAGTAGCTGATGATGTTTTCTATAAGGATCCATTGTAAGAATATCTAACAGAGCGAGTTGCTTGGAATTCTTTACTTAACAGTGGGCGGGATTATATTAACAGGGAGTTGGGAATTAATAACATAACAGAACATGTGATTATTGTAGCGGACATTTTAAAATTAGCAGAATATACTAAAAACACAATGTGGTCAGGTAAATCAAAGTAATCTTAAATTTTTTTGTTTTTGTGGGAAATTATACATTAAAAAAATTACATGTGGATTATACATAAAAACATCGAAAATTATATGTTGTTAAAGAAAATTAAAATCAATATATTTATTTTAATATATATTATTTAGTTTAAAAATTATATATAAAGTTCTTTAAGTATCTTTAAGAATAATATTAATAAACATATATTTAAAGCAATTTTTAGTTCTGTTATTAGAAAATAGTTTTTAATAAATTTTTCTTAATTTTATGTTTGTAATTTTAGAAATTATTTAAATGATTTGTTTAAAAATTAATTTAAATCTTGAAATAATATTGCAGTTACAAAATTATATTTTATTATTATTTCGATAAAATTATATAAAACAATCCCATATTAATGAAATTGTGGGGAATTTTCTAAAATTTTACAAGTTTTTAAAAATTTATAAAATTTTTTTTTTATTTATATTCAGTTTACCTAAAAAAATTTTTAATCAGAGACCGATTGCAGATGAAAATTTATTTTTATTTCGATCGATGAATAAATATAAATATCCTTCATGATGAAAATTTTAAATATCTTTAACGATAAATATCCGAACAGAAAAATATTTTATTGTTTTATTTTTTAACTTCTTGACTTAGAAAAAATAAAATATTTCTAAAATTTTAAAATTATGAATATGTTCTAGGACATCGAAGTTAAACCTATTAGTCCTAATGAAACTATTAGTGTTTTCTTTGATTCGGATCGCTTTTCAAGGATATTTCTAAAAAAAAAATTTAACATTTCAAACGCATCTAGACAACGACCATTTGTTGCACAAAACCAATTCAACATAAAATTTGCAACAACAATTGAATTTATTGTTATTTTAACGTCCAAGACAAATACAAAAATAAAATTTGAATTTTTTCTATCAAATTTTTTCTTTCATCGGATTGAAAAAGATGAAAATTATTTTGTGAACTGATAAATATCCCAGACGATTTTTTATATTTTACTTTCATCGGATTGAAAAACGATACACATTTTTCGAAGAAATAAAAATCATGAGGGATTATTTATATTATTTTTTGAACTTCAATGATTGTTTTTTATGGACTCAAATATGAAAATATGGAATCCTCCCTTAACATAGTCCCATATATGCAATTTTTGAAAAATGTCAATAGCTCCTACCAACTTGCTCTGTTAGATATTCTGACAATGGAACCCTATAGAAAACATCCTCAGCTACTCCCCGATACCTCATTTGTCCGCCCACGTTGCCTTGTTTTCAAGGAATCTGGAATCCTCCCTTAACATATTCCCACATATGAAATTTTTGAAAAATCTCAATAACTCCTACCAAATCGCTCTGTTAGATATTCTGACAATGGAGCCCTATAGAAAACATCCTCAGCTACTCCCCGACACCTTATTTGTCCCCCCACGTTGCCTTGTTTCCAAGGAATCTGGAATCCTCCCTTAACATAGTCCCACATATGAAATTTTTGAAAATTTTCAATAACTCCTACCAACTCGCTCTGTTAGACATTCTGACAATGGAGCCCTATAGAAAACATCCTCAGCTACTCCCCGATACCTCATTAGTCCGCCCACGTTGCCTTGTTTTCATGGAATCTGGAATCCTCCCTTAACATATTCCCACATATGAAATTTTTGAAAAATCTCAATAGCTCCTACCAACTCGCTCTGTTAGATATTCTGACAATGGAGCCCTATAGAAAGCATCCGCAGCTACTTCCCGACATCTCATTTGTCCCCCCACGTTGCCTTGTTTCCAAGGAATCTGGAATCCTCCCTTAACATAGTCCGACATATGAAATTTTTGAAAAATCTCAATAGCTCCTACCAACTCGCTCTGTTAGATATTCTGACAATGGAGCCCTATAGAAAGCATCCGCAGCTACTTCCCGACATCTCATTTGTCCCCCCACGTTGCCTTGTTTCCAAGGAATCTGGAATCCTCCCTTAACATAGTCCGACATATGAAATTTTTGAAAAATCTCAATAACTCCTACCAACTCGCTCTGTTAGACATTCTGACAATGGAACCCTATAGAAAACATCCTCAGCTACTCCCTGATACCTCATTTGTCCACCCACGTTGCCTTGTTTCCAAGGAATCTGGAATCCTCCCTTAACATAGTAGCACATATGAAATTTTTGAAAAATCTCAATAACTCCTACCAACTCGCTCTGTTAGATATTCTGACAATGGAACCCTATAGAAAGCATCCTCAGCTACTCCCGGATACCTCATTAGTCCGCCCACGTTGCCTTGTTTCTATGGAATCTGGAATCCTCCCATAACATAGTACCACATATGAAATTTTTGAAAAATCTCAATAACTCCTACCAACTCGCTCTGTTAGATATTCTGACAATTGAGCCCTATAGAAAACATCCTTAGCTACTCCCCGATACCTCATTAGTCCGCCCACGTTGCCTTATTTCCATGGAATCTGGAATCCTCCCTTAACATATTCCCACATATGAAATTTTTGAAAAATCTCAATAACTTCTACCAACTCGCTCTGTTAGATATTCTGACAATGGAACCCTATAGAAAACATCCTCAGCTACTCCCCGATACCTCATTTGTCCCCCCACGTTGCCTTGTTTCCAAGGAATCTGGAATCCTCCCTTAACATAGTCCCACATATGAAATTTTTGAAAAATCTCAATAACTCCTACCAACTCGCTCTGTTAGATATTCTGACAATGGAACCCTATAGAAAACATCCTCAGCTACTCCCCGATACCTCATTTGTCCCCCCACGTTGCCTTGTTTCCAAGGAATCTGGAATCCTCCCTTAACATAGTCCCACATATGAAATTTTTGAAAAATCTCAATAACTCCTACCAACTCGCTCTGTTAGATATTCTGACAATGGAACCCTATAGAAAACATCCTCAGCTACTCCCCGATACCTCATTTGTCCCCCCACGTTGCCTTGTTTCCAAGGAATCTGGAATCCTCCCTTAACATAGTCCCACATATGAAATTTTTGAAAAATCTCAATAACTCCTACCAACTCGCTCTGTTAGATATTCTGACAATGGAACCCTATAGAAAACATCCTCAGCTACTCCCCGATACCTCATTTGTCCCCCCACGTTGCCTTGTTTCCAAGGAATCTGGAATCCTCCCTTAACATAGTCACACATATGAAATTTTTGAAAAATCTCAATAACTCCTACCAACTCGCTCTGTTAGATATTCTGACAATGGAGCCCTATAGAAAACATCCTCAGCTACTCCCCGACACCTTATTTGTCCCCCCACGTTGCCTTGTTTCCAAGGAATCTGGAATCCTCCCTTAACATAGTCCCACATATGAAATTTTTGAAAATTTTCAATAACTCCTACCAACTCGCTCTGTTAGACATTCTGACAATGGAGCCCTATAGAAAACATCCTCAGCTACTCCCCGATACCTCATTAGTCCGCCCACGTTGCCTTGTTTTCATGGAATCTGGAATCCTCCCTTAACATATTCCCACATATGAAATTTTTGAAAAATCTCAATAGCTCCTACCAACTCGCTCTGTTAGATATTCTGACAATGGAGCCCTATAGAAAGCATCCGCAGCTACTTCCCGACATCTCATTTGTCCCCCCACGTTGCCTTGTTTCCAAGGAATCTGGAATCCTCCCTTAACATAGTCCGACATATGAAATTTTTGAAAAATCTCAATAGCTCCTACCAACTCGCTCTGTTAGATATTCTGACAATGGAGCCCTATAGAAAGCATCCGCAGCTACTTCCCGACATCTCATTTGTCCCCCCACGTTGCCTTGTTTCCAAGGAATCTGGAATCCTCCCTTAACATAGTCCGACATATGAAATTTTTGAAAAATCTCAATAACTCCTACCAACTCGCTCTGTTAGACATTCTGACAATGGAACCCTATAGAAAACATCCTCAGCTACTCCCTGATACCTCATTTGTCCACCCACGTTGCCTTGTTTCCAAGGAATCTGGAATCCTCCCTTAACATAGTAGCACATATGAAATTTTTGAAAAATCTCAATAACTCCTACCAACTCGCTCTGTTAGATATTCTGACAATGGAACCCTATAGAAAGCATCCTCAGCTACTCCCGGATACCTCATTAGTCCGCCCACGTTGCCTTGTTTCTATGGAATCTGGAATCCTCCCATAACATAGTACCACATATGAAATTTTTGAAAAATCTCAATAACTCCTACCAACTCGCTCTGTTAGATATTCTGACAATGGAAGCCTATAGAAAACATCCTTAGCTACTCCCCGATACCTCATTAGTCCGCCCACGTTGCCTTATTTCCATGGAATCTGGAATCCTCCCTTAACATATTCCCACATATGAAATTTTTGAAAAATCTCAATAACTTCTACCAACTCGCTCTGTTAGATATTCTGACAATGGAAGCCTATAGAAAACGTCCTTAGCTACTCCCCGATACCTCATTTGTCGCCCCACGTTGCCTTGTTTCCAAAGAATCTGGAATCCTCCCTTAACATAGTCCCACATATGAAATTTTTGAAAAATCTCAATAACTCCTACCAACTCGCTCTGTTAGATATTCTGACAATGGAACCCTATAGAAAACATCCTCAGCTACTCCCCGATACCTCATTTGTCCGCCCACGTTGCCTTGTTTCCAAGGAATCTGGAATCCTCCCTTAACATAGTCCCACATATGAAATTTTTTTTAAAATGCTAATAACTCCTAGCAACTCGCTCTGTTAAAGGTTCTGACTACAGGAGCTCATAGGAAACATCCTTAGCTACAACCGGATACTACATTTGTCCGCCCACGTTGCCTTGTTTCCTGGGAACTGGCGATCCTCCCTTTTCATGATCTCACATTTGATATTTTAAAAAACTGTTAATAGCGCCTACCAACTCACTCTGTTATAGATTCTGACTATGGGTATCCATAGATAACATCCTCTCCTACAATCTGATGCCCCATTTGTCCGCCCAAGTTGCCTGGTTCACTGGTAGTTCGAATTCCTTGTGTATTCCCTTTATTTTTGGTTCTTAACAGAGCTATGTTAACTACATAACAGAGCTCTGTTAAAAACATTGGTTTGTGTCTAGGGTTTTAAATTTCAAATTTAACTTCACACACATAGAAAAGTTGACCAAAGAAAGACATTTCTATGGAAAAGTTGACCAAAGGAATACATTTCCATAGAAAAGTTGACCAAAGAAAGACATTTCTATGAAAAAGTTGACCAAAGGAAAACATTTCTATAAAAAAGTTGACCAAAAGAAGACACTTCTATAGAAAAGTTAACCAAAGGAAAACATTTCTATAGAAAAGTTGATCGAAGGAAGGCATTTCTCTAGAAAAGTTGACCAAGGGAAGATATTTCTATAGAAAAGTTGACCAGAGAAAAACATTTCTTTAGAAAATTTACCAAAAGAAGACATTTCTATAGAAAAGTTGAACAGAGAAAGACATTTCTAAAGAAAAGTTGAGCGAAAGAAAACATTTCTATAGAAAATTTGACCAAAGAAAGACATTTCTGTAGAAAAATTGACTAAAAGAAGATATTTCTATAGAAAAGTTGACCAAAGGTAGACAAGTCTACAGGCAAGTTTACCATAGAAAAACATTTTTTACTCCAGTTATCTGTTAAACTTTTTCTTCATTAAAGCTTTACTTAAAAACTCGTATTTAAGTGACATTAAGTAATTAATAGGGAAAATATTTCATCACAACGAGAATATTTGGCTGCTTTTTAATGGATAATGCCATAAATTCTCGTCTCTTCTTGATATTTAATGGATCCCTGATGAACGGATGTAAAGCATGACGCCTGTTTCCGTTCTATAAGAATACACTAAAAAAACAATTTAGAACAATGTTTTGTAATTGTTTTATTTTTCGAAAATTACAATATTAACTCTTGCTTTTCACACCATGTAAATTTACAATATAAAAATATATGTAAGACCAAACAGCTCCGACAATAATAAATATAAAAATAACAATTGAATTGTTGTTAATTGGGGTTAAAATACAAAAAGATATTTTTTATATTCTCACATTAAAATAAATGATAAAAAATCATTTATTTTTATTTAAAGACAAGAGGATTTCCCTTATGTTTCTGCACAGTGTCGCGGTGACTAATAAGGGGGGAGTATACACACAAAAAAAATATTTAAAAAAAATGTTCCCTATGTCGATGTCTTCCTCCTATCAACTTTTCTTTAAAATATATTCCTATCATCAATTATTCTATCGAAATGTTTTCACAAATTTTCTATAGAAATGTCTTTATTTGGCCAACTTTTCTATAGAAAATCTTCCTTTGGTCAACTTTTCTATAAAAATGTCTTCCCTTGATCAACTTTTCTGTAGAAATGTCCTTCTTTTGTCAACTTTTCTATAGAAATGTCTTCCTATGGTCAATTTTTCTATAGAAATGTCTTCCTTTGGTCAACTTTTCTATAGAAATGTCTTAATTTGGTCAACTTTTCTATAGAAATGTCTTCCTTTGGTCAACTTTTCTATAGAAATGTCTTCCTTTGGTCAACTTTTCTATAGAAATGTCTTCCTTTGGTCAACTTTTCGATAGAAATGTCTTAATTTGATCAACTTTTCTATAGAAATGTCTTAATTTGGTCAAGTTTTCTATAGAAATGTCTTCCTTTGGTCAACTTTTCTATAGGAATGTCTTTCTTTTACCAACTATTTTAATTGGTTCAACAATGATTTTTTCTCTGTGTGTAGGGATTTTGAATAGGGAATGGATGAATAAAGTGTGATTATAATTCTGCATTATTCCCCTTAATATTGTTTTGGGTTTTAAAAATAATCAATGACGTTTTTAAAAGTTTAAGTCATGTTGTCGTCATGGTTTATGGTTAAAAAATGTACAATAATTTGTGAAAAATAATACAATATGGAGAACAGATGTGGGGGATAAAAAAATGTTAAAAATAAATCAATAATAAAAAATTATATTAAAAAAATGTAAATGACATTTTTACCAGTTAAAAATTGTTAACAAGGTAATAGCGATTTATTGTGGGTAATGCAGTTTCAACTAAGTTATCATATATTGACAAAAAATTCTTGATTTTTCACATTTCAAACCATTTCTTTAATGGCCAATAAACTTGTAATCTGTCAACTTTATTGATAGTGTTGCCAGGTATCTATAAAATTAACATATAATTGTTTACCATAAATATCTCTCAACCATTTGCCGCAACACTTAATTATTCATAGAAATCACCGAAGCATGCAGCAAAATGCAAAAGAATGAAAACAAAATGATTTTATTTTCGCAGAGCTAAAGAATTTTATAAAACTTGACAGTTGCTCCTCATCATGATAATAATGATGATGAGGATGATAAAAATCAAACTATGTATACCTGAACTGCAACCGCAACAACTTTAGGCCGCAGTGGAGGCAGATTTTAATGCAAGTTGTAAATAAAAGTTTTAGTTTTGCAAATTATATAGTTTTTGTTCATCTGATTACTTGAATATTATGGCGAAACTTATACTTAACAAGAACAACAGTCATGTAATTAGAGGAGTATAAAAAAGAATATTGAAAAACAAGAAGGAAAAAGTTTTCTTGACTCTTTCTTTATTATGGAAAAGTTTTAAAATATTCACTTCAAGTAAAACATCAGAGTCAATTAAATGCCGCCGTTAAGGTTGATATATGCAATGGCGGCCTGGAATATGTTAAGAATTTGTTTACAAATTATTTAAAACTGAGTTTTGATAATTAACATTATATTAAGACTTTATTATAGTGAATAAATTATTAATATAGAAAAGAAATATTGACCAAAGGAAGACATTTCTATAGAAAAGTTGACCAAAGGAAGACATTTCTATAGAAAATATGACCAAAGGAAGACATTTTTATAGAAAAGTTGACCAAAGGAAGACATTTCTAAAGAAAAGTTGACTAAAGGAAGACATTTCTATAAAAAAAAGTTGACCAAAGGAAGATTTTAATATAGAAAAGTTGACCAAAGGAAGACTTTACTATAGAAAAGTTGAACAAAGAAAGGCTTTGCTATACAAAAGTTGACCAAAGGCAAACTTTACTATAGAAAAGTTTACCAAAGGAAGACTTTACTATAGAAAAGTTGACCAAAGGAAGACTTTACTATAGAAAAGGTGACCAAAGGAAGACTTTACTATAGGAAAGTTGACCAAAGGAAGACTTTACTATATAAAAGTTGACCAAAGAAAGACTTTACTATAGAAAATTTGTCCAAAGGAAGACTTTACTATAGAAAAATTGACCAAAGGAAGACTTTACTATAGAAAAGTTGACCAAAGGAAGATTTTACAATAGAAAAGTTGACCAGAGGAAGACTTTACAATAGAAAAGTTGACTAAAGGAAGACATTTCTATAGAAAATATGACCAAAGGAAGACATTTTTATAGAAAAGTTGACCTAAGGAAGACTTTACTATAGAAATGTTGAGCAAAGGAAGACTTTACTATGGAAAAGTTGACCAAAGGATGACTTTACTATAGAAAAGTTGTCCAAAGGAAGACTTTACTATAGAAAAATTGACCAAAGGAAGACTTTACTATAGAAAAGTTGACCAAAGAAAGACTTTACTACAGAAAAGTTGACCAAAGGAAGACTTTACTATAGAAAAGTTGACCAAAGGAAGACTTTACTATAGAAAAGTTGACCAAAGGAAGACTTTACTATAGAAAAGTTGACCAAAGGAAGACTTTACTATAGAAAAGTTGACCAAAGGAAGACTTTACTATAGAAAAGTTGACCAAAGGAAGACTTTACTATAGAAAAGTTGACCAAAGGAAGACTTTACTATAGAAAAGTTGACTAAAGGAAGACTTTACTATAGAAAAGTTGACCAAAGGAAGACTTTACTATAGAAAAGTTGACCAAAGGAAGACTTTACTATAGAAAAGATGACCAAAGGAAGTCTTTTCTTTAGAAAAGTTAACCAAAGGAAGACTTTACTATAGAAAAGTTGAACAAATGAAGACTTTACTATAGAAAAGTTGACCAAAGGAAGACCATACTATAGAAAAGTTGACCAAAGGAAGACTTTACTATAGAAAAGTTGACCAAAGGAAGACTTTACTATAGAAAAGTTGACCAAAGGAAGACTTTACTATAGAAAAGTTGACCAAAGGAAGACTTTACTATAGAAAAGTTGACCGAAGGAAGACTTTACTATAGAAAAGTTGACCAAAGGAAGACATTTCTATAGAAAAGTTGACCAAAGGAAGACTTTTCTATAGAAAAGTTGACCAAAGGAAGACTTTCCTATAGAAAAGTTGACCAAAGGAAGACTTTTCTATAGAAAAGTTGACCAAAGGAAGACTTTTCTATAGAAAAGTCGACCAAAGGAAGACTTTTCTATAGAAAAGTTGACCAAAGGAAGACTTTACTAAAACTCTTAAATCTAATCAAATACTATAAATCTCTCTAAATTATTACTTAATTTTAAAAAGCTTCAACCTTGATATTTAAAAAGTTTTTACAAAACTTATAGTTTTTCATGGGAAATTTAATTAAATACAAATTTTTTATTGCATACAATTTTATTTAAATTTCATTGTTTTAAAGAATTAACATAAAACAATTCTGTACAAAAAAATTTACATATATAATTCTCAGGGAAGTTTCTTTCTTTTGTTCTTTTAAATAATTTAATTAAAATATTTTAAATTTAATCGCTTTTTAAATTGTTTTTGATAGATTTTCTTAAAAAAAAGAAGGGTTCATTTTGTTGATATTCAAAACATATTAACAATTGTTTACTTAAATTTTGCCTTAAGCTTTTTAAGGTGAATGGTTTGTTATAATTAAATTGTGTTGCTTAAAATTTTGATTAAATTTTAACTATCTCATAAAATATCTTCTTGGAATTTCAAAATGTTTGTAAAATTTTCTATAAACTATAAAATAAACGGCTTTTAAATTTTAGTTTTTTACACGACCATAAACATTTTCAATTAATTTTTCGATTAACTCAAATGTTTAGTAGATTTTTGTGATAAATACCTATTTATGTTTCAATTTCAAAAAATTTTACATAACAGATTTAATTTTGCGTAAAGTAAAGATTCCATTTTACTAATTTTGATTTTAAAATATTCCCATAAATATCTGGTAGTTCATAACGCCTTTAAACTCTTAAAACACTGAGAAAACCCCTGAAGGAAATTCTTTTAAAGCTCTTGTAAATTTTTTTAAAATGAATTACCAAATCTTCATTACGTTGAAGTACGTAGAAATATTTAGTTCCTGCGTCATTAGAAAATGCCCGCCTTTGGAGTTAGTTTTTTATATTGTAGCAGAAAATTTAACGACTTTGATTTTAGATATAACGCCGTAGCCAAATTAAGCCGACTTTGAAAAATGTATTTAATTTCTCTATAAAAAAACAACAGCTGATTTGTCAATTTTGATGAGTTTTGTGTAAAATAACCTCGAAAAAAATATTTGATCCGCTTTAAATTAGATTCAATTTTCAAATTTGTGAAATATTTACCCATAAAATTTTTTATATGGAAAAAAAAGAATTATCTTTATTTTGTAATAACATATTGTTTTTCGCAAAATTCTTAAAATCAGGTTAATGTTTGAAATCATTTTAAATATTTATATGACCCCAATATAATTATAGACTTACTCATAGCTGGGAGTCCACGGTCGGTTTGGAGGCAATTAATTAAAAGACCTTCAATTGTAAAAATTAATACAAATTGTATGTAATTTGTAAACATTATAAATAAAAAGCAAGGTTTATTTGAAATGAAAAAAAATGATACTGAAAGAATTTTAAAATGTAGTAACGAAATAGTAAAATGCAGATGGAAATATCGAATGATTTTTAAGAGCTTCAAGAAGCTATTTTAATCATTCATCCGCTCCAAAATTTCTCAATGTAATAAAATTCCTTTATATTGCAATATTATTAAATAGAAGGGCAAACTTAGTTCTCAAGACTTTTTTGAAATTTTTAACATACGTTACCCGGTCTATAAAAAGGGGAAAGCTGGCTTATGACCAGAACAAAAAAATTGTCGGCAGAGTTGCCGTTTTTTATACTTTTAACTAAAATAGGTAAAGTTTTTTTTATCAAAAATTTTTCTATAGAAAATTTTTTGATCAAAAATTTTTCTATAGAAAATTTTTTTATCAACAATTTTTCTATAGAAAATTTTTTCATCAAAAATTTTTCTATAGAAAATTTTTTTATCAAAAATTTTTCTACAGAAAATATTTTTGTCAAAAAGTTTTCTATAGAAAATTTTTTTATCAAAAATTTTTCTATAGAACATTTTTTTATCAAAAATTTTCTATAGAAAACTTTTTGATAAAAATATTTTCTATAGAAAATTTTTTTATTTTTCATAGAAAATTTTTTTATCAAAAATTTTTCTATAGAAAATTTTTTTATCAAAAATTTTTCTTTAGAAAACTTTTTTATCAAAAATTTTTCTATAGAAAATTTTTTTATCAAAAATTTTCTATAGAAAATTTTTTATCAAAAATTTTTCTATAGAAAATTAGTTCATCAAAACTTTTTCTATAGAAAATTATTTTATCAAAACTTTTTCTATAGAAAATTTTTTTATCAAAAATTTTTCTAAAGAAAATTATTTCATCAAAACTTTTTCTATAGAAAATTTTTTTATCAAAAATTTTTCTATAGAAAATTTTTTTATCAAAAACTTTTCTTTAGAAAATTTTTTTATCAACAATTTTTCTATAGAAAATTTTTTTTATCAAAAATTTTTCTATAGAAAAATTTTTAATAAAAAATTTTTCTATAGAAAATTTTTTTATCAAAAATTTTTCTATAGAAAATTTTTTTATCAAAAATTTTTCTATAGAAAATTTTTTTATCAAAAATTTTTCTATAGAAAATTATTTCATCAAAACTTTTTCTATAGAAAATTATTTTATCAAAACTTTTTCTATAGAAAATTTTTTTATCAAAAATTTTGCTATAGAAAATTTTTTTATCAAAAATTTTTATCAAAAATTTTTCTATAGAAAATTATTTTATTAAAACTTTTTCTATAGAAAATTTTTTTATCAAAAATTTTTCTATAGAAAATTTTTTTATCAAAAATTTTTTGTATAGAAAATTTTTTTATCAAAAATTTTTTCTATAGAAAATTTTTTTATCAAAAATTTTTCTATAGAAAATTTTTTTATCAAAAATTTTTCTATAGAAAATTTTCTTATCAAAAATTTTTCTATAGAAAATTTTGTTATCAAAAATTTTTCTATAGAAAATTTTGTTATCAAAAATTTTTCTATAGAAAATTTTTCTATCAAAAATTTTTCTATAGAAAATTTTTCTATCAAAAATTTTTCTATAGAAAATTTTGTTATCAAAAATTTTTCTTTAGAAAATTTTTTTATCAAAAATTTTTCTATATTTTTTTATAGAGGATTTTTTTTTCAAAAATTTTTCTATAGAAAATTTTTTATCAAAAATTTTTCTATAGAAAATTTTTTTATGAAAAATTTTTTTATTGAAAATTTTTTTATGAAAAATTTTTCTGTTGAAAATTTTTTTATGAAAAATTTTTCTATTGAAAATTTTTTTATGAAAAATTTTTCTATTGAAAATTTTTTTATGAAAAATTTTTCTATAAAAATTTTTTTTATCAAAAATTTTTCTATAGAAAATTTTTTTATCAAAAATTTTTCTATAGAAAATTTTTTTATCATAAATTTTTCTATAGAAAATTTTTTTATCGAAAATTTTTCTATAGAAAATTTGTTTATCAAAAATGTTTCTATTGAAAATTTTTTTATCAAAAATTTTTCTATAGAAAATTTTTTTGAAAAATTAGGCGCTAAGTGCTGATGACGTCCTGTGGCGGGACAGAAATTGCGTTCAAAAATAATTTTTTCAGTTTTTCTCCACAAGTACTTTTCAAATTTTCAAATTTAATAATTTGAAAGTTTAATGAACTCAAGCCTGATTAAACCTAATTTTTCAATCAATTCTAAAGTTCGAATAATTAATTCCCAAATAAAGAACATTTTTTTATCAAACATTTTTCTATAGAAAATTTTTTTATCAATTGAAAATTTTTTTTTCAAAAATGAGACTAACAACATGTACTTTTTCAAGCCCACTCCGAACTTCCAAATACCTACTCCAAGACTTCAAATGCAAAAAAAAACACCCGCAGATGTGTTTTTCAAGGAGCCCCTTAAAAACAAAAGCGGTTTTCATAAAACCTCCAAAAAAAAATGGCAGCCCCCTAAACAAAAACAGAAGAAAGTGTAGGAAAAAACACTCTGGCACTCTTTTGTTTTTGCTTACGGTTTTTTCTCCGTTTGTTTACATTGAAGCTTCTCTCTCTTGCTCTTGATTTTTTATACTTTTTGAATATTTTTGTTGTTTTTTCATTACAGTTCTTGTTTCTTCATTTGTTTTGCCAGAGGTTTGACTTGTTTTTGTGATTGATGATAACAAAGAGTGAAAAAGTAAAAACAAAAAAGTAAACAAATTTTTTGTTGTTATTTTTGTCACTGTTTAGCTGTGATGATTGAAAAACAACAACAATAGCAGCAACAAGAACAACATGTTTTTTCCCCTATTCCCAAAATTATAAATTCCTCCAAGATTGTGGTAAGGGGAACAAAAAAAGAACAAATTTTTATAATTTTTTTGAAAATAAAAGGGAAAAACTTTCATTAATTAGTGAAAAAAATATATAATTTCAAAAACCAAACCCACAATTTTATGTTTTGCTAAATTTTCAATAATTAAAATTCAGAGAAATGAAAAACATTTTGGTTTTGTTGCTAAACAGAAAGAAAAAATATTTTGTTTTTGGAAATTATACCCTTAAGGGACATTAGAATGCTAATGAGCTGTTACATTTAAGGCAATTGAAAAGTTTTGAAATAGGTAATACAGAAGCTTAAATAGAAAATTAGAATATTTACACAAGTTTAAAACAGTGTTGCCATAGACATATAAAAATCTAATGCAAACCGGTGTTGTCGTGTTTTTCAAGTATCTTACATAAGGCTTTTCTGCCACTGCGATATTGATTATAAAAAACGGTTTTATTAAGTTAAACCATTACAAAAATATATATTTTTCTTAATGGGGGTAAAGTTTCCCCTGCTCCTATTTTGTCCAATTTTTATTAACTAGCCTCACAGACAAAGTTCACGGTAGCCAAAAGTTTAAAACTATATCATTAATATTTATGAAGATACCTAAATGTTCTTTGAACTAAAGGCGGAATATTACATAATAGGTAGTTATTATTATATTATATTTTTGTAATGGGGACAATATTTCCCCGGCTTCTATTCTGTCAAAATTTGTCCTGTTCAAAACTATATATTCAATATTTATGAAGATACCTAAATGTTCTTTGCACTAAATGAGGAACGTTAAATAATGGATATATATTCAAATATATTTTTGTAATGGGGGTCAAGTTTCCCCTGCTCCTATTCTGTCAGAAGTTGTCCAAACTAGCCTTACATTCAAAAACCTCAGTCGCCAAAAATTTAAAACTATATCTTTAATTTATTGTGTACCTCAATAAAAGTTTCCTTTGTATCGGAGGCATAACTCACTCACCTAGCCCGATCCTACTCTTTGTTACCAAATTTAATAAGATGATACAAAAATCATTTTTTAAACTTCGAAGACTCTTCCTTTAATCTAAGATCCAAGCTCTTATTCTAATGAAATTACACTTTAAAAAGCATTTTCTTCTATGGAAGGGGTGCAATTTCCCCTTTTCCGATGTAACATATTTTTGACGAAACCACGATTGCTTAAAAAAATATATAGTTTTTGAAAGCTTTACTTTTAATAGAAAATAAGTTTCTTTTGAATTGCAGACCTTATCCGATCCTTTATCCGATCCTACTTCCTACCAAGACTCGATAACATATTAAAAAATAGTTTTTGCAAAATTTGAAGACTCTACCTTTAGTTCTTCAGAAGATAAAGACAAAATCCATTATACAATTGAAATAATTTAAATATAGCCAATAGGACTTTGAGGTTAAAGCTCTTTCTTTCAATGACATTTTTAAAATCCAGTTCGAAGGACCACAAATAAAATTTAATGGATTTACTTGAAAACAAAGCCAAAGTTGTCAATTACCATTAGACACCGGCTACTAAGAATCCGGCTCGAAAGACCTCTATCAAATCAGTTAAGTTTTACATAACTAAAGCAGAATTTGTTAACTATATTTAAAAACATTGGGATCTGATCGTTCGACCAAACAATAGCCGGTTCGAAACGACATTAAAAATCGAAAATCGATTTATCTAAATCTGGAAAAACTAAGGAAAATTTTATGAACTGAAATGAAATAATAAATTATATGTATGATAACAACAACATCTATCACAGGGAATAGAAAATCATAAATTGTGCCCTTCGCTGGTCCCGAAGGGCATTTAAATAAATTGATAATAAACTACTTGTTAACTAAATCAAAAACTTTTGACTATACTTATGCTATCAGACTATCGGACCTGATTCGGTAAAACGATCCACAAAGAACTAATAGAATAAATCCGATTTATTAACGCCAGGCGTCTCAAAGAAGAGTATACATATACGATCTCAAAAACTACTAAATGATGAATAAATTTCATGGTCGAATATGTAAATTAAAATTTGACTAAAACGCCGATAGTCTGCTAGCGAAGTTGGCAACTAATATCCGGTTCGAAAGACCATAAACAAAGTCGTATTCCAATCGACTAATGTCTTAATCTTTTGAGTTGAATCTTCTAAAACGTTGTCAAATATCAAATGGGAAAGTTTTTATTGCAGCCGTTTATTTTAAAAGTAGATATTATTAATTTCGGCAATCAAAATCCGGCTCGAAGGACCAAAAAAAGGACTCTTGAATTCACAAATGATGAGTTTGGTGTATTCCAATTAGACTTAAATGTGAACCGCCGTGGTATAGCACGTCAGTCATCCGCCTAGCATACCAGAGGTCCCAAGTTCGATCCCCGGCCGGACCAACTTAAAAAAAAATAATAAATTTTCAAAAAAAGTGGTTCACCTCATAACCCAGCTAGCCATTGGTTATTGAGTATTAGGCTATGTAAAACATCTCTAACTAATGCATTTGCCGTTTGGAGCCGGAGTTAAAACGTAGGTTCGTTTCAATGAGTCTAAAAATCGAATCGAGAATCGAATGCATGAGAGAAGTACCCCTTGTTCCAATTGGAATGTCGGGGGAATTATTTATGTATGTAATAAGACTTAATTAGATGATCTTTCATTGCGACTATAACCAAAATCTGGCTTGAAGGACCATGATAGAAGACGTAGTCACTTTTACTCGTAGGTCGAGTCAGAGAAATATATAATTACATCCAATTGATTTCAAAGTAGCTACTATTAATGTCGACAATAAAAATCCGTAATAAAGGTCTTTAAATTTTTTCTAAAATATCACTTAGGGTAGAGTTGTGGATTCCAATTAGACTTACGTCAATAACATTTTTCCGGTTTAAAAGACCAGAATATAAGAAGTTCCTATTATATCATAATCTTTCGAATATAAGGTTCTAGAGCGGTATCTGATACTGAAAGGAAAATAATGACTATAGCAAGTAAATTTGCTATTAACATCGACAATCAAAATCCAGCTCGAATGACCAAACTTAGATACGGGATTCTAATTAGACGTAATTAGATGATCCCATCATCCTTTACGTCTGCAAGTCTGCAATCAAAAACCGGTTTGAAGGACCATACTCTCATATTCTCCCATTTCCTATCATAAGTCTTAAATTAATTAATTGACTTAATTTTTTAGTCTCATTTTAGTCTTTAAATAAGCTTCCTTAACTTTTGATTCATAGCCAAGGATATCAAGTTGTTATGTCCTTTTGCTCTTATATCTTGTCGTAAAATATTCCTTTTTAACTCGTAAAATATGTAATATTTATCATCTCCAGTTTTTGAACTTTTTTCAGCAAAAAAGAAGGAAATTTATTTTATGTGGTTTCACATAATATCCAAGCACTATCAAAGGACGAAAAAATTCATCCTCTGGCTCCTTAAAAAAAAGTATGTGGATCTTTCATGCAACAAGAGAAAAATTACAACCCAGCAGTTTTAGATTAAAGGAATATTTAACTTCAATACTAGTTTGAGTATGTGTGAGAGTGAAATAGTATAAGATCATGAGGGCGGGTTTTTGGAGAAGACTGATTTAAAACGAACTTGTCGTGAGATGGCGTTGTTGTTGTTACTGCAATATTATTGGTATTAACGTAGAAGTGGTAATCCTTGGTCGGAATTCTAAAATTTTCCAGTTACTACGGTGGGAAGAACCGAAGCCGTGGGAAAGTTAAAAGGCAATAAAGAGCTGTGTATTGGCTGTGAAAAGTAATTGGCTGTGTAAAAGTACTTTATACTAGATATTTATGGCCCTTTATTTTGAAACTGCTGGGACATTTCTCTCCTTCCGTATTCAACATAACCGTGAATTTTAAAATTTATTTGCAGAAATGTAAAAAAAAAACTTTATATTTATTTGCTTGTGTGGAGGCTGGGCTGGCTGCTTCAGATAGAAGTTTATCTGGAAATGCTACAGCTTAACGAGAGTTAAATGTTTGTGGAAGTAGGTAGAAACAGAGTGAGGGAGGACTGGTAATATGTAATGATACATTATCTTAATGAGTTCATATACTTGGCATAATAATGTTTAAACATGTCTGACTGGTCTGGTCTGGCTGGTTGTTTTGTTGGTTGGGAATGTCGTCTCTGGACTGGGAGTGAAATTTCATTTGTGAGACACTTTTTTGTATAGGAATAAAAATAAATTTAAATATTAACTACTTAATGATGGCAAATTTGTATACTATGTACTACAATACATATATTGGATTTATGCTGATGTTTTTAATATACGATTTTTTAAAGATGGTCTTTCGAGCGAGATGCTGATGTTGGTTTTGAAAAGAGCTTTCGTAGAGTGATACTAGCTTCAATCTTTATCTGGTTATAGTTTATAAACTCTTAGATTTAGATGATTTTCAAACGTATCAGTTGATGGTCTTTCGAGCCGGATTCTGATTACCAGATCATTAGGATATTGGTTTAACAGTCTGGTAGCTCATCTGGCTCAAGATTCTGATTACCAGATCTTTGGGAGCAGGATTCTGATTACCAGATCTTTGGGATTTTAGTATCAGTCTGGTAGCTCATGGCAGCTTCAATCATAACCAGAAGTAGGCAACCCATACCACCAGAAGCCGAAGAATTTTATGTAAATACCTCGATCTTTCATAAAACTCGTGAAAATGAGTATTAAAATCATTCAGTTGGAATTTGAATTTAACAAAATTGGTTAAAGCCGCTTTGTTAAAGAAAAGATAAAAACAAAATAGGCAAGAAACAAATCAAAATCCAATTTATGGCAACAAAATACATGGTTCGAGAGAACAAAGAAATATGATCTCGAACATTGTTGCCACGACACTATTATTTTTGTAAACATTGGGAATACTTTTGTAAATGTTGGGAATATTTTTCAAGACAGAAATAAATTCTTATATTAAACAATTTTAGATTTTTATATATTTTTTTTTAGATATTTTCGATCCAAACATTTTTTTATAGAAAAATTTTTAACAAAAATATTTTTCTTTAGAAAATTTTCCGAAAAAATTTTTTTCTGTAAAAATTTTCGATAAAAATATTTCTATATCAAAAAATTTTCAAATCTTCTATGGAAAAATTTTTGATTAAAGAACTTTCTATAGAACAATTTTTGATCAAAATATTTTCTATAGAAAAATTTTTGATAATAAATTTTCCATAGAAAAATTGTTTATAAAGAAATTTTCTATAGAAAAATTTTTGATAAAGAAAATTTTGTATAAAAATTTTTGATAAAAAATTTAGTATAAAAATTTTTGATAAAAAAATTTTTTATAGAAAATTTTTTGATAAAAAAAAAAAATTTTATAGAAAAATTTTTGATAAAAAATTTTCCATAGAAAAAATTTTGATAAAGAAATTTTCTATAGAAAAATTTTTGAAAATTTTCTATAGATAATTTTTTCATAAAAAAATTTTCTATAAAAATTGTTGATAAAAAAATTGTCAATAGAAAAATTTTTGATAAAAAATTTTCAATAAAAAAATTTTTGATAAAGAAATTTTCTATAGAAAAAAATTTGTTAAAAAATTCTCTTAGAAAAATTTTTGATAAAATTCGTCTAGAAAATTTTTAACAAATTTTCTTTAAAAAGAGAAAATTTTTGAAAAATATCCTATAAAAATGAGAAATTTTTGAAAAATTTCCTATAAAAATAAGAAATTTTTGAAAAATTTCCTATAAAACTACGAAATTTTTGAAAAATTTCCTATAAAAATAAGAAATTTTTGAAAAATTTCCTATAAAAATAAGAAATTTTTGAAAAAATTTCCTATAAAAATAAGAAATTTTTGAAAAATTTCCTATAAAAATAAGAAATTTTTGAAAAATTTCCTATAAAAATAAGAAATTTTTGAAAAAATTTCCTACAAAAATAATAAATTTTTGAAAAATTTCCTATAAAACTAAAAAAATTTGAAAAATTTCCTATAAAAATAAGAAATTTTTGAAAAATTTCCTATAAAAAAATAAATTAAAAATTGCTACAAAAATAAGAAATTTTTGAAAAATTTCCTATAAAACTAAAAAAATTTTAAAAATTTCCTATAAAAATAAGAAATTTTTGAAAAATTTCCTATAAAAAAAAAGTTAAAAATTGCTAGAAAAATAAGAAATTTTTGAAAAATTTCCTATAAAAATAAGAAAGTTTTGAAAAATTTCCTATAAAAATAAGAAATTTTTGAAAAATTTCCTATAAAAATAAGAAATTTTTGAAAAATTTCCTATAAAAATAAAAAATTTTTGAAAAAATTCCTATAAAAATAAGAAATCTTTGAAAAATTTCCTATAAAAATAAGAAATTTTTGAAAAATTTCCTATAAAACTAAGAAATTTTTGAAAAATTTCCTATAAAAATAAGAAATTTTTGAAAAATTTCCTATAAAACTAAGAAATTTTTGAAAAATTTCCTATAAAAATAAGACATTTTTGAAAAATTTCCTATAAAACTAAGAAATTTTTGAAAAAATTTCCTATAAAAATAATACATTTTTGAAAAATTTCCTATAAAAATAAGAAATTTTTGAACAATTTCCTATAAAACTAAAAAAATTTTAAAAATTTCCTATAAAAATAAGAAATTTTTGAAAAATTTCCTATAAAAAAAAATTAAAAATTGCTAGAAAAATAAGAAATTTTTGAAAAATTTCCTATAAAAATAGAAAATGTTTGAAAAATTTCTTATAAGATTAGAAAACTTTAGAAAAATTTCCTGTAAAAATAGAAAATTTTTGAAAATTTAGAAATTTGTTTTTTCTATAAAAATTTTTGAAAAAAAATTTTTCTATAAAAATTTTTGATAAAAAAATTTTCTGTAAACATTTTCGATAAAACAAATTTTCTATAAAAATTTTTGTTCAAAAAATTTTTTATAGAAAAAATTTTGATCAAAAAAAATTTCTACAGAAAAAATTTTCCATTTTCCATTTTCCAAATTTTCAAAAATTTTGATAAAAATTGTCTATAGAAAAATTTTTAATAAAAATATTAAAAAAAAATGGAGTAGAAAACTTTTTCTTTTTACAACGTTAGAACTACACATTGAAAAAATACCCATTTTAGTTAAAAGTAAAAAACGGCAACTCTGCCGACTATTTTTTTGTTCTGTTCTCTTTGCGCCGACCCGTGATCATAGCGCTTTTTAAGATTTAAGCGATTCTCGAAAGATTTGCTTATGGTCTTTCGACCATATTCGAAATTCGTTATAGGCTTTTGAGCCAGATGCTGATTCCAGATTTTTAGAATGTTGATTTTACAGCTCTGATCAATAAATTTAAATTATTACCTGGTTATTAAAAGCTTATAAACCTTAAATTTAGATGATTTTTAAACGAATTTGTTTATGGTCTTTCGAGCCGGATTAAAATTAAAAGATCTTTGGGATTTTAGTTTCAGAGTCTGGAAGCTAACATCAGTTAGCTTCAATTATACCGCCTGGCTAGATTTAGGCGATTTTCGAACTATTTACTAATGGTCTTTCAAGCCGGATTCTGGTTAAGGTATTAAAGTCTGATACTGTCAAAAAATATATATAAGTACTACGAGTATAGAGTCTAAACAAATGCTCTAAGAAAATTCTATATTGAGATAATCAGATTTTCTTAGAAATTCCATGATATATAACTTTTTCTGGAATTTCATTTTAAAAGTCGAAAAATTATTGAAAATTTCCAGGAAACTTCAATGTATTTTTGAAGCAACAAACATTTCCTCTATCGTTCAAACGAGCCATTCAAACAGAAACTGCAAATCAATTCTAAACATATGAGTTTTCAATGAATGATATTTCAAATAAGAAAAATCTATTGAACTGAAAAAAAAAATGTAACAAGAAACCTAGGAAAAGATTTATAATAGGGGGAAAAAAGAATAAGTTTAAGAAATTGAATTTTGTGTCTAAAATAAGGCACCAATCTTTTTCACCGGAAACTTTTTTCTCAAACAAAATCTACAGAAATCAAAGTATCTACAATGAAAGCCTCATTGATTTTTTAAGAAGTATTGTAAAGTACAAAAGAAAATACTTTAAAAATTATAAATATTTATATGATGAAAAAAACTCAAACATTTGGATAAAAGGCCGACATTTCGCATGTCTGTCAATCCTTAATAATAAGCAAAGAAATAACAGGAAAAGGAAATAAGGTAAATTTTTTTTGTATACAATTTTGTTTAAAAAAGTCTCGAACAAAAGATTATTAGCAATAACAAGAAAAGATTTTTAAGAAAGAAACAAAATTTTAACAATGATCAAGATTTTTCTTTTTTTTGGTAATTTTTGTTATTCTTTAGACATTATAAAAAGCTTAACAAATGTATCTTATAAACATTTTACATTATGTTGATAATAACTACATATAAAGTCTTTGTCTGTCTTAAGTATTTTATTGTTTAAAGGATGAAAAGGTAAAAAATAAGAAATTTTTTAAAAATTTCCTTCAAAAATAAGATATTTTTAAAAAATTTTCGTTAAAAAAAGAAATTTCTGAAAAATTTCCTATTGAAATTAGAAATTTTTGAAAAATTTCCTATAAAAAATAAAAAATTTTTGAAAATTTTCCTATTTAAATAAAAAATTTTGAACAATTTCCTAAAAAACTAAGAAAATTTTGAATAAAATTAAAAAGTTTTTTTTAATTTCCTATAAAAATAAGAAATTTTTGAAAATTTTCCTATAAAAATAAGAAATTTTTTAAAAATTTTTTATAAAATTAAAAATTTTTTTATAAAAGTAAGAATTTTTTAAAAAAATTCATATAAAAATAAGAAATTTTTGAAAAATTTTCTTATAAAAATAAGAAATTTTTGAAAAATTTTCTATAAAAATAAGAAATTTTTGAATTTTTTTTTTAAATATAAAAAAATTTTGAAAAATTTCCAATAAAATAAAGAAATTTTTTAATAAAAATCCTATAAAAATAACAAATTTTTGAAAAATTTCCTATAAAAAAATAAGAAATTTTGGAAAAATTTCCTATAAAAATAAAAAAATTTGAAAAATTTCCTATAAAAATAAGAAAATTTTGAAAAATTTCCTATAAAAAAATAAGAAAATTTTGAAAAATTTCCTATAAAAAAATAAGAAATTTTTGAAAAATTTCCTATAAAAAATAAGAAATTTTTGAAAAATTTCCTATAAAAAATAAGAAATTTTTGAAAAATTTCCTATAAAAATAAGAAATTTTTGAAAAATTTCCTATAAAAAATAAGAAATTTTTGAAAAATTTCCTATAAAAAATAAGAAATTTTTGAAAAATTTCCCATAAAAAATAAGAAATTTTTGAAAAATTTCCCATAAAAATAAGAAATTTTTGAAAAATTTCCTATAAAAAAATAAATTTTTGAAAAGTTTCCTATAAAAATAAAAAAATTTAGAAAAATTTTCTTTAAAAATAAGAAATTTAAAAAAAATCCTATAAAAATAAGAAATTTCTGAAAAATTTCCTATAAAAATAAGAAAATTTTGAAAAATTTCCTATAAAAATAAGAAATTTTTGAAAAATTTCATATAAAAATAAGAAATTTTTGAAAAATTTCCTATAAAAATAAGAAATTTTTGAAAATTTTCCTATAAAAGTAAGAAATTTTTGAAAAATTTCCTATAAAAGTAAGAAATTTTTGAAAAATTTCTTATAAAAATAGAAAATTTTTGAAAAATTTCCTATAAAAATAGAAAATTTTTAAAAAATTTCCTATCAAAATGAGAAATTTTTGAAAAATTTCCTATAAAAATAAGAAATTTTTGAAAAATTTCCTATAAAAATAGCAAATTTTTGAAAAATTTCCTATAAAAATAAGAAATTTTTGAAAAATTTCCTATAAAAATAAGAAATTTTTGAAAAATTTCCTATAAAAATAAGAAATTTTTGAAAAATTTCCTATAAAAATAAGAAATTTTTGAAAAATTTCCTATAAAAATAAGAAATTTTTGAAAAATTTCCTATAAAAATAAGAAATTTTTGAAAAATTTCCTATAAAAATAAGAAATTTTTGAAAAATTTCCTATAAAAATAAGAAATTTTTGAAAAATTTCCTATAAAAATAAGAAATTTTTGAAAAATTTCCTATAAAAATAAGAAATTTTTGAAAAATTTCCTATAAAAATAAGAAATTTTTGAAAAATTTCCTATAAAAATAAGAAATTTTTGAAAAATTTCCTATAAAAATAAGAAATTTTTGAAAAATTTCCTATAAAAATAAGAAATTTTTGAAAAATTTCCTATAAAAATAGAAAATTTTTGAAAAATTTCCTATAAAAATAGAAAATTTTTGAAAAATTTCCTATAAAAATAGAAAATTTTTGAAAAATTTCTTATAAAAATAGAAAATTTTTGAAAAATTTCCTATAAAAATAGAAAATTTTTGAAAAATTTCCTATAAAAATAGCAAATTTTTGAAAAATTTCCTATAAAAATAGAAAATTTTTGAAAAATTTCCTATAAAAATAGAAAATTTTTGAAAAATTTCCTTAAAAATAGAAAATTTTTGAAAAATTTCCTATAAAAATAGAAAATTTTTGAAAAATTTCCTATAAAAATAGCAAATTTTTGAAAAATTTCCTTTAAAAATAGCAAATTTTTGAAAAATTTGCTATGAAAATAGAAAATTTTTGAAAAATTTCCTATAAAAATAGCAAATTTTTGAAAAATTTCCGATAAAAATAGCAAATTTTTGAAAAATTTCCTATAAAAATAGCAAATTTTTGAAAAATTTCCTATAAAAATAGCAAATTTTTGAAAAATTTCCTATAAAAATAGCAAATTTTTGAAAAAAATCCTATAAAAATAGCAAATTTTTGAAAAATTTCCTATAAAAATAGAAAATTTTTTAAAAATTTCCTATAAAAATAGAAAATGTTTGAAAATGTTTCTATATTTAGTATAAATTTTTATCTCATTTTAACTTTATCTTTATTTATCTCTAACTTTAACAAATATCAGAGTGATATTTTATGAAGTCATTTAAAAAGTTTGTAACAATTAATTTGTTTAAAATTACTCTAACAAATGTTAGAAATATTTTACAACTTAAATATTTTGTTGTCATTTAAAATATTAATTTTGTTTTTACAACTTTTTATCATGAAGAAAACAAGAGAATTTTGTAGAATTAAATTAGCTAAAATTTGTCATTTTAAAAGGACTTTTAACTCAAACTTTTAACGAAAATATGATGACAGTAAACTTCGTTTAGATACCCCAATACTATGAATATGTATTTTTTTAATTTGACTAATGATATAACTTCTTTACTTTAAATGGTTGCTATTAGAACATTTTTAATAAATTTAAAAATTTTAGTGAAGCAACTAATCGAGGTTTACTGTTCTTTCTTAGAATTTTTTGTTTCCATTTAGTTAACATATTTATTTTGTTCATGATTATTTCCAGAGACTTACTTTCATAAATCTAATCCCTTAGATTTAATTCCCTAAAGCATGACTAACATAACTACTTTTCTACTTGTGAGGCACGCACCTAAAACCCAACCCGGACATCTCTGAAGAACATTAAATGGTTGTTTTATGGTAATAGAACAAATATAATATTGCCTTAACAACAACAACAACAAAAATAATATTAAATTACAACTTTGACAAAACCATTTACTCTCATGGTTAAAAGAATTTTTGATTTTTGTTTCGGAGGCTTAACAAAAGGATAAGAATTACAGAGAAAAAGGATGACAAGAAATTTTAGAAAAGTTTCCTATAAAAATTTAAAAAAAAACTTTTAAAACTTTCCTATAAAAATAAGAAATTTTTGAAAAATTTTTTACATACAAAAAATATTTTTAAAAATTTATATATAAAAATTAAAAAAAAAATGTAATTCTCCGAGCAAGATTCTGGTCACCCTAAAACAAAAACAGGATCAAAATTATTCCTTTCTGTAGTCGGCGATAAGACCAAAAAGAAATAATGAAATTTAATATTGAAACGCTTGACTTGAATCGGTTAATGTGACTGGAAAAGTTTTTGGTTGTTGGCTTTTGTTGGTAATCATTTCTTGTACCTCATCTGTTTCATTTTATTTTGTGATAAAATTATAATAAATTTACTTGACTTTTTCTTCTGAGAAAGTTAAAAAGGCGGTGGCGGTTGACTGACGTAAATCCTTGCGTTGAATTTTCTTGAAAATCCCAAGAGGTTAAGCATTTGTTTTTCATATAAAGAAAGTAACGAGGATTAAGCAGATGACAACCATAAGTAATTTATTTTTGTTCTTGTTAAAAACAAAAGGAACAAATAAAATTTAAATAAATCCTAAAGTTCGTTAAACAAAGAAATTCATGCAAAAAACTTTTCCTAAAAAAAAACAATTTTTTAAACTAATTTTCATTCTTATAAAATTTTTCAAAAATTTCTTAGTTTTTTAAAGAAAATTTTTAAAAATATTCTTGTTTTTAATAGGATTTTTTTTAAATTTCTTATTAAAAAAAAATTAAAAATTTTCTTATTTTTTATAGAAATTTTTCAAAAATTTCTTATTTTTTCAAAAATTTTTATTTTTTAAGAAATTTTTCAAAAACTCATCATTTTATCAGGAAATTTAAAAAAAAAATATTATTTTTATATGAAATTTTTTAAAAATTTCTTACCTTAATAGGAAATTTTCTGTTTTAAAAGCCAATTTTTCAAAAACTTATTTTTCTAGAAAATTTTTTAAAAATTTCGTATTTTTATAAGAAACTTATTTTTATAGGAATTTTTTTATAGAAATTTTTAAAAAATTTCTTATTTTTACAAGAAAATTTTCAAGAAAGTCTATATTTATAGGAAATTTTTCAAAAATGTCTTATTTTTTTAGAAATTTTTAAAAAATTTCTTATTTTTTTTAAGAAATTTTTCAAAAAGAAAATTTTTTTAAAATTTCCTAATTTTATAGGAAAATTTTCAAAAATTTTCTAATTTTCTAGGAAATTTTTCAAAAATTTCCTATTTTTATAGGAAATTTTTCAAAAATTTCCTGTTTTTATAGGAAATTTTTCAAAAATTTCCTGTTTTTGTAGGAAATTTTTCAAAAATTTCCTATTTTTATAGGAAATTTTTCAAAAATTTCCTATTTTTATAGGAAATTTTTCAAAAATTTCCTATTTTTATAGGAAATTTTTCAAAAATTTCCTGCTCTTATAGGAAAATTTTCAAAAATTTTCTATTTTTATAGGAAATTTTTCAAAATTTTTCGATTTTTATAGGAAATTTTCAAAAATTTTCTATTTTTATAGGAAAATTTTCAAAAATGTTCTATTTTTATAGGAAATTTTTCAAAAATTTTCTATTTTTATAGGAAATTTTTCAAAAATTTCATAATTTTATAGGAAATATTTTTAAAAATTTCCTAATTTTAAAGGAAATTTTTTTTTTTATAGGAAATTTTAAAAAAATGTCCTAATTTTAGAGGAAATTTTTCAAAAATTTCCTATTTTATAGGAAATTTTTTCAAAAATTTCCAAGTTTTATAGGAAATTTTTCAAAAATTTCCTAATTTTATAGGAAATTTTTTAAAAATTTTCTAATTTTATAGGAAATTTTTCAAAAATTTCATAATTTTATAGGAATTTTTTTTTTAAATTTCCTAATTTTAAAGGAAATTGTTCAAAAATTTTCTAATATTATAGGAAATTTTTCAAAAATTTCCTAATTTTATAGGAAATTTTTCAAAAATTTCCTAATTTTATAGGAAATTTTTTTCAAATTTTTCAAATATTTCCCAATTTTATACGAAATTTTTAAAAAATTTCCTAATTTTATATGAAAATTTTCAAAAATTTCCTATTTTTATAGAAAATTTTTAAAAAATTTCCTAATTTTAAAGGAAATTTTAAAAAATTTCCTAATTTTATAGGAAAGTTTACAAAAACTTCCTAATTTTATAGGAAATTTTTCAAAAATTTCCTAATTTGATAGGAAATTTTTCAAAAATTTTCTAATTTTATAGAAAATTTTTCAAAAATTTCCTAATTTTATAGGAAATTTTTCAAAAAACATTTACAAAAATTTATTATTTTTATAGGCAATATTTCAAAAATTTCTTATTTTTATAGGAAATTTTTCAAAAATTTCTTATTTTTATAGGAAATTTTTCAAAAATTTCTTATTTTTATAGAAAATTTTTCAAAAATTTCTTATTTTTATAGGAAATTTTTCAAAAATTTCTTATTTTTATAGGAAATTTTTCAAAAATTTCTTATTTTTATAGGAAATTTTTCAAAAATTTCTTATTTTTATAGGAAATTTTTCAAAAATTTCTTATTTTTATAGGAAATTTTTCAAAAATTTCATATTTTTAGAGGAAATTTTTCAAAAATTTCCTAATTTTATGGGAAATTTTTTCAAAAACTACCTAATTTTATGGGAATTTTTTTCAAAAACTACCTAATTTTATAGGAAAATTTTCAAAAATTTCTAATTTTTATAGGAAATTTTTTAAAAATTTCTTATTTTTAGAGGAAATTTCCAAAAATTTCTTATTTTTAGAGGAAATTTTCCAAAAATTTCTTATTTTTAGAGGAAATTTTCCAAAAATTTCTTATTTTTATACGATTTTTTTCAAAAAATTCTTGTTTTAAAAAGATTTTTAAGTTTTTTTTTTTAAATTTCATAATTTTTTAGGAAATCAAGAACAAATTCCTAAATAAGCAATTTCAATCTTTTTAATTTAACCTCTAACTTCAATTATTTTTCTTAAATCTTAGAATTTCTTGTATCACTTTAAAATATATGAGTAGGCGCCTTAACCTCAACATATTTAGGTTTGGGAAACTATAAATTGAATTGCTATAAATGTTACAAGTTAAACTTAGATTTCCCATAAAAGGAAATGTTTCTTCTAAACATTCAACCGCAAAACAATCTTCTGTATACAAAAGTGGATGGATGGATGGAAGGAAATGTTTGTGGTATCAAAAGTTTGCAGAATTCCCATTCATGGGAAATATCTACGAGATACATGAAACAAGTTGGTACAGAAATCTTTAAGTGCGTAGGAGTTATAACATATAGAAATAAATTTATTTAAGTTATAAGTTAACAAATAAACATATTTTTTTAGTTCTAGGTTTATTCATTTTGATTTGAAAGTGCTTAAATGATTGGTTTTCTAATGAATATTGAAAAAGTTATAAATTGAGTTTGAGTAAATTTTAATCTTATTAATAGGGTGGTACTGAAAAAAAGAACTAAATATAAACCGGTCAATCATAGAAATTAACTCTCTCTTGTTTGCCTTTAGAACAGTATTTTTATGATGCTAATTTCTGAAAGATTTATGTATAAATGTGATTTTTTTACAAAATATAAGTCCCCCTAATACAAACTTCATTTCAAATTTCATAACAACTTTTCTCATTTATGAAAAGCAGATAATCATAGATTTTGTTTGTAAAAAAGGAAACAAAACCACACGATTTATGAATATTTTTTCTGTGTTTATATCCCAGACTTAAACCGAATTTAGGCGGCGTTAAAGCACAGCTGCACTTGGGAATCGATTAGTCAAGCAGAAAATTTGCAACAAAAAAAGAACTATAAAATATTTTTACAACAAATTTTCACACAATTTTCATTTACTCATTCATTCACACTCAAGTTAAATTATGCGAACGAACGTTCGATCGAACATTATAGCAAAAATTATCTAGACACATTGAGAGATAATTTGTTAAATAATCATATATATTTACAAGGTGTGTTTGGAAAAAAAAATTTTGCGTTTTATTCGATTGAATAAATTACAGAAAATTTGCACGTGTAAATAAAATTAAAGTTTTATTTAAAAAAAACATTATGTGAAAAAATTTTGAAAAAATTTAATAGAAATAGGAAATTTTTGAAAAATTTCTTATCAAAATAGGAAATTTTTGAAAAATTTCCTATAAAATTAGGAAATTTTTGAAAAATTTCCTATAAAATTAGGAAATTTTTGAAAAATTTCCTATAAAATTAGGAAATTTTTGAAAAATTTCCTATAAAATTAGGAAATTTTTGAAAAATTTCCTATAAAAATAGGAAATTTTTGAAAAAGTTCCTATAAAAATAGGAAATTTTTGAAAAATTTCCTATAAAAATAGGAAATTTTTGAAAAATTTCCTATAAAAATAGGAAATTTTTGAAAAATTTCCTATAAAAATAGGAAATTTTTGAAAAATTTCCTATAAAAATAGGAAATTTTTGAAAAATTTCCTATAAAAATAGGAAATTTTTGAAAAATTTCCTATAAAAAATAGGAAATTTTTGAAAAATTTCCTATAAAAAATAGGAAATTTTTGAAAAATTTCCTATAAAAAATAGGAAATTTTTGAAAAATTTCCTATAAAAAATAGGAAATTTTTGAAAAATTTCCTATAAAAAATAGGAAATTTTTGAAAAATTTCCTATAAAAAATAGGAAATTTTTGAAAAATTTCCTATAAAAAATAGGAAATTTTTGAAAAATTTCCTATAAAAAATAGGAAATTTTTGAAAAATTTCCTATAAAAAATAGGAAATTTTTGAAAAATTTCCTATAAAAAATAGGAAATTTTTGAAAAATTTCCTATAAAAAATAGGAAATTTTTGAAAAATTTCCTATAAAAAATAGGAAATTTTTGAAAAATTTCCTATAAAAAATAGGAAATTTTTGAAAAATTTCCTATAAAAAATAGGAAATTTTTGAAAAATTTCCTATAAAAAATAGGAAATTTTTGAAAAATTTCCTATAAAAAATAGGAAATTTTTGAAAAATTTCCTATAAAAAATAGGAAATTTTTGAAAAATTTCCTATAAAAAATAGGAAATTTTTGAAAAATTTCCTATAAAAAATAGGAAATTTTTGAAAAATTTCCTATAAAAAATAGGAAATTTTTGAAAAATTTCCTATAAAAAATAGGAAATTTTTGAAAAATTTCCTATAAAAAATAGGAAATTTTTGAAAAATTTCCTATAAAAAATAGGAAATTTTTGAAAAATTTCCTATAAAAAATAGGAAATTTTTGAAAAATTTCCTATAAAAAATAGGAAATTTTTGAAAAATTTCCTATAAAAAATAGGAAATTTTTGAAAAATTTCCTATAAAAAATAGGAAATTTTTGAAAAATTTCCTATAAAAAATAGGAAATTTTTGAAAAATTTCCTATAAAAAATAGGAAATTTTTGAAAAATTTCCTATAAAAAATAGGAAATTTTTGAAAAATTTCCTATAAAAAATAGGAAATTTTTGAAAAATTTCCTATAAAAAATAGGAAATTTTTGAAAAATTTCCTATAAAAAATAGGAAATTTTTGAAAAATTTCCTATAAAAAATAGGAAATTTTTGAAAAATTTCCTATAAAAAATAGGAAATTTTTGAAAAATTTCCTATAAAAAATAGGAAATTTTTGAAAAATTTCCTATAAAAAATAGGAAATTTTTGAAAAATTTCCTATAAAAAATAGGAAATTTTTGAAAAATTTCCTATAAAAAATAGGAAATTTTTGAAAAATTTCCTATAAAAAATAGGAAATTTTTGAAAAATTTCCTATAAAAAATAGGAAATTTTTGAAAAATTTCCTATAAAAATAGGAAATTTTTGAAAAATTTCCTATAAAAAATAGGAAATTTTTGAAAAATTTCCTATAAAAAATAGGAAATTTTTGAAAAATTTCCTATAAAAAATAGGAAATTTTTGAAAAATTTCCTATAAAAATAGGAAATTTTTGAAAAATTTCCTATAAAAAATAGGAAATTTTTGAAAAATTTCCTATAAAAAATAGGAAATTTTTGAAAAATTTCCTATAAAAAATAGGAAATTTTTGAAAAATTTCCTATAAAAAATAGGAAATTTTTGAAAAATTTCCTATAAAAAATAGGAAATTTTTGAAAAATTTCCTATAAAAAATAGGAAATTTTTGAAAAATTTCCTATAAAAAATAGGAAATTTTTGAAAAATTTCCTATAAAAAATAGGAAATTTTTGAAAAATTTCCTATAAAAAATAGGAAATTTTTGAAAAATTTCCTATAAAAAATAGGAAATTTTTGAAAAATTTCCTATAAAAAATAGGAAATTTTTGAAAAATTTCCTATAAAAAATAGGAAATTTTTGAAAAATTTCCTATAAAAAATAGGAAATTTTTGAAAAATTTCCTATAAAAAATAGGAAATTTTTGAAAAATTTCCTATAAAAAATAGGAAATTTTTGAAAAATTTCCTATAAAAAATAGGAAATTTTTGAAAAATTTCCTATAAAAAATAGGAAATTTTTGAAAAATTTCCTATAAAAAATAGGAAATTTTTGAAAAATTTCCTATAAAAAATAGGAAATTTTTGAAAAATTTCCTATAAAAAATAGGAAATTTTTGAAAAATTTCCTATAAAAAATAGGAAATTTTTGAAAAATTTCCTATAAAAAATAGGAAATTTTTGAAAAATTTCCTATAAAAAAATAGGAAATTTTTGAAAAATTTCCTATAAAAAATAGGAAATTTTTGAAAAATTTCCTATAAAAAATAGGAAATTTTTGAAAAATTTCCTATAAAAAATAGGAAATTTTTGAAAAATTTCCTATAAAAAATAGGAAATTTTTGAAAAATTTCCTATAAAAAATAGGAAATTTTTGAAAAAATTTCCTATAAAAAATAGGAAATTTTTGAAAAATTTCCTATAAAAAATAGGAAATTTTTGAAAAATTTCCTATAAAAAATAGGAAATTTTTGAAAAATTTCCTATAAAAAATAGGAAATTTTTGAAAAATTTCCTATAAAAAATAGGAAATTTTTGAAAAATTTCCTATAAAAAATAGGAAATTTTTGAAAAATTTCCTATAAAAAATAGGAAATTTTTGAAAAATTTCCTATAAAAAATAGGAAATTTTTGAAAATTTTCCTATAAAAAATAGGAAATTTTTGAAAATTTTCCTATAAAAAATAGGAAATTTTTGAAAAATTTCCTATAAAAAATAGGAAATTTTTGAAAAATTTCCTATAAAAAATAGGAAATTTTTGAAAAATTTCCTATAAAAAATAGGAAATTTTTGAAAAATTTCCTATAAAAAATAGGAAATTTTTGAAAAATTTCCTATAAAAAATAGGAAATTTTTGAAAAATTTCCTATAAAAAATAGGAAATTTTTGAAAAATTTCCTATAAAAAATAGGAAATTTTTGAAAAATTTCCTATAAAAAATAGGAAATTTTTGAAAAATTTCCTATAAAAAATAGGAAATTTTTGAAAAATTTCCTATAAAAAATAGGAAATTTTTGAAAAATTTCCTATAAAAAATAGGAAATTTTTGAAAAATTTCCTATAAAAAATAGGAAATTTTTGAAAAATTTCCTATAAAAAATAGGAAATTTTTGAAAAATTTCCTATAAAAAATAGGAAATTTTTGAAAAATTTCCTATAAAAAATAGGAAATTTTTGAAAAATTTCCTATAAAAAATAGGAAATTTTTGAAAAATTTCCTATAAAAAATAGGAAATTTTTGAAAAATTTCCTATAAAAAAAAGGAAATTTTTGAAAAATTTCCTATAAAAAATAGGAAATTTTTGAAAAATTTCCTATAAAAAATAGGAAATTTTTGAAAAATTTCCTATAAAAAATAGGAAATTTTTGAAAAATTTCCTATAAAAAATAGGAAATTTTTGAAAAATTTCCTATAAAAAATAGGAAATTTTTGAAAAATTTCCTATAAAAAATAGGAAATTTTTGAAAAATTTCCTATAAAAAATAGGAAATTTTTGAAAAATTTCCTATAAAAAATAGGAAATTTTTGAAAAATTTCCTATAAAAAATAGGAAATTTTTGAAAAATTTCCTATAAAAAATAGGAAATTTTTGAAAAATTTCCTATAAAAAATAGGAAATTTTTGAAAAATTTCCTATAAAAAATAGGAAATTTTTGAAAAATTTCCTATAAAAAATAGGAAATTTTTTAAAAATTTCCTATAAAAAATAGGAAATTTTTGAAAAATTTCCTATAAAAAATAGGAAATTTTTGAAAAATTTCCTATAAAAAATAGGAAATTTTTGAAAAATTTCCTATAAAAAATAGGAAATTTTTGAAAAATTTCCTATAAAAAATAGGAAATTTTTGAAAAATTTCCTATAAAAAATAGGAAATTTTTGAAAAATTTCCTGTAAAAAATAGGAAATTTTTGAAAAATTTCCTATAAAAAATAGGAAATTTTTGAAAAATTTCCTATAAAAAATAGGAAATTTTTGAAAAATTTCCTATAAAAAATAGGAAATTTTTGAAAAATTTTCTATAAAAAATAGGAAATTTTTGAAAAATTTCCTATAAAAAATAGGAAATTTTTGAAAAATTTCCTATAAAAAATAGGAAATTTTTGAAAAATTTCCTATAAAAAATAGGAAATTTTTGAAAAATTTCCTATAAAAAATAGGAAATTTTTGAAAAATTTCCTATAAAAAATAGGAAATTTTTGAAAAATTTCCTATAAAAAATAGGAAATTTTTGAAAAATTTCCTATAAAAAATAGGAAATTTTTGAAAAATTTCCTATAAAAAATAGGAAATTTTTGAAAAATTTCCTATAAAAAATAGGAAATTTTTGAAAAATTTCCTATAAAAAATAGGAAATTTTTGAAAAATTTCCTATAAAAAATAGGAAATTTTTGAAAAATTTCCTATAAAAAATAGGAAATTTTTGAAAAATTTCCTATAAAAAATAGGAAATTTTTGAAAAATTTTAAATTTATTATTTTAGGAAATGTTTGAACAATTTCTTTTGAATATGTAAAAAGCCATTTTTAATATCATTAAAACATCCTCAGTATATTTTCTATTTTTATACTGTTTCTTTTTTTCTTAACTTGTTCAACCTTTAAATTCCTTTAAAGAAGAAAAGCAGAAGATTCCTTTGTTATATTTTTTTCTTGAAATGGTTCTTTTCCTTTTATTTATCTTCAAGTGAAAAACTTTAGACCTGGAGTATTTAGAGGTTTGCCGTATCCTTTTAACTTTTTATAAAAAATCTTTTTATAATCATTGTCCTTTAACAAAAAAAAAGTATAGTAAAGGAAAACTAAGAAGTTGTTTAGTATTTTGTAAACATGAGCTCACGAAGGAGTTTCTTAGAAATTCCAATCTAATAATAAAAAATAAAAGGAAAAAAGAAAAATATGTAATACAAAATGATAAAGTTTGTCTTTGGCAATTGTGGAATAGAAAATGTTTCTGTTTTGCAAATAACGTGAAAATATTTGTTAAAGTTGAAGTTAAATACAGGTTAAAAGTTCTTAACAAAGAAAAAGTTTAAGTACCTGCCTGATGATGTCGCTGATGTTGTAGTTTCGAAATAAAAAAGTTAATAATATTGAAGATGAATATGATTCGAATTCAACAAAAAAAAAAAATGTTTCATACAAAAGTTTTATTTTTAAAACGCAAACAACTTTTGTTGAACTTTTGCTGGAAAATTAAAATTCAAAGTATCATTCTAAGCACTTGCGTCTTTAAATTATGAGATGCTAATTTCAAAGCAACAGACAGACAAACAAACGAAGAAAAAGACATTAAGACCACAAGTTATAAAGTTTTATTAGATATTTTCAAAATAATTAGAATAATAAAAAAGAGATAAATTTATTTAAGAACTTTTTCAATTCAAACCAAATAAGGGAAGAATTAAAAGCAATTGAAAATAAAAAGCATGAAATGCAATATTAAAAATGTACACTAGAACTTCTAAACTATTGAACCGGCTTGGCGGAATTTTAACACTAAAAATTACTATTTTTATAGGAAATTTTTCAAAAATTTCTTATTTTTTTAAGAAAATTTTTAAAAATTTCTTATTTTTATAGGAAATTTTTCAAAAATTTCTTGTTTTTATAGGAAATTTTTTAAAAATTTCCTATTTTTATAGGAAATTTTTCTAAAATTTCTTATTTTTATAGGAAATTTTAAAAAAATTTCTTATTTTTATAGGAAATTTTTCAAAAATTTCTTATTTTTATAGAAAATTTTTCAAAAATTTCTTATTTTTATAGGAAATTTTTCAAAAATTTCTTATTTTTATAGGAAAATTTTCAAAAATTTCTTATTTTTATACAAAAAAAATTTCTTATTTTTATAGGAAATTTTTCAAAAATTTCTTATTTTTATAGGAAATTTTTCAAAAATTTCTTATTTTTATAGGAAATTTTTTAAAAATTTCTTTTTTTATACGAAATTTTTCAAAAATTTTTTATTTTTATAGGAAATTTTTCAAAAAATTCTTATTTTTATAGGAAATTTTTCAAAAATTTCTTATTTTTATAAGAAATTCTTATTTTTATAGGAAATTTTTCAAAAATTTCTTATTTTTATAGGAAATTTTTCAAAAATTTCTGTATTTTTATAGAAAATTTTTCAAAAATTTCTTATTTTTACAGGAAATTTTTCAAAAATTTCTTATTTTTATAGGAAATTTTTCAAAAATTTCTTATTTTTATAGTAAATTTTTCAAAAATTTCTTATTTTTATAGGAAATTTTTCCAAAATTTTTTATTTTTTAGGAAATTTTTCAAAAATTTCTTATTTTTATAGGAAATTTTTCAAAAATTTCTTATTTTTATAGGAAATTTTTCAAAAATTTCTTATTTTTATAGGAAATTTTTCAAAAATTTCTTATTTTTCTAGAAAAATTTTACAAAAATTTCTTATTTTTATAGGAAATTTTTCAAAAATTTCTTATTTTTATAGTAAATTTTTCAAAAATTTCTTATTTTTATAGGAAAATTTTCAAAAATTTCTTATTTTTATAGGAAATTTTTCAAAAATTTCTTATTTTTATAGGAAATTTTTGAAAAATTTCTTATTTTTATAGGAAATTTTTCAAAAATTTCTTATTTTTATAGGAAATTTTTCAAAAATTTCTTATTTTTATAGGAAATTTTTCAAAAATTTCTTATTTTGATAGGAAATTTTTCAAAAATTTCTTATTTTTCTAGAAAAATTTTACAAAAATTTCTTATTTTTATAGGAAATTTTTCAAAAATTTCCTATTTTTATAAGAAGTTTTTCAAAAATTTTTCTGAAGGACCTTTACAATTTACCTCGATTTTTTTCTAAACTGTTTGAAAAATATTACGCAAATTTATATATTTCTAGTCTAAACAAAATTTTCCAACTTTATATTTTCAAATTTGGATGGAAGGAGGTAGGGGGAGTGGAAGGTGGTTATGCGTTGCTGGTTTATTGTTTATATTCGGTTTTTGTTTTTAAAATTTTCTGTGAATATCTTGTGGTTTTTTTTAACAACCTGAGTTTTGTGTTGAAGTATTATTTTTCATCTCAAACTAAATTTTTTGTATTTAAATTTTTTTCTAGCATGAAAAAATAGAAATAACTACTACTAAAATTTGTGTGGTTTTTGAAATTTTTATTTTTTTGTAAAAAAGTATAAAGTTCTTCTTTTTGAAATATATCTGGGTGGAAGTATTCATGTAACTAAATCATCTAATATCCAGATTATGTTTGAGGTAATGAAGTAAAGAGATGTTCCAAATGTTGAGAAAAAAAACTAGATTTTTATTTAATTAAAGGGGTCTTTGAAAAAAAGGTGAAATTGGAAAATTTCTATTTTTTTTAACTAAAAGGATGTTCAATAATTGAAAAAGTGTTAAGGTCAAAAGTAGTTTAACAAATTTTAGTATACAAGGGATTTATTGAAAAGTTCTTAGAAATATATATAAAAATTTCTTATTAAAATAAGAAAATTTTTTAACATTTTGTATAAAAATAAGAAAATTTTGAAAAATTTCCTATAAAAATACGAAATTTTTAAAAAATTTGCTATAAAATTAAGAAATTAAAAAAAAATTCTATAAAAATAATAAATTTTTGAAAAATTTTCTATAAAAATAAAAAATTTTTGATAAATTTCTTATAAAATAAGTAGTTTTTGAAAAATTTCGTAAAGAAATAAAAAATTTTTGAAAAATTTCCTATAAAATTAAGAAATTTTTGAAAAAATTGCTATAAAAATAAGAAATTATTAAAAAATTTGCTATAAAAATGAGAAATTTTTTCAAAATTTCCCATAAAAATAAGAAATTTTTGACAAATTTCTATAAAAATAAAAAAAATTTTGAAAAATTTTCCATAAAAATCAGAAATTTTTGAAAAATTTTCTACAAAAATAAGAAATTTTTGAAAAACTAAAAAAAAAAAAATTTTAAAAACCCATAAATTTAAAAAATTGTAAAAAAAACTTTTAGAAAACAAGAAATTTAAAATTTTTCATAAAAATATGAGATTTTTGAAAAAATTTTCTATGTATAAAAAATTTTTGAAAACTTAAAAAAAAAATCAAAAATTTTCTATAAAAATAAGATATTTTTAAAAAATTTTCTATAAAAATAAGAAATTTTCGAAAAATTTTTTGTAGAAGAAGAAATTTTTGAAAAATTTCCTATAAAAATAAGAAATTTTTGAAAAATTTCCTATAAAAATAAGAAATTTTTGAAAAATTTCCTAATAAAATAAGAAATTTTTGAAAAATTTCCTAATAAAATAAGAAATTTTTGAAAAATTTGCCATAAAAACAAGAAATTTTTTTAAAATTTCCTATAAAAATAAGAAATTTTTGAAAAATTGCCTATAAATAAAGGAAATTTTTGAAAATATTCCTATAAAAATAGGACATTTTTGAAAATATTCCTATAAAAATACGAAATTTTTAAAAAATTTCCTATAAATATACGAAATTTTTGAAAAGTTTCCTATCAAATACGAAATTTTTGAAAAATTTCCTATAAAAATAAGAAATTTTTGCAAAATTTCCTATAAAAATAAGAAATTTTTGAAAAATTTCTATGAAACTAAAAAATTTTTTGAAAAATTTTCGATAAAAATCAGAATTTTTTTAAAAATTTTCTACAAAAATAAGAAATTTTTGAAAACTAAGAAATTTTTAAAAAATTTCAAATAAACATAAGAAATTTTTGAAGAATTTCCTATAAAAATAAGAAATTGTTGAAAAATTTAATATAAAAATAAGTAATTTTTGAAAAATTTCCAATAAAAATAGGAAATTTTTGAAAAAATTCCTATAAAAATAAGAAATTTTTTAAAAATTTTCCATAAAAATAAGAAATTTTCTAAAAATTTCCCATAAAAATAAGAAATTTTTGCAAAACTTCCTATAAAAATAACAAATTTTTGAAAAAAAATTCCTATAAAATAAGAAATTATTAAAAAATTTTCTATAAAAATGAGAAATTTTTGAAAACTAAGAAGTTTTTAAAAAATTTTCTATAAAAATAAGAAATTTTTGAAGAATATTCTATAAAAATAAGAAATTTTTGAAAAATTTCATATAAAAATAAGAAATTTTTGAAAAATTTCCTATAAAAATAAGAAATTTTTGAAAAATTTCCTATAAAAATAAGAAAATTTTGAAAAATTTCCTATAAAAATAAGAAATTTTTGAAAAATTTCCTATAAAAATAAGAAATTTTTGAAAAATTTCCTATAAAAATAAGAAATTTTTGAAAAATTCCTATTAAAATAAGAAATTTTTGAAAAATTCCTATTAAAATAAGAAATTTTTGAAAAATTTGCTAGAAATTTTAAATTTTTGAAAAATTTCCTTTGAAAAAAAATATATTTTTGATTTTACACAGAAAATTCTTAACATTGTTTGTAATTTATATAAAAGAAACTTGCGGTTTAAAATGATAAAAGAAACTGAATAAAGTAAATTTTGAGATAAAAAGCAAAAATTCTGATATCTAAAATTTATAATACCGTGACGTTTTTAACCTCAAATAGCGATAGAAAGAGAACTTTATGCAAAATTGTGTGTGCAGTTCTTTATCTTTTTTATTTCTGTATTCAAGATATAAAAACTTTGATATGAACCAAATGCAATTTAGAATGAATTCTATGATATTCATGATTTCATTTTCCATCATTATATTTTTTCACCTTCATATATATTTTTCATAAAGTTTTGCTATAAAAATATTTATTTCATACTAGAATAATAGTAAAAATTATATTGAATTGTATATTTTAACTTTGCAAATTATTGCAGCTGTTAAAAGTTATAATTTGAAGTTATGAGAAAAAAAAAACTTACGGGTTATATCTACAAATTTTTATCTCATATTTAGAGTTGATAAAACAAAAATTCGCCCATGGGGTCTCACCTAGAAATAAATAAAAAAAAAAAACAAAGAAACTTTATTAAAAATCTAAGATTTGAAATAGTTAAAAGGCCTATATTGAAATAGACGTCCGGTTAATCTAAAATCCAACAAAATAAAAGACATTTTATTAAGATATTTCCCCAATTAATTTGAACAGGTTCAAAAAAAACTATAATCATTTCCTTATCATATTTTTTGTTGTATGTTAAAAAATTTGCTATAAATTAGAAATAATTGAGGTAAAATGGAGCATTCAAACAAACACAAGCACCAAAACAATAAAGGGTAACACGGAAATATATATTTTTTTAATTTCCTGTAACAAAAAATTAAAAAAAAAAATTCCTATAAAAATAATAAATTTTTGAAAATTTCCTATAAAAATTTGAAACTTTTGAAAAATTTGCTATTAAAATAAGAAAATTTTGAAAAATTTCGTTGAAAAAAGAAATTTTTGAAAAGAAAAAAGAAAATTTTGAAAAATTTAATTTAAAAAAAATTTTTTTAAAATTTAATTTAAACATTTATTTTTTTAAAAAAATTAAAAAATTTCCTTAAAAAAATATTTTTTTTAGAAATTTTTAAAAAAATTCTTTTAAAAATAAGATTTTTTTTTAATTTCTTTAAGAAAAAAGAATTTTTTTTAAATTTTTTTAAAGAATAAGAATTTTTTTTTAAATTTTCTCTAGAAATAAGAAATTTTTTAAAAATTTCCTCAAAAAATAAGAAATTTTTTAAAAATTTCCTGTAGAAATAACAAATTTTTGAAAAATTTCCTCCAAAAATAAGACATTTTTGAAAAATTTCCTATAAAAATAATAAATTTTTGAAGAATTTCCTTTTAAAATAAAAGAAATTTTTGAAAAATTTCCTATAAAAATAAGAAATTTTTGAAAAATTTCCTATAAAAATAAGAAATTTTTGAAAAATTTCCTACAAAAATAAAATTTGTTTGAAAAATTTCCTATAAAAACAAGAAATTTTTGAAAAATGTTCCTATTAAAAAAAGGAAACTTTAGAAATGTTTCCTCTAAAAATAAGAAATTTTTGAAAAATTTCTTACAAAAATAAGAAATTTATGAAAAATTTCATATCAAAATAAGATGTTTTTGAAAAATTTCCTATAAAAACAAGAAATTTTTGAAACATTTCCTATAAAAATAAGAAATTTTTGAAAAATATGAAATTTTTGAAAAATTTCATATAAAAATAAGAAATTTTGCAAAAATTTCCTATCAAAATAAGAATTTTTTGAAAAATTTCCTATCAAAATAAGAAATTTTTGAAAAATTTCTTATAAAAATAAGAAATTGTTGAAAAATTTCCTATAAAAATAAGAATTTTTTGAAAAATTTCCTATAAAAATAAGAAATTTTTGAAAAATTTCCTATAAAAATAAAAAATTTTTGAAAATTTCCTATAAAAATTAGAAATTTTTGAAAACTTTATTTAACAAATGAAATTTTTAAAAAATTTCCTATAAGAATATGAAATTTTTGATAATTCTAAAAATTTCGTATAAAATTAAAAAGGAAGTATTGAAAAATTTCCTCTAAAAATTAGAAATTTTTGAAAAATTTCTTACAAAAATAAGAAATTTTTGAAAAATTTCCTATAAAAATAAGATATTTTGCAAAAATTTCCTATAAAAACAAGAAATTTTTGAAACATTTCCTATAAAAATAAGAAATTTTTAAAAAATATGAAATTTTTGAAAAATTGCCTATAAAAATAAGAAATTTTGCAAAAATTTCCTATAAAAATAAGAAATTTTTGATAAATTTTCTATAAAAATAAGAAATTGTTGAAAAATTTCCTATAAAAATAAGAATTTTTTGAAAAGTTTCCTATAAAAATAAGAAATTTTTGAAAAATTTCCTATAAAAACAAGAAATTTTTGAAAAATTTTCTATAAAAATAAGAAATTTTTAAAAATTTCCTATAAAAAAAATTAGAAATTTTTGAAAACTTTATTTAACAAATGAAATTTTTAAAAAATTTCCTATAAGAATAAGAAATTTTTGAAAATTCTAAAAAATTTCGTATAAAACTAAAAAGGAAATATTGAAAAATTTCCTTAAAAAAATAATTTTTTGAAAAAATTTCTTAAAAAAAGAAATTTTTGAAAAATTTCCTTAAAAAATTTTTTTTTGAAAAATTTCCTTAAAAAAATAAATTTTTGAAAAAATTCATTAAAAAAATAAATTTTTTAGAATTTCATTAAAAAATTAAATTTTTTAAAAATTTCATTAAAAAAAATTATTGTTTTAAAAATTCCCCATAAAAATAAGAAATTTTGTAAAAATTTCTTTTAAAAATACGAAATTTTTTGAAGAATTTCCTATAAAAATAAGAAAATTTTGAAAAATGTCTTATAAAAATAAGAAATTTTTGAAAAATTTCTTTTTAAAATAAGAAATTTTTTTAAATTTTCTTATAAAAATAAGACATTTTTGAAAAATTTCGTATAAAAATTAGAAATTTTTAAAAATTTTCTTATAAAAATTTGAAATTTTTGAAAAATTCCCTATAAAAATAAGAAATTAAAAAAAAATCTATAAAAATAGAAGAAATTTTTGAAAAAATTCCTAAAGAAAAATAATAATTTTTTAAAAAATTTTCTATAAACATAAAAAATTTCTTATAAGAATAAAAAATTTTTAAAAGATTTAAAATAAAAATAAGAAATTTTTGAAAAATTTCCTATAAAAGTAAAAAAATTTTCATTAAAATTGAAATTTTTTTTAAAAATTTCCTAAACAAAAGTAAAAAAATTTTGAAAAATGTCTTGTAGAAATATAAGAAATTTTTGAAAAATTTTCTTTAGAAAAATTAGAAATTGTTGAAAAATTTTCTTTAAAAATAAGAAATTTTTGAAAATTTTCTGTAGGAAACAAAGAAAATTTTAAATAATTTTCTATAGAAAAATAAGAAATTTTTAACTTTATTTGAAAGACCATGTTCATCAAATTTTTTATTAAAAAAAATTCTAGAATGATGATTTGTTGATGTGAATGATGGCTTTGTAAAAAACCACCGAGAATCTGAGAAAAAAAAAATGTTAGAAAGAAAAAACTTTACAAATAAAGTGAAATTTATTTGTGGCTGATAAATTTGCAAAAAGATCCATTTAATCCAACAGAGCGTAAAATAATAGAGCAGCAGCAGCAAAAAAAAACGAAAAACTACAATAGAAATATTTAAGTAGATAATTATGAAAATGTATCTGAATCTAGTCTAAATACCAAAAATAAAAAATAAAAACTATAACAACAAAAACTTAAATAGAAATAGAAAAATTAGCAAAAATTGTGTGAAAAATATTGCCGCTGCTGCTGCCGTTGGGTTGTTTGTCTATAGACCCACTTTTTAGTTTGTAAGATTTTTTTAAAGGTCTTTAACATTTTGTTAACAAATTGTTTGAAATTTATATTTGGGATATTTTTTGTTTAAAAATCATTCACAGGCAGACAAACGGAGTGAGAGACAGCAAGAAATTAATTGAAAACTATTTGTAATGATGGGGTTTTTATTTCATATTAAGTGTTAAAATATTGAGGAAGATCAACTGAACGACCACTAGAATTAAATAGCAAGTGGAAAAGTGTTGCAGCAATAAATTGAATTAATTGCTGCAATTAGGAATAATGAAGGTGGTCATTTAAGGTGGAATTTGGGTTAAGTTTGTTGTTGTTTTGAAATTATTTTGAAAATTACTAAGAAAATTGTGTGAGTATAATAGTTTTCTACAGCAAATGTTTCAAGTATAAGAGTTTTCTAAAGAAATTTATTTGAGTATAACAGTTTTGTAAGAAAAACCTGTAGTATAACAGTTTTTTTTTCGAGTATAAGAGTTTCGAAAATAATATATTACTATAGAAAATTCATTCAATTTTCTAAAGAACTTTTTTAGTGTATAACAGTTTTGTAAAGAAAATTTCATTAGTATAACAGTTTTCTGAAGAAAATAATTCAAATATAACAGTTATGTTAACAGAATTTTATTAGTATAACACTTTTCTAAAGAAAATAGTTTGAGTATGACAGTTTTCCTTAGAAATTTTTTGGAGTATAACAGTTTTGTATGACTAAAAACTGCTTGAGTATAACAGTTTTCATTTAAATATTGTTCTGTATATTCAAATATAAGAGCTTTCCATGCAAATTTTATCGAGTATAAATGTTTCAATAGATATTTTTTAAAGTAAAACTATTTTCTACAAAAAATGTTTCAGTATAACAGTTGTGCAAGTATAACAGTTTTTGATAGAAAAATTTTCGATGACTACAGTTTAAAATTTTACAAAATTTATAGTTTTTTGAGTACAGAAGATTTCTATAGAAAATAATTTTTTGTAGAAAATTACTATATTATTACAGTTTTCTATACAAAATTGTTCGAGTATAACAGTTTTCTATAGAAAAGTGTTCGAGTGCTAAAGCTTTCTATAGAAAAGTGTTCGAGTATTACAGACAATTTTTCGATTTTTACAGTTTCCCATACAAAATTGTTGGATTATTACAATTTTCTATAGAAAAGTGTTTGAGTATTACAGTTTTCTATAGAAAATTGTTCGAATATTACAGTTTTCTATAGAAATTTGTTAGATTTTTACAGTTTCCCATACAAAATTGTTGGATTATTACAGTTTTCTATAGAAAAGTGTTTGAGTATTACAGTTTTCTATAGAAAATTGTTGGAGTATTACAGTTTTTTATAGAAAATTGTTCGAGTATTACAGTTTTCTATAGAAAATTGTTCAAGTGTTACATTCTTCTATACAAAAGTTTTCGAGTATTGCAGTTTTCTATACAAAATTGTTCCATTATTACTATTTTCTATAGAAAATTGTTCAAGTATAACAGTTTTCTATAGAAAAGTGTTCGAATATTAGAGTTTTCTATAGAAAATTGTTAGAGTATTACAGTTTTCTATAGAAAATTTTTCGATTTTTACAGTTTCCTATACAAAATTGTTCGATTATTACAGTTTTCTATAGAAAAGTGTTTGAGTATTACAGTTTTCTTTAGAAAATTGTTCGAGTATTTTTCTTTAGAAAATTGTTTCATTTTAGAGTTTTCTATAGCAAATGGTTCAATTATTACAGTTTTCTATAGAAAAGTGTTCAAGAATTACAGATTTCTATAAAAAAGTGTTCGAGTATTACAGTTTTCTATAGAAAAGTTTTTGAGTATTACAGTTTTCAATACAAAATTGTTTGATTATTACAGTTTTCTATATAAAATTGTTAGATTTTTACAGTTTTCTATACCAAATGCTTCGATTATTACAGTTTTCTATAGAAAAGTTTTGGAGTATTACAGTTTTTTATACAAAATTTTTCGATTTTTAAAATTTTCTATAGAAAATTCTTCGTTCGATTTTTACAGTTTTCTATACAAAATTGTTCGATTCTTACAGTTTTCTATAGAAAAGTGTTCGAGTTTTACAGTTTTCTATTAAATATATTTGAATATAACAGTTTTATAGAGAAAATTATTCTAGTATAACAGTTTTCTTTACAAAAATTTTCAAGTATAACAGTTTTCTACAGAAAATTGTTCGTTTATAAAAGGTTTCTCTAATTAATCTTCTGAGTATAAGAACTCTCTAAAGAATATTGTTCGAGTATAACAGTTTTCTATAGACAAAGTATAACAGTTTTTATAAAAATTAATTCGATTATAACAGTTTTTAAAGTCAATTATTTAAGCTCGCTAAAGAAATCAGTTAAAGTTTAAAAGATTTCTATGTAAAATTATTCGATTATAACAGTTTTCTTAAGAAAATGATTCGAGTAGGACAGATTTCTATAAAAAATTAGTTAAAATACGTATTTTTTTAAATTAAAACTTTGCTAAATCTCAATTTTTCTGCATATTTTAATCAGAAGATCATTAAACAAACAACGACGACAAAAAAAAACTGTTATAAAGATTTTACTTTTTATAACATTCCTAATAAAGATACAATTTTTTCACTTTTTATTACTGAAAATAAATGACTTGATTTGACTTTGTAAGAAAAAATATAGACACAAAGTAAAAAAGAAATAAATCCGCTTTTGTCATTTTCCATTACACTGGAAAAAATCTAAGAAAAATTTCAAAAATCTAAGAAAATTTTCAAAATCTAAAAAATAAAGAAAAACCTAAACAAGTGTACACTTACTCATACTCGATTTTAGATAGTGAAAAGCTGATAAAGTAAAATAATTGGATTAAAGAAATGAACAACAGCTTTTCCTCAAATGATTCACTTTGAGTTTCGTTTTTCATTTTTATTTCTTAGATTTTCTATCTTATCTTCTTTTTGTTAATTATTTTTTCAAAGTTTACTTGTGTCTTTTTGTCTCTTTCGATCTGACAGTCGTTCGTTCTATATTTGGCAAAAATGTCACATTTTTTCTTTTTTATATTTTTTCAATTTTTCTGCTTTATTAGAGATTTTTTCTTAAATACAAAATAGCAAACTTGCCAAGCTCTGAGCTTGAATTGTGCTTAAGCTTTTGATGGAACGAACAAAAAAAAAAAATGAACTAATTGTGGTTATGAAGAAAAAAATTCAATGTAAAGAAATATTTTAAATATTTCAGCAATTTGTAGTTTGATTTATTTTTACAGAATTTCTATAAGAAACTGTTATACTGAAAAAATCTAAACATTTTCTTTAGACATTTTATAGACTTATACAATTTTCAATAGAAATTTTCTATCAGACTTTGCTCAAAAAACTAAAAATCAAAAATAACTGTTATTTTTATTCGAAATAATAAATGACACAAAATAACTTTAATTCCTTACAAAAAAACAAAAAAAATAAATAAAAATGAAAAAAAAAATAACTGTTATATTCTAAGTTTTAATATAAATGTCATAACAGTCACGGTTCCTATAAGAAAACTGTCATATTTCAATGTTTTTTAATAGAAAACCATTATACTCCAAGAAATTTTTATAGCAAACTGTGATAAAGTCAAAAATATATACTGAAAATTGTTATACTAATACAATTTTCAATAGTAAACTGTTATACTAAAATAGTTTTCTATAACAGACGGTTAAACTCGTAATCGAAAAAAGAAGAAAACTATAGAAAACTTTTATACTCAAACAATTTTTTATGGAAAATGGTTATAATCGAAAAAATTTGTATAGAAAACTGTTATACTAAATGAATTTTAAATGTTATATTTCAATAATTTTAAATAGAAAACTGTTTTACCTTAACAACTTTATATAGAAAACTGTTAAACTTTAACAATTTTCTATATAAAACTGTTATAATCAAATAGCTTTCAATAGAAAACTGTTAACTCGAAACATTTTCTATATAAAACTATTATACTCATATAAGTGTAAAGACTGATATACTCATACAATTTTTAATAGGAAACTGTTATACTACAATAATTTTCTATGGAACACTGTTATACTTCAACACTTTTTTATAAAAACTGTTATACTTCGATAATTTTCTATAGAAAACTGTTGTACTATAAACATTTTCTATATAAAACAGTCAATCTTATACAATTTTCCATAGAAACCTCATACAATTTTTTATAAAAAACTGCTATACTTAAACCATTTTCTATAGAAAACTGTTATACTCAAATAGTTTTCTATTATACTTTAACAAATTTCAATAAAAATCTGGTTTACTTTAATAGTTTTCTATGGAAAACTATTTTACTCAAATAGTACCCTATAGAAAACTGTTATACTAGAAAAATTTTCTATAGAAAACTGTTATACTAGAAAAGTTTTCTATAGAAAACAGTTATACTCATAGAATTTTTCATAGAATACTGGTATAATCAAACAATTTTTTATAAAAAACTGTTATACTTTAACAATTTTTTATAAAAACTGCTGTACTTTAAAAATTTTCTATAGAAAACTGTTATACTCAAATAGTTTTCTGTTATACTTTAAAAATTTTCTATAAATAACTCTTTTACTTTAACAATTTTCTATGGAAAACTGTTATACTCAAATAGTATCCTATAGAAAACTGTTATACTAGAAAAATGTTCTATACAAAACTGTTATACTTCAGCAATTTTTTCTATAGAAAACTATAATACTCAAATAATTTTATAAAAAACTGTTATACTCTAAAAAGTTTTTATAAAAAACTGCTATCATTTTAAAATTTTCTATAGAAAACTGTTATACTCAAATAGTTTTCTGTTATAGTTTAACAATTTTCTATAAAAAACTGTTATATTTTAACAATTTTCTATAGAAAACTGTTATACTCACAGTTTTGTATAGAAATCTGTTATACTAGAAAAATTTTCTATAGAAAACTGTTATACTTCAACAATTTTTTATGGAACACTGTTATACTTTAACAATTTTTTATAAAAGACTGTTATACTTATTTATTTTCTATAGAAAACTGTTATACTCAAATAATTTTATATAGAAAACTGTTGAGTATAACAGTTTTCTATAGAAAATTGTAAAATTATAGCAGTTTTTTATAAAAACTTGTTAGAGTATAACAGTTTTTTATAAAATTATTTGAGTATTATAGTTTTCTATAGAAAAAATTGTTGAGGTATAACAGTTTTGTATAGAACATTTTTCTAGTATAACAGTTTTCTATAGGATACTATTTGAGTATAACAGTTTTCCATAGAAAATTGTTAAAGTAAAAGAGTTATTTATAGAAAATTTTTAAAGTATAACAGAAAACTATTTGAGTATAACAGTTTTCTATAGAAAATTTTATATAAAAAATTTTTATACTAGAAAAAATTTCTATAGAAAACTGTTATACTCACACAATTTTTCATAGAATACTGGTATACTCATACAATTTTTTATAAAAAACAATTTTCTATAAAAAAAACTGTTTTATTTTAACACTTTTCTATAGAAAACTGTTATACTCAAATAGTTTCCTATAGAAAACTGTTATACTAGAACAATTTTCTATAGAAAACTGTTATACTTCAACAATTTTTTTATTGAAAACTGTTATACATTAAAATTTTTTTATAAAAAAACTGTTATACTTCAATTATTACTTTTAGAAAACTGTTATGATCAAATATTTTTTTATAAAAAACTGTTATACTAGAAAAATGTTCTATAGAAAACTGTTATACTCACACAATTTTCCATAGAATACTGGTATACTCATAAAGTTTTTTTATAAAAAACTGTTATACTTTAACAATTTTCTTTAAAAAATAACTGTTATATTTTAACAATTTTCTATAGAAAACTATTATACTCAAATTGTTTCCTGTAGAAAACTGTTATAATAAAAAAAATTCTACAGAAAACTGTTATAATAAAAAAAATTTACAGAAAACTGTTATACTTCAAAAATTATTTATTGAAAACTGTTATTCTTTAACAATTTTTTTATAAAAAACTGTTATACTTCAATTATTTTCTGTAAGAAAACTGTTATACTCAAATAGTTTTCTATATAAAACTGTTATACTTGAAATATTCTGTTATACTTCAACAATTTTCTAAGGAACACTGTTATACTTTGACAATTTTCTTTAGAAAACTGTTATACTCAAATAGTTTTCTATAAAAAACTGTTGTACTAGAAATCTGTTACACTCATAAAATTTTCAGTAGAATAAAATATATAAGCGAACAATTTCTAAAAAAAAACTGTTATACGGAAATTTTATTTGCCTTAAAAATTCTCTGAAGAAAACTGTTATACTCTTAAAATTTTCACAAAAAAATGTAATAATCAAATAATTTTCTATACAAAACTTGTGTAGTTATACAATTTTCTGAAAGAAATCTTCTAAAATTAAATTAATTTTTTTTTAATTTCTTATCTTAAGCAAAAAAAAAATGTTAATATTTCTTAATCTTAAAAAAAATAAAATAAAAAAATACAAATTTAAAGTTATTAAGATAAGATAAATTTGCTTAATTTAGCAAACATTATTGTGTATATTTAAACAGTTAATTATTTAAACAAAATTTGCAAACTTCAGAAAAAATCCCATTTAGATCTTAATGTATCATAAAATAGATTTGAAAAAAAAAATCAAGAAAATTTTAAGTAAAACAACCCACATTCTTAAAAAACTTTAAAGCAAAATTTGTGAATGTTGAATTGAGAATTGTGACGGTTTTGGCAAATTACAAAAAGTTTCTATACAAAATAAAACCAGTCATTTTAAAATAGTTGTCAATACCTAAGTAGATTTAAATAAAAAAGCAACAAATTTTGCCCTGACATCGGTTTGGTTTCTAGTCACAGTTGAATGTCCATAATGTCATCGAAATACAAAACGAGAGGGCGAATGTATCAGACAGACGGACAGACAGATGGATAGACGGACTCAATGATTAAGCTCAAAATACCATTCAATGTCATGTAGACTTTTTTTGTTTAAACATTTATTTTTTTTATTGCTATTTTAAATTTTATTTTGTGTTAATCTAGTTATGCCCACAGGTTATGATGTCATGAAAATTAACTTAATTATCGTTGTCTCACAAAATAAAACCTCCTCTTTCAAATGATTATCAAGTAACAGTCATCATGGAATCATTTCCATTTAAGTTTAACTTCTTTCACTTTTTTTATTTTACTTTTACTATTTAAATTTTTTTTAAGTTTAATTCATAAACTTAAATTTATTTGTTGACATTTTTATGTTAAATTTAAAAATTGTTAATTTTATCTCTTTTTTTATCGTTGTTATGCAAAAAGTCTTAGAAATGATATTACGATTTTTATGGTAACAGTTTTTGCCATAAATTCAGTTATAAAATTTGCATTTAGTTATTGTTTAAAACTTAATATTGAAGCCAAAACACGTTTCATGTTTAAATGATGTTTAACAAATAAATTTATGTTAATTTTCTATAAATAACGAAAACTTTGCGACATCATTTTGTCAACATTTTAAGCTTCACCGGAAGAAGATCGATGGAGGTGAGAACGAACGAGAGTGATAAGAATAAATAATAGTCCAGACAAGAACCAATAAAAACACAAAAACGAGTAGTCGTCATAATATCACAAATAAACTGTTATAATCAATCCAGTAAGAAAACAGTAATCCTTATAGAATTTTTGATTAAAAAAAAACCGTTATACTCTAAACATTTTTGTAGAAAACTGAAAAATGCTATACAAAAACTGTTATACTTGAATAACTTTAAATAAAATACTATTGTACTTGAACAAATTTCTGTGAACAATTTTCCAAAAGAAACTATTATGTTTTATCTTAAACTGTTATAATCGATGAATTTTCTATAAAAAACTGTTAAAATCTAAGAATTTTTTATAAAAAACTGTTATAATTGAAGAACTTGTTATATAAAACTGTTATACCAGACAAATTTTCAATATAAAACTGTTATAATCAAACATTTTTCTATTGAAAACTGTTATAAACGAAGAATTTTATGTAGAAAACTTTTATACTAAAAAAAATTCTATAGAAAACTGTTCTATAAAAAACTGTTATACTAAAATGTTTTCTATATATAAGTGTTAAAATCAAACAATTTTGTATTAAAAACTGTTATAATTTAACAATTTGATATAAAAACTATTATACTTGAACAATTTTCCAAAGAAAACAAAAATTTCTATAAAATCTTGTTATAATTGAAGAATTTTATGTAGACGACCGTTATACTAGAAAAATATGCAATAGAAAGCTGTTATACTAGAAATATGTTCGATATAAAACTGTTAAAATTAAACAATTTTCTATAAAAAGTATTACACTTTAATAAATTTACATAAAAAACTGTTATACTTGAACAAAATTCTTTAGAAAACTGCATTACTCTGACAATTTTCCAAATTTTATATACAAATCTGTTATAAATTAACTTATTTTTAGACAAAACTCGAAAAATTTTTACATAGTAAACTGTTATAACGGACCAATAAAACTGTTATACTCGTAGTAATTTCTTTAGAAAACTGTTATACCAAAAAAAAAATTATATAAAACTCTTATAATCAAAAAAATTTCTATAGAAAAGTGTTATAATTGAAGATTTTTTTATTTAAAACTGTTATACTAGACAAATTTTCTATATAAAACTGTTATAATCAAACATTTTTTTTTATAGAAGCCCGTTATAAAGCAAGAAACTGTTATACTAAAAAAATGGTCTATAGGAAACTGTTATACAAAAAAAGTTTTTTATACAAAACTGTAATAATCCAAGAACTTTTTATAGAAATACTGTCATAATTGAAGAATTTTTTATAGAAACCCGTTATACTAGACAAATTTTCTATATAAAACTGTTATAATCCAAGAATATTTTATAAAAAACTGTTATACTTTAGGATTTTTTTACAGAATAATGGTATACTAGACAAATTTTCTATATAAAACTGTTTTAATCAAACGTTTTTCTATAGAAAACTGTTATAATTGAGAAATTTTTTTATAGAAAACTGTTATACTAGAAAAATTTTCTAGAGAAAACAGTACTAATCGAAGATTTTTTTATAAAAAATTGTCATAATTAAAGATTTTTTATAGAAAACTGTTATACTAGACTAATTTTCAATATAAAACTGTTATAATCAAACATTTTTCTATATAAAACTGTTATAAATGAAGAATTTTATGCAGAAAACTGTTATACTAGAAACATTTTCTATATAAATCTGTTATAAACGAAGAATTTTTCATAAAAAACTGTTATACTAGACAAATTCTCTATACAAAACTGTTATAATCAAACATTTTTCTATAGAAAACTATTATAAACGGAGAATTTTATGTAGAAAACTGTTATACTGGAAAAATTTTCTATAGAAAACTGTTATAATCGAAGAATTTTTCATACAAAACTGTTATAATCGAAGAATTTTTTATAAAAAAAACTTTTATTATTGAAAATTTTTTTAAAGAAAAGTGTTATACTAGACACATTTTTTATATACAACTGTTATAACCAAACATTTTTCTATAGAAAACAGTTATAAAAGAAAAATTGTATGTAGAAAACAGTTAACTAGAAAAATTTCCTAGAGAAAACTGTTATAAATAAAGTATTTTATGTAGAAAGCTGTTATATTAAAAAATTTTTGTAGAGAAAACTGTTATAATAGAAAAATTTTCTATAGAAAACTGTTATAATTGAAGATTTTTGTTTAAAAAAACTGTTATACTAAACAAATTTTCTATATAAAACTGTTATAATCCAAGAATTTTTTATAGAAAACTGTTATACCAGACAAATTTTCTATATAAAACTGTTATGAACTGTTATAAACTGTTTTCTATAGAAAACTGTAATAAACGAAGAATTTTTTATAAAAGAAAAACTGTTATACTAAAGAAATTATCTATATAAAACTGTAATAATCAAAAAATTTTCTATAAAAAAAACTGTTATAAACGAAGAATTTTACGTAGAAAACTGTTATACTAGACAAATTTTCTACATGTTTCCTAAAGAAAACCGTTAAATTGAAGAATTTTTTATAAAAAACTGTTATACTAAACCAATTTTCTATATAAAACTTTTATAATCGAAAATATTTTTATTGAAAACTGTTATAATCAAAGAATTTTCTTTAAAAACTTTTCGAAATTTTTATATAAAACTTTTATACCGAAAAAATTTTCTATATTAAACTGTTATACTCATATATTTTTGCTAAAATAAAGCAAATATGATTCAAAAATTGTTTAAAAAAAAACTGTTATAAATTTAAAAAAAATTTAAATTACCTTAAAATTTCAACAACTTTGACACCCCATTCACTTTTATTTAACATTTTCAAAACGTCAGTTTGTTTTGCCTAACAAGTGGCCAATACACAATATTTGACATTAATTTATTTCTATTAAATATTTACAAAAACTTTACATTTAATTAATTTTTTTTTCTATAATATATTGTTTCGATATCACGTTTGTATAATAATGACCCATAATCAATCCCCTTCTCCTAAATTTCAGTGGCGTTTATTGACTTTTTTGAAATTAAATTTGTTAAAGATTATGAAGTTGACCACATTTTTTGTTGTTGTTGCTGGCATTTATAGTATTAAATAGATATAAGTTATTCAATACTAAGATAATTGTTTCTATATTTTATGGGGTTAGATAATCAAGGTTATCAAGGTTTTTTTTTTTTTTGACTGGTTATAGTATTTTAAACGTGTTAAGAGAACTTGCAAAAAAATAGCAATAAATTGTATAATATTAAAATTTGAAATCTATTACGAGTATTAATTAAGAACATATAAAACAGAAATATCAAGGGACATTTTTAAAAAATAACTTAGTTTTTGTTAAGAAAATTCTTGATTTTTGAACAAATTTTTTGAATTTGTGAACAAAATTCTTGATTTTATGAACAAAATTCTTGATTTTGTGAACAAATTTTTTCAATTTGTGAACAAAAGTCTTGAATATTTAAACAAAATTCTTGATTTTTTTAAACTAAATTCTGTATTTTTCATTTCCTGTAATCGAGTCTTTTAATGTCATTGTCTTCTCACAAAAAAAAGCTTCCTAAGGTACTTTTATACAAATTACCAACATTTGGAATAACATTTGTAGAACACGAATAAAACAGAAACTATCTTTGTCATCAGCATTTCAAGGTGTTTTATTTAGTTTGAAACGCCATTCAAGAGCCATTTAGCTTTAGTTGACTATAAAAACTAATTGTGATAGTTAGAAATTGTTAGAAATAGCAATAGTTGTAATTGCTATTGTTACAGTAATAGAAATGGAAGATAAAATTGTAACTATTATAATGAGAAGAAAAATAAAAAATTAAGTATTTAATGTTAATTTAATATAAAACTTCCTCTTTCTTGTCTGGAGGCTATTGAAAGCTACGTCTGTCCTTCCGCTATTTGTATTAAAAAAAAACGAGAAAAATATGTCGTCGTTGTCTTAGTTAGAAATTATTGTCACATGAGTAATTTAAAACATTATTATTATTTTTTAATAAACTATTCATGACAAATTAAAGAATCATTAGACAATTATTTAACATAATTGGCCCTCTTGTTATACGATATATTATTATATAATTTTAAGAAAATTATTTAATTAAAAAAAGTTATCTTCTAAAAAATTTCAAGATCAGTGATGGACAGCTTAATACCTTCTACAATAGATAAGGTACCTTCTACTAATCTTAACGTTTTTTTATCTCCCAAATCTGACTTTACCAGACCCAGTCGGATTTTTTTTAAATCATTTATTTTTATGACTTCATTGCTCTTGATTTCAGTTTTAATTGAATTTTTTTTTTTTAGAATATTTAAAATTTTTGTCACTAACTTTCGCAGTTAAGGTACATTTTTTCATGATTATTTTGTATATGTAAGTATTTTATGGCGGTTTTAAGTGCACGAGTATTTTTAAAATTACCCTCAAAAATAAGTCAACGAAATAAAATAAGTTCAAGTTCATAAAATTTAAATGAACAAAAAAAATATAAGAACAGAAAAATTCAATGTCATTTTATGGGTTCGAAACGAAAAGTAAAATTATAGTAAAAAGCAAAATTTGAATGACTAGAAAGAAATTTTTTATAAACAAAAATTTTTCTGTAAGAAATTCTTGAAAAAATTCCTATAATATTAAGAAATTTTTGAAAAAATTTCTATAAAAATAGGAAATTTTTGAAATATTTCCTATAATATTAAGAAATTAAAAACAAAAATTCTATACAAATAGAAAATTTTTAAAAAATTTCCAACTAAAATAGGAAATTTTTAAAAAAAATCCAATAAAAATAAGAAATTTTTGAAAAACTTCCTATAAAAATAAGAAAATTTTAAAAATTTCCTATAAAAATAAGAAATTTTTGAAAAATTTCCTATAAAAATAGGAAATTTTTGAAAAATTTCTGATCAAAAAATTTTTATAAAAAATTTTTGAAAAACTTCCTATAAAAATAAGACATTTTTGAAAAATTTCCTATAAAAATAAGACATTTTTGAAAAATTTCTTCTAAAAATAAGAAATTTTTGAAAAAATTCCTCTAAAAATAAGAAATTTTATAAAATTTCCTCTAAAAATTATAAATTTTTTAAAAATTTCCTATAAAAATAAGAAATTTTTTAAAAATTTCCTATAAAAAAAAAGAAATTTTTTAAAAATTGCCTATAAAAATAATAAATTTTTGAAAGATTTCCTATAAAAAAAAAGAAATTTTTGAAAAATTTTCTATAAAAATTGGAAATTTTTGAAAAATTGGAAATTTTTGAAAAATTTCCTATAAAAGTACGAAATTTTTGAAAAATTTCTTATTTGTATAGAAATTTTTTAAAAAATATCTTAATATTATAGGAAATTATTCAAAAATTTTCTACTTTTTAAAAAATTTTCTCTTTTTTCAAAAAATTTCTATTCAAATAGGAAATTTTTCAAAAATTTCCAATAAAAATAAGAAATTTTTCAAAAATTTCCTATAAAAATTAAAAATTTTTGAAAATTTTCCTATTAAAATAAGAAATTTTTGAAAATTTTCCTATTAAAATAAGCAATTTTTGAAAAAATTTCCTATAAAAATAAGAAATTTTTGAAAAAATTTCCTATAAAAATAAGAAATTTTTGAAAAATTTCCTATAAAAATTGGAAATTTTTAAAAAATTTTCTATAAAAATAGGAAATTTTTGAAAAATTTCCTCTAAAAGTTAGAAATTTTTGAAAAATATCCTATAAAAATAAGAAATTTTTTAAAAATTTTCTATAAAAACAACAAATTTTTTAAAAACTTCCTATAAAAAAAAATTGAAAAAGTTCCTATAAAAATTAGAACTTTTTTAAAAATTTCCTATAAAAATAAACAAATTTTGAAAAATTTCCTATAAAAATAAGAAAAATTTCCTATAATTTCCTATAAAAATAAGAAAATTTTGAAAAATTTCCTATAAAAAAATTTTTCAAACATTTCTTACTTTAATAGAAATTTTTTAAAAATTTCTTATTTTTTTTTGGAAATTTTTATAGGAAATTTTTCAAAAATTTCTTATTTTTTTGGAAATTTTTCAAAAATTTCTTATGTTTATAGGAAATTTTTCAAAAATTTCTTATTTTTATAGGAAATTTTTCAAAAATGTCTTATTTTTAAAGGAAATTTTTCAAAAAATTCTTATTTTTATAGGAAATTCTTCAAAAATTTCTTATTTTTATAGGAAAATTTTCAAAAATTTCTTATTTTTATAGGAAATTTTTCAAAAATTTCTTATTTTTATAGGAAATTTTTCAAAAATTTCTTATTTTGATAGGAAATTTTTCAAAAATTTGTTATTTTTATATGAAATTTTTTAAAAATTTCTTATTTTTATAAGAAATTTATAAAAAATTTCTTATTTTTATAGGAAATTTTTCAAAAAATTCTTATTTTTATAGGAAATTTTTCAAAAATTTCTTATTTTTATAGGAAATTTTTCAAAAATTTCTTATTTTTATAGGAAATTTTTCAAAAATTTCTTATTTTTATAGGAAATTTTTCAAAAATTTCTTATTTTTATAGGAAATTTTTCAAAAATTTCTTATTTTTTTTTGGAAATTTTTTAAAAATAAGAATATTTTTATAGGAAGTTTTTCAAAAATTTCTTATTTTGATAGGAAATTTTTCAAAAATTTCTTATTTTTATAGGAAAATTTTTCAAAAATTTCCTATTTTTATAGGAAACTTTTCAAATTTTTTTTATTTTCATAGGAAATTTTTAAAAAATTTCTTATTTTTATAGGAAATTTTTCAAAAATTTTTTATTTTTATAAGAAATTTTTCAAAAATTTCTTATTTTTATAGGAAATTTTTCAAAAATTTCTTATTATTATAGGAAATTTTTCAAAAATATCTTATTTTTATAGGAAATTTTTTTAAAATTTCTTATATTTATAGGAAATTTTTCAAAAATTTCTTTTTTTTAAAGGAAATTTTTTAAAAAACTCTTATTTTTATAGGAAATTTTTCAAAAATTTCTTATTTTAATAGGAAATTGTTCAAAATTTTTTAGTTTTATAGGAAATTTTCCAATTTGGAATTTTGTTCCCAAATCGAGAATTTTGTTCACAAATCAAGAATTTTGTTTACAAAATCAAAAATTCTGCTCACAAAATGAGCAACTTTTCTTTACAAAAAGTTTGCCTTAAATCCCATTATTTTAAATTACTTCCTCTATTTGGCTTTAACAAGAAAATATTTCCATTTAATACTGACCCCTGGGGGTCGATTTCACTTAATTATGAACAATTCAAACGTCATCTTATAAAAATAAAAATAGAAAATTTCATTATTTTTGTGATCATTCACTCTTCGCATTCAAACAAAAAAAAAAAATCTAATAATAAAGGCCGCTGTCATAATTTTGAGGAATTTACAATAAAATGTCTGCCATTAAAGCTTCTGTCAAATATTTTTATTACAACCATTAGTTTTCCAATTTCATACTTTGATACGCGTAGATTGAGGAATTTGTTATATTTTCGTCTGTTTTTTTGGTCTCATATAAAAAGAAAATCTCATAAGACCCGATTCTCATTCCAGCAAACAAACGATTTGTTTCATTGTCTCATAAAACATGAGACTCAAAAATATTATATTTTTTACAAAAGAAAAAAATCTTAAAATTTACATACGAGTATATTCAGCTGCATCAATGTTATTTATACGTTTAATCATCTGTCATTTTTTTAATGTTGTTTTTATTAAGTAAAAAAACTTTGAATTTTTTCATCCAAAAATGAACATCTGCTGGATTGTGGGGGAAACGAACACATACAGACACTCAAACCAAAATGTATCTTTAAGATTGAAAATGGAAGTATGTGTAAATGCATATGTCTTTTTGTATTTTTTTAGTAAAAAGATATTTTATTTGTTATTTTTGTTTTGAATGTAACTTTTAACAAAACAAAACAAAAAAAAAAAGAAATTGTAAAAAAGATGAATTTTTTTTTTGAGATATCGTTTAATGCCGATAACCCTAAAATTAACTTCCCGATTTTGCAGAATTTTTATTTTTTAAGCATTTACCACATTTTGAAATATCTTGTCGAAAAAGACTCTAACGTAAGCAAAACTGTTCTTTAAAATGTGTATAAAAATATTTATATTTGTTAATATTATCGGGCATTTGGTCTTCGGGTTATCAACCTGAAAGTTTTTTTTAGTATTGAACATTTTTGTCTATTTACCCAAATTTGTCTGCCTGTAAGTTTGCTGGAATAGGTTTTCGAATAAAATGCCTATGAAAACATAAATTCTTCAATATCGGGCAAATAGTTTTCGGGTTATCAACCATAAAGGGTGCAAAGTAGCGATATCTAATGATTCGCCACAATTAAAACCACAATATTTTTGGATTTATTTAAGTTTTTATTTTATTGTTTTAAATTTGTATTATTTAAATACTCTGTTTATGTATAACCACATGTCACCTGTCAATCATTGAGTGACACTGATCCGGTATTTGTTGTTTTTTTTTAGGAAATCTCACCCACATATGCTGTTAAAAAAAATATTATTCGTCTATTTTATTTATAATTTTTTAATTAGACAATAAAACTTTCACTTCAATGAATAATAATGATCAGCAAAATAATCAATGACAAAATATGAAATCAGGTGAATTTTGAAGAGATTAATTCAAAGATAATTTATTGTTCATCGAATGTAAAAATTAACAATTTGGTCACAAAATAAGAAATTTGTTCACAAAAGAAGAAATTTGTTATCAAAAAAGAAAAAAATTTTAATTTGTTCTCAAAATGATACATTTTGTTCACAAAATGAGAAATTTGTTCACAAAATAAGAAATTTGTTCTCAAAATGATACATTTTGTTCACAAAATAAGAAATTTGTTTACAAAATAAGAAATTTGTTCACAAAATAAGATTTTTTTTACAAAATAACAATTTTCTTCATAAAAAGAGATTTTTTCATTTTTTTCAATACCTGGCTTTAGTATCAATTTAATTATTTATTTTTATTTTAATTATTTTCATAATTTATTTAAATTATATTTTCCTGAATTTCCTGAATTTTTTAGATACTTTATCTTCCTATTTTCCATTAAAAAAACTAACAATAATTGCAAAAAATTTTGTTAAACTATTCTATAATTAAATTTCCTATTGTCAAAGTGCAATTTATGTAAATATTCAGTCACTCAAAAAAATTGATATATACTAAAAAGAACAAAATTAAATTAATTATACATATGACAATAATTAAATTTTTAAAGCCAACAAAAGCAACATAAAATTCATATTTGCGTCAATTGAGAAAGTTTTTAGAATAAAGTAAAATTAAAGCATTTTGTGGAAACCAAACGGAAATTTTAAATATTTCAAATTATTTAAACTGAACAGGAAAAACCACAAAATTAATGAAATGTTAAAAACAGATGACAATAATAAAATACAGATTTATAATTTAAAAGAATAATTATGAAGAAAAAGACAAATATTTGAAATTAAATGTATATCCATAATTGTTTGTAAAATGAAATATATTTTTATAGGAAATTTTTTTAAAAAGTTCCTATTTTTATAGAAAATTTTTAAAAAATTTTAAAGGAAATTTTTGAAAAATTTCCAATGTTTTAAAGGAAAATTTTTCCAAAATTTCCTATTTTTATAGGAAATTTTTCAAAAATTTCCTATTTTTTAAAGGAAATTTTTCAAAAATTTCCAATGTTTTAAAGGAAAATTTTTCAAAAATTTCCTATTTTTTAAAGGAAATTTTTCAAAAATTTCCTATTTTTAAAGGAAATTTTTCAAAAATGTCCTATTTTTTAAAGGAAATTTTTGAAAAATTTCCAATGTTTTAAAGGAAAATTTTTCCAAAATTTCCTATTTTTATAGGAAATTTTTCAAAAATTTCCTATTTTTTAAAGGAAATTTTTCAAAAATTTCCAATGTTTTAAAGGAAAATTTTTCAAAAATTTCCTATTTTTTAAAGGAAATTTTTCAAAAATTTCGTATTTTTTAAAGGAAATTTTTCAAAAATGTCTTATTTTTTAAAGGAAATTTTTCAAAAATTTCCAATGTTTTAAAGGAAAATTTTTCCAAAATTTCCTATTTTTATAGGAAATTTTTCAAAAATTTCCTATTTTTTAAAGGAAATTTTTCAAAAATTTCCGATGTTTTAAAGGAAAATTTTTCAAAAATTTCCTATTTTTTAAAGGAAAATTTTTCAAAAATTTCCTATTTTTTAAAGGAAATTTTTCAAAAATTTCCTATTTTTTAAAGGAAATTTTTCAAAAATTTCCTATTTTTTATAGGAAATTTTTCAAAAATTTCCTATTTTTATAGGAAATTTTTCAAAAATTTCCTATTTTTATAGGAAATTTTTCAAAAATTTCCTATTTTTATAGGAAATTTTTCAAAAATTTCCTATTTTTATAGGAAATTTTTCAAAAATTTCCTATTTTTATAGGAAATTTTTCAAAAATTTCCTATTTTTATAGGAATTTTTTCAAAAATTTCCTATTTTTATACGAAATTTTTCAAAAATTTCCTATTTTTATAGGAAATTTTTCAAAAATTTCCTATTTTTATAGGAAATTTTTCAAAAATTTCCTATTTTTATAGGAAATTTTTCAAAAATTTCCTATTTTTATAGGAAATTTTTCAAAAATTTCCTATTTTTATAGGAAATTTTTCAAAAATTTCCTATTTTTATAGGAAATTTTTCAAAAATTTCCTATTTTTATAGGAAATTTTTCAAAAATTTCCTATTTTTATAGGAAATTTTTCAAAAATTTCCTATTTTTATAGGAAATTTTTCAAAAATTTCCTATTTTTATAGGAAATTTTTCAAAAATTTCCTATTTTTATAGGAAATTTTTCAAAAATTTCCTATTTTTATAGGAAATTTTTCAAAAATTTCCTATTTTTATAGGAAATTTTTCAAAAATTTCCTATTTTTATAGGAAATTTTTCAAAAATTTCCTATTTTTATAGGAAATTTTTCAAAAATTTCCTATTTTTATAGGAAATTTTTCAAAAATTTCCTATTTTTATAGGAAATTTTTCAAAAATTTCCTATTTTTATAGGAAATTTTTCAAAAATTTCCTATTTTTATAGGAAATTTTTCAAAAATTTCCTATTTTTATAGGAAATTTTTCAAAAATTTCCTATTTTTATAGGAAATTTTTCAAAAATTTCTTATTTTTATAAGAAATTTTTCAAAAATTTCCTATTTTTATAGGAAATTTTTCAAAAATTTCCTATTTTTATAGGAAATTTTTCAAAAATTTCCTATTTTTATAGGAAATTTTTCAAAAATTTCCTATTTTTATAGGAAATTTTTCAAAAATTTCCTATTTTTATAGGAAATTTTTCAAAAATTTCCTATTTTTATAGGAAATTTTTCAAAAATTTCCTATTTTTATAGGAAATTTTTCAAAAATTTCCTATTTTTATAGGAAATTTTTCAAAAATTTCCTATTTTTATAGGAAATTTTTCAAAAATTTCCTATTTTTATAGGAAATTTTTCAAAAATTTACTATTTTTATAGGAAATTTTTCAAAAATTTCCTATTTTTATAGGAAATTTTTCAAAAATTTCCTATTTTTATAGGAAATTTTTCAAAAATTTCCTATTTTTATAGGAAATTTTTCAAAAATTTCCTATTTTTATAGGAAATTTTTCAAAAATTTCCTATTTTTATAGGAAATTTTTCAAAAATTTCCTATTTTTATAGGAAATTTTTCAAAAATTTCCTATTTTTATAGGAAATTTTTCAAAAATTTCCTATTTTTATAGGAAATTTTTCAAAAATTTCCTATTTTTATAGGAAATTTTTCAAAAATTTCTTGTTTTTATAGGAAATTTTTCAAAAATTTCCTGTTTTTATAGGAAATTTTTCAAAAATTTCCTATTTTTATAGGAAATTTTTCAAAAATTTCCTATTTTTATAGGAAATTTTTCAAAAATTTCCTATTTTTATAGGAAATTTTTCAAAAATTTCCTATTTTTATAGGAAATTTTTCAAAAATTTCCTATTTTTATAGGAAATTTTTCAAAAATTTCCTATTTTTATAGGAAATTTTTCAAAAATTTACTATTTTTATAGTAAATTTTTCAAAAATTTCCTATTTTTATAGGAAATTTTTCAAAAATTTCCTATTTTTATAGGAAATTTTTCAAAAATTTCCTATTTTTATAGGAAATTTTTCAAAAATTTCCTATTTTTATAGGAAATTTTTCAAAAATTTCCTATTTTTATAGGAAATTTTTCAAAAATTTCCTATTTTTATAGGAAATTTTTCAAAAATTTCCTATTTTTATAGGAATTTTTTCAAAAATTTCCTATTCTTATAGGAAATTTTTCAAAAATTTCCTATTTTTATAGGAAATTTTTCAAAAATTTCCTATTTTTATAGGAAATTTTTCAAAAATTTCCTATTTTTATAGGAAATTTTTCAAAAATTTCCTGTTTTTATAGGAAATTTTTCAAAAATTTCCTATTTTTATAGGAAATTTTTCAAAAATTTCCTATTTTTATAGGAAATTTTTCAAAAATTTCTTATTTTTATAAGAAATTTTTCAAAAATTTCGTATTTTTAGAGGAAATTTTCTAAAATTTTTTAAAATTTTTCAAAAATTTCCTATTTTTATAGGAAATTTTTCAAAAATTTCCTATTTTGTATAGGAAATTTATTCAAATTTTCCTTTTTGCTATAAAATTTTTTTCCAAAATATGTGTATACAACCTTGACTTGCTATTAATGCCAAAGTTCAATGTCTGATGTTGTTGATGGATAAACAAAGTGTCATAAAAAATTGTTTAAACAAAACAACATAAAATGTTTAAATTAAAATTTTGTGTTTTTCTTAATTTTTATTTGTTTAAAGAAAAACCAAAAAAACATATTTGTATAGTTTTTTAATAACTTTTTTAATTTTCTAAAAAAAATTTATTCAAAAGTTTTTTTTTTATAACCTTTTGAGAAGCAAAAAATACTCAATGTAATAAAAATCTTTCGAGGCATGAATTAAAAAGAAAAATTAGCGTATTAATATCTCACAATTTATTATTCATGTATTTAATAGATTCACCACATGATCACTCGTGTACGAGTGAGTACTTACCCAAACCATGTTAATTTTACGAGATGATGGTTACAAGATGATTACCACCTCCTTTAGGTGTTTTTTCTTGTGGAAACATCTTCCCAAACATCAACATCATCATCATCATCACATGATGCTAATCGAGCTTATGATTTTGAAAGAAAACTAAAAATCATGTAAAAAAGTTACTAACCTGTAAAGAGAAATAAGAAGAAAAAAAATTAATGAAAGTTTGATTAAAAGAAAAATTAATCAAGAAAAAGAAACGAAAAAATGTAAGCTCATTACCGGGTAATAACCTGTAACCGACTCAGGAATGAGTCTCAGAAGTGACTGTGTAATGAGTCTAGAAACGAGAGTAAAGGGGAAACAAAAAATATAGTTACGAGTTAAAAAATATCTCATTACCTAGTAATAACCTGTGATAGCGAAACCCAGGAATGAGAAGAAGAAAATAGATAGTGAGGGAAAATGTATTAAATTATTATTAAAACCGACAAAGTAATACGTCTAAGAAGTGAGGGGGAGAACTTTAAAATTTATTTTAATTGTTCCAAAATTTTATATAATTCAGAGCTAATTATTAACAAATATTAAAACAAATGCAACTTAACAAATTTAAATTAATTATTAACAAACAAATTAGTTGTGATGTCATTAAGATAAACAAACAAAAAAATTATAAAATATTTATCCAATTAAAATTCTAAATTTAAAACATCTGTTGAAAAACATGACGGAAATTGCAAATTTAAATCGTGCTTATGCAGTTTTTAAAGTAATTAATTAAAATTACAACAAGAAACTATAATTAACTTTTGTTTAAAGAATTTACTATGAGAACATTTTTTTCTAACGAAAATTTTTCTATAAGAAAAATTTTGTCTAACGAAAACTTTTCTGTAAGAAAAATTTTGTCTAACGAAAATTTTTCTATAAGAAAAATTCTGTCTAACGAAAATTTTTCTATAAGAAAAATCTTGTCTAACGAAAATTTTTCTATAAAAATTTTATTTGTAACGAAAATTTTTCTATAAGAAAAATTTTTTCTAACGAAAAGAAAAATTTTGTCTAACGAAAATTTTTCTATAAGAAAAATTTTGTATTATAGGATATTTTCAAAAATTTTTTGATAGGAAATTTTCAAAAGTTTATTATTTAAATAGGAAATTTTTAATTTTTCTTATTTTTGTCGAAAATTTCTCAAAAATTTATTTTTTTTATCGAAAATTTCTCAAAAATTTCTTTTTTTATCGGAAATTTCTCAAAAAATTTTTATTTTTATAGGAAATTTTTCAAAAAATTTCTTATTTTTGTAGGAAATTTTACAAAAATGTCTTAGTTTTATAGGAATTTTTTTGAAAAATTTCTTATTTTTATAGGAAATTTTGTCGAAAAATTTCTTATTTTTATAGGAAATTTTGTCGAAAAATTTCTTATTTTTATAGGAAATTTTGTCGAAAAATTTCTTATTTTTTTAGGAAATTTTTCAAAAATTTCTTATTTTTTAGGAAATTTTTCAAAAATTTCTTATTTTTATAGAAAATTTTTCAAAAATTCATTTTTATACGAAAATTTATTATTTTTATAGGAAATTTTTCAAAAATTTATTATTTTTATAGGAAATTTTTCAAAAATTTATTATTTTTATAGGAATTTTTTGAAAAATTTCTTATTTTTATGGGAATTTTTAAAAAATTTCTTATTTTTATAGCAACATTTTTAAAAAATACTTATTTTTATCGGAAATTTTACAAAAATTTCTTATTTTTATCGGAAATTTTCCAAAAATTTCTTATTTTTATTTGAAATTTTTAAATTTTCTTATTTTTATCGGAAATTTTCCAAAAATTTCTTATTTTTATAGGAAATTTTTCAAAAATTTCTTATTTTTATAGGAAATTTTTCAAAAATTTCTTTTTTTTATAGGAAATTTTTCAAAAATTTATTATTTTGATATGAAATTTCTCAAAAATTTCTTATTTTTCTATAAAATTTTTCAAAAATTTCTCATTTTTAAGGAAAATTTTCAAAAATTTCTTATTTTTAAGGAAATTTTCAAAAATTTCTTATTTTTATAGGAAATTTTTAAAATATTTCCTAGTTTTATGGGAAATTTTTCAAAAATTTATTATTTTGATATGAAATTTCTCAAAAATTTCCTATTTTTTTAGAAAATTTTTCAAAAATTTCTTATTTTTATAGGAAATTTTTCAAAAATATCTTGTTTTTATAGGAAACTTTTCAAAAATTTCTTATTGTTATAGAAAATTTCTCAACAATTTATTTTTATAAGAAACTTGTTCATAAAATAAGATATTTGTCTATTTCTGTTTTAATTTGTATTTTGGAAAATCGCAATTTAACCCTAAAACCGCTAAAGCTACAACATTGCACCAATATTGCCTTAAGATAGAAAAAAAAACTATTAAAGAGGAATTTATCAATAACTGCAAGGAAAATTTTTAAACTAATGAAGAAAACTCGTCTATAATATAGAAGAAGAAAAAAATCTAAAAAGAAAACGTGACATTTAAAAGGCATGCAAATGAATAAATCAGCATAAATATTTTTAAAAATTTATTCAAACTTAAATGTGAAGAAATAAGAAACTGAATACAAACAATTCAAATTGGCATGTAAATGCATTCATTCTATAAATTTATTTATACTAAAACGAAAGCAAAGAAATTAAATGAATAAGAAAATTTCAATATTTCTCAGTTGAATTCCCATCAATTTATTCATTCATCTGGTAAAATAAGAAACATTTATAAAGAAAATTATAGTTTAATAAAAACTTCATTAAATCATGATTATTTATACAATTTAGTTATAAAAGATTTTAGAAATGCAATAACATTGAAATAAAATTAAATATGAAATAATGAGTTTTGAAAAAAATATTTTAATTTTATGAGAAAAATATCAAGATTTTAACAAATTAATCATGTTTGTTAAACTTTTAGTTATTTTTAAAATTACAAAGAAGTTGATTGTTTAACTCAAGGGAAACAAATTTTCAAAAAATTTATACAAATTTGTTCGTGTTGAATCTTAAATTTTTACAATATAACGTGAAGGTGTGAACAATTTACTTATGTATGGGATTTTTTATATTTTTAAAAATCTTTGTTATTTAAAGATAATTTGTTAATTTTGAAAAATAAATAACAAAATGAGGCTTTTAATTTGAGTATATTTTTTGTACACCAAAAAATATTAAAATAAGGGGAATTTTTTGATGGGAATTATATTGACTACAGAGGCATCATTTCAAATTTAGCTTTTACCGCCCTCTAATAGCGATAAGGAATAACATTAACACGCAGTCGATGTAAAAAAAGTTTAACTTTTTAAGCTTTAAACCACTTGGTTTGTCTAAAGCTTTTTCACAAATAAATAAAAAGCTTGTATATAGAAAGCTTTGATATAATAATAGAAAGTAGAAGAATTTTGTGAAATTTTTTCAAATAATTTTGAACTTTTTGCAAAGAAAAGTGTACATTAGGCTACTTTTGGCCTTCATTGTCAAAATTATCAAAAGTAATGTATTTTTAGCAAAAATTCAAAAATATATTTCTATGTGGGTGTTTTTATTTACTTGTCATCCACTTCCCCTTTTTTGCTCCTATTGTAAATAAAAATTTCATGCCATTATCAAGAGAATATATCTAATATTTGAATATAAAATAAAATTAAAATTGTCTTCATCTCTACTTCTATTATTTATTCTATTTATTAAGTGACTGATTGGCCTTGACAATGATGTGGCTTTTTAAAAATAACTTATTAAGTCTTTCAAGAAATACAAATAATTTCAAAAGAAATACTCGTATTTTGTGAGAAGATAAATATTTTTATTTTTGAAATAAAAATGTTTTGAAGTGCATTAGAAAAAAAGTATTTAAATTAAAATTGTTCTATTAAAATTTGAACAATTAAGAGAATATGCAGTCAAATGTACAAAAGTACTTCAAAATATAATTTATGGGTTATCAATTAACACTTGAAAGCTCTTAAAATGCAAGAAAATGGCAAAATAAAATTCAAAAATTTTTAATTAAAAAAATATATATAAATTAATAAAAACGAGTTTTTTTGTTTAGAAAAATGTTAAAATATTTCTTATGTTTATTTTATTAAAAAATAGGAATATTTTTAAAATTTTTTATATAAAAAATTTTTGAAAAATTTCCTATAAATATAGGAAATTTTTGAAAAATTTTATATAAAAAAAAATAAAAAATTATAGAAAAGTTTGTGATGTTAAATTTTTATAGAAAAATTTTCGATGTTAAATTTAAAAAAAAAAAAAATTTCGATTTTAAATTTTTATTGGAAAATTTTCGATATTAAATTTTTATCGAAAAATTTTCCTTGTGAAATTTTCAAAGAAAAATTTTCAATATTAATTTTTTATAGAAAAATTTTCGTTGTTAAATTTTTTATAGAAAAAATATTAAAAGTATAATTTATTTGAAAAAATTTTCGATATTAACTTTTATAAAAAAATTTTCGATGTCAAATTTTTTATAGAAAAAATATTCGATCTTAAATTTTTATAGAAAAATTTTCAATGTTGAATTTTTATGAACATTTTTCATAGAAAAACTTTTGATGTTAAATTTTTGAAGAAAAATATTCGATGTTAAATTTTTATAGGAAAATTTTCGATGTTAAATTTTTATAGACAAATTTTCCATGATAAATTTTTATAAACAAATTTTCGATGTTAAATTTTTATAGACAAATTTTCGATGTTAAATTTTTATAGACAAATTTTCGACGATAAATTTTTATAGACAAATTTTCGTTGATAAATTTTTATAGACAAATTTTCGATGATAAATTTTTATAGACAAATTTTCGATAATAAATTTTTATAAACAAATTTTCGATGTTAAATTTTTATAGACAAATTTTCGATGTTAAATTTTTATAGACAAATTTTCGATTTAAAATTTTCATAGATAAATTTTCGATGTGAAATTTTTGTAGAAAATTTTGTTATAAAGTTTTATACAAAATTTTTTTTATATTAAATTTTTATAGAAAATTTTTATCGTAAATTTTTAAATTTCCTATTTTTACAGGAATTTGTTTTTTCAAAAATTTCCTACTTTTATAGGATTTTTTTCAAAATTTTCCTATTTTTTAGAAAATTTTTTTTCCTATTTTTATATAAAATTTTAAAAATATTCCTATAAATATAGGAAATTTTTGAAAAATATTCCTATAAATATAGGAAATTTTTGAAAAATTTTATATAAAAATAGGAAAAAAAATTTTCTAAAAAATAGGAAAATTTTGAAAAAAATCCTATAAAAGTAGGAAATTTTTGAAAAAACAAATTCCTGTAAAAATAGGAAATTTAAAAATTTACGATAAAAATTTTCTATAAAAATCTAATATAAAAAATTTTTTTTATAAAACTTTATAACAAAATTTTCTACAAAAATTTCACATCGAAAATTTATCTATGAAAATTTTAAATCGAAAATTTGTCTATAAAAATTTAACATCGAAAATTTGTCTATAAAAGTTTAACATCGAAAATTTGTTTATAAAAATTTATTATCGAAAATTTGTCTATAAAAATTTATCATCGAAAATTTGTCTATAAAAATTTATCAACGAAAATTTGTCTATAAAAATTTATCGTCGAAAATTTGTCTATAAAAATTTAACATCGAAAATTTGTCTATAAAAATTTAACATTGAAAATTTGTTTATAAAAATTTATCATCGAAAATTTGTCTATAAAAATTTAACATCGAAAATTTTCCTATAAAAATTTAACATCGAATATTTTTCTTCAAAAATTTAACATCAAAAGTTTTTCTATGAAAAATTTTCATAAAAATTCAACATTGAAAATTTTTCTATAAAAATTAAAGATCGAATATTTTTTCTATAAAAAATTTGACATCGAAAATTTTTTTATAAAAGTTAATATCGAAAATTTTTTCAAATAAATTATACTTTTAATATTTTTTCTATAAAAAATTTCGATGTTAAATTTAAAAAAAAAAATTTTTCGATTTTAAATTTTTATTGGAAAATTTTCGATATTAAATTTTTATCGAAAAATTTTCCTTGTGAAATTTTCAAAGAAAAATTTTCAATATTAATTTTTTATAGAAAAATTTTCGTTGTTAAATTTTCGATATTAACTTTTATAAAAAAATTTTCGATGTCAAATTTTTTATAGAAAAAATATTCGATCTTAAATTTTTATAGAAAAATTTTCAATGTTGAATTTTTATGAAAATTTTTCATAGAAAAACTTTTGATGTTAAATTTTTGAAGAAAAATATTCGATGTTAAATTTTTATAGGAAAATTTTCGATGTTAAATTTTTATAGACAAATTTTCGATGATAAATTTTTATAAACAAATTTTCGATGTTAAATTTTTATAGACAAGTTTTCGATGTTAAATTTTTATATTTTCCTATAAAAATTTAACATCGAATATTTTTCTTCAAAAATTTAACATTAAAAGTTTTTCTATGAAAAATTTTCATAAAAATTCAACATTGAAAATTTTTCTATAAAAATTTAAGATCGAATATTTTTTCTATAAAAAATTTGACATCGAAAATTTTTTTATAAAAGTTAATATCGAAAATTTTTTCAAATAAATTATACTTTTAATATTTTTTCTATAAAAAATTTAACAACGAAAATTTTTCTTTGAAAATTTCACAACGAAAATTTTTCGATAAAAATTTAATATCGAAAATTTTCCAATAAAAATTTAAAATCGAAATTTTTTTTTTTAAATTTAACATCGAAAATTGTTCTATAAAAATTTAACATCACAAACTTTTCTATAATTTTTTTTTTTCCTATAAAAATATGAAATTTTTGAAAAATTTCCTATAAAAAATAGGAAATTTTTGAAAAATTTCCTATAAAAAATAGGAAATTTTTGAAAAATTTCCTATAAAAAATAGGAAATTTTTGAAAAATTTCCTATAAAAAATAGGAAATTTTTGAAAAATTTCCTATAAAAAATAGGAAATTTTTGAAAAATTTCCTATAAAAAATAGGAAATTTTTGAAAAATTTCCTATAAAAAATAGGAAATTTTTGAAAAATTTCCTATACAAAATAGGAAATTTTTGAAAAATTTCCTATACAAAATAGGAAATTTTTGAAAAATTTCCTATAAAAAATAGGAAATTTTTGAAAAATTTCCTATAAAAAATAGGAAATTTTTGAAAAATTTCCTATAAAAAATAGGAAATTTTTGAAAAATTTCCTATAAAAAATAGGAAATTTTTGAAAAATTTCCTATAAAAAATAGGAAATTTTTGAAAAATTTCCTATAAAAAATAGGAAATTTTTGAAAAATTTCCTATAAAAAATAGGAAATTTTTGAAAAATTTCCTATAAAAAATAGGAAATTTTTGAAAAATTTCCTATAAAAAATAGGAAATTTTTGAAAAATTTCCTATAAAAAATAGGAAATTTTTGAAAAATTTCCTATAAAAAATAGGAAATTTTTGAAAAATTTCCTATAAAAAATAGGAAATTTTTGAAAAATTTCCTATAAAAAATAGGAAATTTTTGAAAAATTTCCTATAAAAAATAGGAAATTTTTGAAAAATTTCCTATAAAAAATAGGAAATTTTTGAAAAATTTCCTATAAAAAATAGGAAATTTTTGAAAAATTTCCTATAAAAAATAGGAAATTTTTGAAAAATTTCCTATAAAAAATAGGAAATTTTTGAAAAATTTCCTATAAAAAATAGGAAATTTTTGAAAAATTTCCTATAAAAAATAGGAAATTTTTGAAAAATTTCCTATAAAAAATAGGAAATTTTTGAAAAATTTCCTATAAAAAATAATAAATTTTTGAAAAATTTCCTATAAAAATATGAAATTTTTGAAAAATTTCCTATAAAAATATGAAATTTTTGAAAAATTTCCTATAAAAATAGAAAATTTTTGAAAAATTTCCTATAAAAATAGAAAATTTTTGAAAAATTTCCTATAAAAATAGAAAATTTTTGAAAAATTTCCTATCAAAATAGAAAATTTTTGAAAAATTTTCTATAAAATTAGAAAATTTTTGAAAAATTTCCTAGAAAATTAGAAAATTTTTGAAAATTTTCCTATAAAAATAGAAAAATTTCCTATAAAAATATAACATTTTTGAAAAATTTTCTATTTTTATAGGAAATTTTTCAAAAATTTTCTATTTTTATAAAGTTTTGAAAAAATTTCCTATAAAAATAGAAAATTTCCTATTTTTATAAAAAAAAATGTTCAAAAATTTCCTATTTTTATAGGAAATTTTTCAAAAATTTATTATTTTTATAGGAAATTTTTCAAAAATTTATTATTTTTATAGGAAATTTTTCAAAAATTTTCTTTTGCGATAGGAAATTTTTTAAAATTTTCCTATTTATAGGAAATTTTTGAAAAATTTCCTTATTTTATAGAAATTTTTTTTAAAATTTCCTTATTTTATAGAAAAATTTTCAAAAATTTTCTTTTTTTATAGGAAATTTTATTTAATTTAAATTTGAAAACATTTGATTTCAAATTGAAATTTTTCATTTCCGGTTTTTATGTTATTTTCATAAAAAAGTGTTAACGTTTTTCATGGAAAAAGTGAATGTTAAAATTGACATATTTATTTGTTAATTGAACAATTTGTTTCAATTTTTATTTGTACTTTATTTTGACACTCTAAATTCGTTTTGCATGCAAAATTAGTTTTCAGATGATTCGAGTTTGTCAACAAAATTTTTGTTTGCCAATTTGGTTTGGAGGGAAAGGCATTTTTCCAACAAAACTAACCTATTTTATTTATGGCTTTTTAATTTCATTTTAGGTTTTTAAAACAAACATTATGTCAATCTCTAAGAGAAACGTGTTAAGTTCATTTAAGTGAATGATATTACAATATTTTAAATTTTAAACATATCAAAACTTTTTTATGAGCTCCATTCAAAGCAAAGAAATATTATAATTTAAAAGATAATAGATTTTTTATGATGGGAACAAAAAATAAAATTATATAATCATTTTGATATAAAAGCCAAAATTAATAGATTAAAGAAATATTTGGATGATTTTGAAAATTTAAATAAATAAAAATGTTAGCATCTAAAAAAGAAATAAAATTAATTTGTTTTAAAAAAGAAAGTTATGGAAAATTTGAATGAAATATTTTTTATAAAATTTTTAAAGAATAGCAAAAAGAAATAATTTTTATAAAATTTCTTAATAAAAATACAAAATTATCGATAATGGTTTATGTCTTTGCTGCCTATTTTCCACATATGCATATTCAACATTTTCTTCACATAGATGGCGCTATAATTAAGATGCCGCAACAAACGCTTTTGTTTCTCATCTATTTATACAATTTAAGTTTTCAATTAATTTCTAGGCCTAAAAGTAAATCGAAACCATTTCCTATATTAAGTGCCAAGTGAGTAGAAAAAATTACACTGTCAAAAATTCATTAGTATATTCCAAGTACTATTAAAATGAGTGAAAATGCTATGAAACTATTTTTCTCGTTTTCAAAGTTTTTGCGTGTGGCAGCAGAAGGTGACAGTAGAAATCAAAACTTTTGTATTCGTAAGTTAAATAGAAATTTTTAAACTTAAGGTAACAGTAATTTCATGTAAATTAAAACAAGAACTTCCGTCAGTTAAAAATTGTTTATTCTTGAAGCTTTCAAACCCTTTTTAAGAACCAACAAAAAAAGGCACAAAAAATGCAACATTTTTAATTTAATTGTATTTAATTTAAAATTCTTGAAACGTACAAGTATTACAAAGTTATTATAATTATGTATTTTTATTTCATATTTTTTGGTTGTGGATGTAATAAAGAAATTTAAATGTAAAATAAATGTAATTGTCTTACATTTGAAAAGAAAACCAGTAGCAACAATAACAACTTTCGGCTGTCGGCTTTAATTTTAAATTGTAGACAATTTTTAAGGTAATTTTAAAATTGAAAGCCTCTTTTTTTCTAATTTCCCCATTGTGCATTTCTTTTGTTTTGCTTTAGTTATTCTTTAAGGTTTTTTGTGATTATTTTTATATTTTTCATTATTTATTTTTATTGTTGTTTTTTTATTGCTGTTTGTGTTGTTGACTGATTTCTTTGTAAATTATTCTTCTCCTGTATTCCAAAGCCCGTTAACAAGACTTGACAAGTTGACGTTCAACTTTTTATTTGCAATATTTTTTTTTTCTGCTGCTCAGAAATCTTGTATTTTTAAAACACGATTTGAATTTTAAATAAATTCCTTGAATGTGTTTTTATTTTTTGCTTTAATAGGAATTATTGAACGATATAGAATTTTGTGGTACAAAATGAAGTGAAGGTTGTTTTATAAGAATAAAATGATCAAATTTTCAAATAAATTTTTTTTATTAAAAAATTCTGTTTAAAAATTTTAATATCAAAATATTCTTAAAAAAAAATTAATTCCGAAAATTTTTTATAAAAATATCAAAAACTTATTTTTTTAATTTTAATTCCAACACTTTTTTTTAAATTTTAATATAAAAAATTTTCTATAAAAATTGTAACCTAATATGGAAAATTTTCTTTAAAAATTGTAATATGGAAAATTTTCTATAAAAACTTAAATATCAAAAATTTTCTATAAAAAATTTAAGTCTCGAAAATTTTCTATAAAAAATTTTAGCAACGAATATTTTCTATAAAAAGTTTTAATATCAAAATGTTTAAAATCGGTATTGAAATTTTTTATAGAAAATCTTCGTTGTCAAAATTTTTTTAAAGAAAATTTTCTTTGGTAAAATTTTTTAATAAAAAATTTTTAACATTTTCTTTGGCAAAATTAAAAAAAAAAATTGTAATATTAAGATTTTTTTAGAAAATTTTAGATGTTAAATATTTTAAAGAAAATTTTCGTTTGAAATTTTTTAAAGAAAATTTTCGTTTGAAATTTTTTAAAGAAAATTTTCGTTTGAAATTTTTTAAAGTAAATATTTGATAATAACATTTTTTTTAAAGAAAAATTTCGATATTAAAATTTTATACAGAAAATATTTGATATTGAAATTATTTAAAGAAAATTTTCAAATTTTTTAAAGAAAATTTTTGTTATTAAAATTTTTAATAAAAAAAATTTCGATATTAAAATTGTTAATAGAAAATTTTGGATATTGAAATTTTTTAAAGAAAATTTTTGATATTACAATTTTTTACGGAAAATTTTTGGTTATAAAATTTTTCAAAAAAAAAATTTCGTTTAAACGATTTAAAAAAAAATTTCATTATTAAAATTTTTCAAAGAAATTTTTCGTTATTAAAATTTTTAATAGAAAATTTTCGACAAATTTTTTCGAGAAAATTTTCGTTATTAAATTTTTTTTAAAAAAATTTTTGTTATTAAAATTTTTTCGAAGAAAATTTTTGTTACTAAAATTTTTTAAAGAAAATTTTCGTTATTGAAATTTTTATAGAAAATTTTCGATATTAAAATTTTTTATAAAAAATTTTCGATATTAAAATTTTTTATAAAAAATTTTCGATATTAAAATTTTTTATAGAAAATTTTCGATATTAAAATTTTTTATAGAAAATTTTCGATATAAAAATTTTTTATAGAAAATTTTCGATATTCAAATTTTTTATAGAGAATTTTCGATATTAAAATTTTTTATAGAAAATTTTCTATAGTAAATTTTTTAAAGAAAACTTTCGAAACTAAAATTTTTTATAGAAAATTTTTGATATTAAAATTTTTTATAGAAAATTTTCAATATTAAAATTTTTTATAGAAAATTTTTGATATTAAAATTTTTTATAGAAAATTTTTGATATTAAAATTTTTTATAGAAAATTTTCAATATTAAAATTTTTTATAGAAAATTTTCGATATTAAAATTTTTTATAGAAAATTTTCGATATTAAAATTTTTTATAGAAAATTTTCGATATAAAAATTTTTTATAGAAAATTTTCGATATTAAAATTTTTTATAGAAAATTTTCGATACTAAAATTTTTTCTAGAAAATTTTCGATATTAAAATTTTTTATAGAAAATTTTCGATATTAAAATTTTTTATAGAAAATTTTCGATATTAAAATTTTTTATAGAAAATTTTCGATATTAAAATTTTTTATAGAAAATTTTCGATATTAAAATTTTTTATAGAAAATTTTCGATATTAAAATTTTTTATAGAAAATTTTCGATATTAAAATAAAAAATTTAGGTATCGAAAATTTGTATAAAAAATTTCAATATCAAAATTTTTAATATCGGTATTGAAATTTTTTATAGAAAATCTTTGTTGTCAACATTTTTTTAAAGAAAATTTTCTTTGGTAAATTTTTTTTTGTAAAAAATTTGGCATTTTTTTAGAAAATTTTCGATGTTAAAATATTTTATAGAAAATTTTCGTTATTGAAATTTTTTATAGAAAATTTTTGAGATTAAAATTTTTCAAAGAAAATTTTTGTTATTAAAATTTTTTACAGAAAATTTTTATTATTAAAATTTTCAATAGAAAATTTTTGAGATTAAAATTTTTTACAGAAAATTTTTGTTATTCAAATTTTTATTAGAAAATTTTCGATATTAAAATTTTTAATAGAAAATTTTCGATATTAAATTAAAAAAAAAAATTGATATTAAAATGTTTTAAAGAATATTTTCGTTATTAAAATTTTTATAGAAAATTTTCGATTTTAAATTTTTTATAGAAAATTTTTGATATTAAAATTTTTTACAGAAAATTTTTGTTATTAACATTTTTAATAGAAAATTTTCGATATTTAAATTTTTTAAAGAAAATTTTTGATATTAAAATTTTTTAAAAAAAATTTTTTGACATTAAAATTTTTTTAAAAAAATTTCGTTATTAAAATTTTTTAAAGAAAATTTTCTTTAATAAATTTTTTCAAAGAAAATTGTCTGTAATAAAATTTTTCAAAGAAAATTTTAGATATTAAAATTTTTTAAAGAAAATTTTCGGTATTGAAATTTTTTATTGGAAATTTTTGGCTACTAAATTTTTTTATAGAAAATTTTCGGTATTAACATTTTTTAAAGAAAATTTTCGATATTAATATTTTTAATAAAAAATTTTCCATAAAATTTTTAAAAAAAAATTTTTGATAATAAAATTTTTTACAGAAAATTTTTATTATTAAAATTCTTAAACAAATTTTTCGTTATTAAAATTTTTTAAAGAAAATTTTCGTTATTAAAATTAAAAAAAAAATTTTTAAAAAAATTTTCGTTATTAAAACTTTTTAAAGAAAACTTTCCTTATTAAAAATTTTTAAAGAAAATTTTCGTTATTAAAATTTTTCAAAGAATATTTCCGTGATTAAAATTTTTAAACAAAATTTTCGTTATTGAAATTATTTATAGAAAATTTTTGATATTGAAATTTTTGGATAGAAAATTCTCAATGTTAAAATTTTTTATAAAAAATTTTCGATATTCATATTTTTTAAAGAAAGTTTTCTCTGTTAAAATTTTTTGAAGAAATTTTTCGTTATTTAAATTTTTCCAAGAAAATGTTTGTTATTCAAATTTTTAATAGAAAATTTTCGATATTAAAATTTTTTAAAGAAAATTTTCGTTATTAACATTTTTTAAAGAAAATTTTCGATTAAAATTTTTTATTGAAAATTTTTGATAGTAAAATTTTTTAAAGAAAATTTTCGTTATTAAAAATTTTAAAGAAAATTTTCGTTATTAAAATTTTTTATAGAAAATTTTTGATATCAAATTTTTAAAAGAAAAAAATTTGCTCTGTCTAGAATTAAGGATAATCCTCCTGAAGAGATGGCCTAACCAACCATCGAAACGCGTCGAGGAAAGGTTTCACTACCAAAATTTTTTGGTTTTATCAAAAAACTATTTATTACAATAATAAATAATTGTAATAAATTGGGATCTTAGTGCAATACACTACAGTAAAACCATTTAAATAAATGTTTGATGTCCCAAAATTTTTGATAAACCTTTTAAAAAAATTTTTTGTTATTAAAATTTTTATAGAAAATTTTTTACAGAAAATATTCCTTGGTAAAATTTTTTGTAGAAAATTTTAGTTATTAAATTTTTTTAGAAAATTTTTTATAGAAAAAATTTTAAAATTATAAATTTTTATAAATTTTTGAGATTAAAATTTTTTATAGAAAAGTAAAAGTAAAGATTAACATTTTTTATAGAAAATTTGCGTTAATAAAATTTTTGTTATAAACAAATTTTAACAAACAAATTTTTTTATAGAAAATTTTTGAAATTTAAATTGTTTATAGAAAATTTTTGAGATTTTTTAAAATTTAAATTTCAAAATTTCCATCTATAAAATAGACCCGGAAAATGTTTATAGACTTTTCTGCTATAACGTTTCATATTACGTTTACGCCTTTTTAAATTTCTTTCATGATTTAAATGGCGTCTTCTATAGGAAGTTAGCATATGCTTTTTGTTCTTTATCCTGGACCATCTAGATGATTTGTTACGCCATCTTAAACGCGCCTTAATATTATGGGAATCACATAAATTCTATAATCAAAAATTTGAATCCTTAACATTTTTCTAGACATTAATCTCATAAAATTTTCCCAATACCTTTTGTTTAAAAAGTTTTCTTTGTTGACTCTTTAAATTTTCCCAAATTTTACAGCCATTTTGCAAAATTCTCCTTAAGCCATAACGAGGATGTTGAGACTTATAGAAACGCAGGAAATTTAGATAAGAATTACAAGTCAATAATTCCGGATTGCGGGCCAGTTTACGAGCAAAATTGTTGATATTGTTCTTGGGTAAAGCGTTTGACATTGTGTGAATTTTTTAAATATTTTTAAAAAGTTGGCAAATTTGTTGACTCTAACAAGTGTCAGTTTTTCTGAATCATTCGAATCTATTTTGAAAATTTTGAGGTTGAGGATGATTTGGCGCCAGTCTGCTTGCTTTAGTGCCTCCCTTTTGTTTTCTCGGGGAAGGGTGATGATGAATTTTCTTGTTTATTTTTGTTGTTAAATTAAAATTGTGATTTAAATTTTTTTCATTTGAAAAATTGACAACTCACGTTTTATTTACAATTTAAATATAAATTGAAAATAATTTAAACAAAAGAAAATAAAATAAAAATATAAGAAAAAAAATGTCTCGAGAGATTTGTTCCTACAAAATGTCAGAGACGTAGTTAGAAAATGTTTTCGTTTTAAGGAGTTTCCAGGAAACCAAAAATGCAAGATATTCCATAAAATTATCTAAGTCCCGTTTCACACGAATCAGGTTTTCTTGATCAGTTTTTCTTTAAATTTATTTTGAACCATTCACGTTCACACACAAACATTTTCTTCGTCAGTTTTCATTTAATTTTCCTTAAATTTCATACAAATTTTCAAAATTTTCGTAAACTTGATAGTACGTTCAGGTTTGCTCAATTTTAATTCTGTCAGTTTTTTCTCATACAAATTCAAGACTTGATAAGCCAAACCTGACTAATGTAAAAGTAGACTAAGAATAACTCAAACTTAAAACAATTTTTTGGAACACACCACTTTACTATACACCAGGGGCCATAAATGTAACTAGTGTCAAATATTAAATGTTATATTTAGTCTTTATTGATATTGAAAATTTAAGCTTTTCATGAAAACTAGACACTAGCCGAATCTATTGTTTGGTCTTTATAAATGTAAGAAATTGAGCTAACACTCCACTTTACTATATACCAGTGGCCACAAATGTAACTAGTGGGAAGTTATTAAAAATTGTAATACTCTGTTGATTTCAAAAATCAAGACTTTTCATAAAAAATGGCCTCGAATCAAAAGTTTTAACAATATTAATGAAAACACTGACAAGTAGATATATATCACTTTACTATACAACAAGAGACACAAATGTAAACAGAAAACATAAATTTCTGCTTATAAGAGAAAAACGGCGTCCAACTAATTAAGAATATTATAAAAATGAAAGTGTTAAGAAAACCTCAAAGAAACAATTAAAATTATCTAAATTTCTAACCAAAAAATTTTGATTACCTCAAACAAAAAATTTGCAAAAAGTAATTAAAAATTTAAATTTAAACAAAAATAAACAAGTTTGCAAAAATTGAAACCTAGTTTCAACATCTTTTTAGTATCATAGAATAATATATATTCTAAATACAGTTTAAGGTTAAATCAATTTTTTTTTTCTTCTTTCAAAAACTTAAGAAGAAACATCAAAATAAATAAAAAGATTTTTGTTTTCATTAAAACGATTAAACGGATTTTTTTCTAACAAATTTCAAGCTGTTATTTGACATTCACAGTTTCGAAAAAAAAAATTCATAAAAGTTTATTTTTCTTTCATTAAAAATATCCAAACACGTAAGAAACAAAACATTTAATTGGCTTCAGGCAATGATGAAATATTTAAAAAAAAAACCAACCAAATAATTAAAAAAAAAATAAAACAAAAATTTTAAGAAACAACAAATAATTTAACAGGTTTCAGTGCAGAGTTTCAAATGATTAATTGTTTAAAAAAAATTCCAAAGAAATTTTTTCGTAAAATAATTTCCAAAGAAATTTTTTGATCAAAAAATATTTTCTAAAGAAATTTTTTGATCAAAAAATATTTTCTAAAGAAATTTTTTGATCAAAAATTTTCTAAAGAAATTTTTTGACCAAAAATTTTCTAAAGAAATTTTTTGATCAAAAATTTTCTAAAGAAATTTTTTGATCAAAAATTTTCTAAAGGAGAAATTTTTTGATTAAAAATTTTCTAAAGAAACAATTTTTTGATCAAAAATTTTCTAAAGAAATGTTTTGATCAAAAATTTTCTAAACAAAAATTTTTGATCAAAAATTTGCTAAACAAAAATTTTTGATCAAAAATTTTCTAAACAAAAATTTTTGATCAAAAATTTTCTAAACAAAAATTTTTGATCAAAAATTTTCTAAACAAAAATTTTTGATCAAAAATTTTCTAAAGGAGAAATTTTTTGATTAAAAATTTTCTAAAGAAACAATTTTTTGATCAAAAATTTTCTAAAGAAATGTTTTGATCAAAAATTTTTGATCAAAAATTTTCTAAACAAAAATTTTTGATAAAAAATTCTCTAAACAAAAATTTTTGATCAAAAATTCTCTAAACAAAAATTTTTGATCAAAAATTCTCTCAACAAAAATTTTTGATCAAAAATTCTCTAAACAAAAATTTTTGATCAAAAATTCTCTAAACAAAAATTTTTGATCAAAAATTCTCTAAACAAAAATTTTTGATCAAAAATTCTCTAAACAAAAATTTTTGATCGAAAATTTTCTAAAGAAAAATTTTTGATCAAAAATTCTCTAAAGAAAAATTTTTGATCAAAAATTCTCTAAAGAAATTTTTTGATCAAAAATTTTCTAAAGAAATTTTTTGATCAAACATTTTCTGAAGAAATTTTTTGATCAAAAATTTTCTAAAAAAATGTTTATAACAAATATAAGAATTTTTTTCATCAAAAATTTTCTAAAGAAATTTTTTGATCAAAAATTGTTTCAAGAAATTTTTTGTTAAAAAATTTTCTAAAGAAATTTTTCGATCAAAAATTTTCTAAAGAAGAAATTTTCTGATCAAAAATTTTCTAAAGAAATTTTCTGATCAAAAATTTTCTAAAGAAATTTTTTGATCAAAAATTTTCTAAAGAAATTTTTTGATCAAAAAATATTTTCTAAAGAAATTTTTTGATCAAAAAATATTTTCTAAAGAAATTTTTTGATCAAAAATTTTCTAAAGAAATTTTTTGATCAAAAATTTTCTAAAGAAATTTTTTGATCAAAAATTTTCTAAAGAAATTTTTTGATCAAAAATTTTCTAAAGGAGAAATTTTTTGATTAAAAATTTTCTAAAGAAACAATTTTTTGACCAAAAATTTTCTAAAGAAATGTTTTGATCAAAAATTTTCTAAACAAAAATTTTTGATCAAAAATTTGCTAAACAAAAATTTTTGATCAAAAATTTTCTAAACAAAAATTTTTGATCAAAAATTTTCTAAACAAAAATTTTCTAAACAAAAATTTTTGATCAAAAATTTTCTAAAGGAGAAATTTTTTGATTAAAAATTTTCTAAAGAAACAATTTTTTGATCAAAAATTTTCTAAACAAAAATTTTTGATCAAAAATTCTCTAAACAAAAATTTTTGATCAAAAATTCTCTAAACAAAAATTTTTGATCAAAAATTCTCTAAACAAAAATTTTTGATCGAAAATTTTCTAAAGAAAAATTTTTGATCAAAAATTCTCTAAAGAAAAATTTTTGATCAAAACTTCTCTAAAGAAAAATTTTTGATCAAAAATTCTCTAAAGAAATTTTTTGATCAAAAATTTTCTAAAGAAATTTTTTGATCAAACATTTTCTGAAGAAATTTTTTGATCAAAAATTTTCTAAAAAAATTTTTATAACAAATATAAGAATTTTTTTCATCAAAAATTTTCTAAAGAAATTTTTTGATCAAAAATTTTTTGTTAAAAAATTTTCTAAAGAAATTTTTCGATCAAAAATTTTCTAAAGAAATTTTCTGATCAAAAATTTTCTAAAGAAATTTTTTGATCAAAAATTTTCTAAAGAAATTTTTTTGATCAAAAAATATTTTCTAAACAAATTTTTTGATCAAAAAATATTTTCTAAACAAATTTTTTGAACAAAAAATATTTTCTAAACAAATTTTTTGATCAAAGAATATTTTCTAAACAAATTTTTTGATCAAAAAATATTTTCTAAACAAATTTTTTGATCAAAAATTTTCTAAAGAAATTTTATGATCAAAAATTTTCTAAAGAAATTTTATGATCAAAAATTTTCTAAAGAAATTTTTTGATCAAAAATTTTCTAAAGAAATTTTTTGATCAAAAATTTTCTAAAGAAATTTTTGATCAAAAATTTTCTAAAGAAATTTTTGATCAAAAATTTTCTAAAGAAATTTTCTGATCAAAAATTTTCTAAAGAAATTTTTTGATCAAAAATTTTCTAAAGAAATTTTTTGATCAAAAATTTTCTAAAGAAATTTTTGATCAAAAAATGTTTTCTAAACAAATTTTTTGATCAAAAAATATTTTCTAAACAAATTTTTTGATCAAAAATTTTCTAAAGAAATTTTTTGATCAAAAATTTTCTAAAGAATTTTTTTTGATCAAAAAATGTTTTCTAAACAAATTTTTTGATCAAAAAATGTTTTCTAAACAAATTTTTTGATCAAAAAATATTTTCTAAACAAATTTTTTGATCAAAAATTTTCTAAAGAAATTTTTTGATCAAAAATTTTCTAAAGAAATTTTTTGATCAAAAATTTTCTAAAGAAATTTTTTGATCAAAAATTTTCTAAAGAAATTTTTTGATCAAAAATTTTCTAAAGAAATTTTTGATCAAAAATTTTCGAAAGAAATTTTTGATCAAAAATTTTCTAAAGAAATTTTTTGATCAAAAATTTTCTAAAGAAATTTTTTGATCAAAAATTTTCTAAAGAATTTTTTTTGATCAAAAAATATTTTCTAAACAAATTTTTTGATCAAAAAATATTTTCTAAACAAATTTTTTGATCAAAAAATATTTTCTAAACAAATTTTTTGATCAAAAATTTTCTAAAGAAATTTTATGATAAAAAATTTTCTAAAGAAATTTTTTGATCAAAAATTTTCTAAAGAAATTTTTTGATCAAAAATTTTCTAAAAAAATTTTTTGTTAAAAAATTTTCTAAAGAATTTTTTAGATCAAAAATTTTCTAAAAAAATTTTTGTAACAAATATTTTCTAAAAAACTTTTTGGATCATAAGTTTTCTAAAGAAATTTTTTGTTCAAAAATATTTTCCTAAAGAAATTTGTTGATCAAAAGATATTTTCTAAAGAAATTTTTTGATCAAAAAATATTTTCTAAAGAAATTTTTTTGATAAAAAAAATATCTTTCGAAAATTTTTGATCAAAAATTTTCTAAAGAAATATTTTGATCAAAAACTTCTTAAGAAATTTCTTTCGAAAATTTTTGATCAAAAATTTTCTAAAAAAATTTTTTGTTAAAAAATTTTCTAAAGAAATTTTTTGATCAAAAATTTTCTAAAGAAATTTTTTGATTAAAAATATTTTCTTAAAAAAATTTTTTGTTCAAAAAATATTTTCTAAAGAAATTTTTTGATCAAAAATTTTCCAAAGAAATTTTTTTTAACAAAAATTTTCCAAAGAAATTTTTTTACTAAAAAAATTTTCAAAAGATATTTTTGATCAAAAAAAAATTACTTAATAAATTTTTTGGTCAAAAAATATTTGCTAAAAAATTTTTTTGATCAAAAAATATTTTCTTAAGAATTTTTTTGATCAAAAAATATTTTCTAATGAAATTTTTTGATCAAAAAATATTTTCTAAAAGAATTTTTGATAAAAAATTTTCTAAAGAAATTTTTTGATCAAAAATTGTCTAAAGAAGAAATTTTTTTTTTTTTGAAAATGATAGGGCAGCTAAATAATTTTCTATTTATTTACAAACCCATATTTTTTGTTTGGATTTATCAAATATTTGTTAAATATTTTTAATAATTTCATTATAATAATACTTACCCTCCTCTTTTAAATATTAGTTTACCCAATCGAGTTTCGAAACGGAAGTTGTGAATAGAAAAAAAATGTTATAATAAAAAACTAATGAAAAATACAGTAAATAGACAGACAGGCGGACGACACAGAGTGAGAGGAAAAGACATACAAAATCTACAATTAAATTTTTTAATAATACGACAATACAATAAAATTAATTGTAAATATAAATTGGTTTTTAGTTATTATGACATTATAAGATATTTCTATTATTATTTTTGTATTATCAATAAGATATTTAACTTAAAATCAAAAATAATTACCAATAAAACGGAAATTAAATAACAACGAACGAAATTGTAGATAAAGTAATTGTAAGAAATAAATAAGAAAAATTAAAAAAAAATACAAGAAATCGTTGACTGTTAAAGATAACAAACAAAAAAAATCTCTAAAATAATAATTAAAATATAGTTACAAAAATTTAATAATAAATAATAAGGGGAAATTGAAGCTTCTAAGTAAAAATAAAATTTTTGAAATAATTTGAAATTTGTTTAAAATTCTTCCATATTTTTTAGGTATCTTAATGTTAAATTTTAAACTTGTTTCGGTATTTGATTTTTAAAAATTTTATTTAATTTGCAAATTTTTATTTTAACAAAATTCTTGTTAAATTAATAAAACATGTTTTTGTGAAAACAAAAAACACTTCAAATCTCAGCCACTAAATCAAAAAATTGGGTACACAATTTAAAATCAAACGCAAAATCTCAGAGATGAAAAGTTCGTTACCCAAAACTTTTATACCCTCAAAATTTCGATAAAAACTATTTTTTACAATTTTGAAAAAAAAAATCTGGTGGATTCTGAAATTTTGGAACAAAAATTTGTATATCCTAAAAAGTTTTTGAGAATATCTTGTGGATACTGGAAGATTTTCAATCAATAATTCTTGTGGTTTAAGAATTTCTTTTAAAAAAATTTTGTGGATCCTAAAATTTTTTACAAAAACTTGAAAAATTTTGTGAAATTTTAGAATCTTTCTAAAACGTTTAGTCAAGGACGTGGAAGGACCATGTGGAAGTAAATATATCAAAGCTTGGCCTACGAAATTGGAGAATATGCGCACAAGATCGAAGCGCATGGAATTCTAAAATATGCTCGGCCTTTCACCTAAACAGTTTGTAGTATAGGCCATTTGAGAAGAAGCATCCATATATTGAAAGACCGAATGGTCATTTTGAAAAGTCCCATAAAAAATGAGTATACCGCTTTTAATCCAATTTGGAAACAACTAAGGGAGACGTTTATCCAATGAGAGAAAGCTAAGACACACACACTTGCTCATGAAATGTATGTTTGTTTGTGCGTTTATGGGTTTTTTATTGTTCTTTATCCACTTCAATTTCACTTTTGGCTGAAAACAATTTATGAAATGCAGTATCTTTATAGTATAAAGTCTTTGCTCAAATTCATATGAATAGTTTACGATATAATTAATTTTGAGTTATTTTTAGTGGCGCCACCTGTCGGAAATAGGTCTTACCAACTTAGAAACCTTTGTCACCTTATGCTCAACAACGTTGCTGAAGCTCATAGCGTGATCAAATGCACAGTTCAATATTTAACTCATTTTAAGTAACTTTCAGTGGCGCCACCTGTCGGCAATTGGTTATACTAACTAAGAGACATTCGCTAGCTCACGCCTAACAACTTTGCCAAAGATCATAGCATGATTAAATGCACAGTTCACGATTTAATTCATTTTAAGTAATTTTCAGTGGCGCCACCTGTTGGAACTTTGTCATACCAATTTAGAAATTTTCATCGGCTCATGCGCAACAACGTTGCTCAAGATCATGGCTTTATCAAATGCACAGTTTATGATTTAACTAATTTTAAGTAATTTTCAGTGGCGCCACCTGTTGGAACTAAGTCCCACAAATTTAGAAATGTTTGTCGGCTCATGCGCAACAACTTTGCTAAAGATCATGACATGATCAGATGCCATTAAATACTAGTCAATAAAAGACGTATAGACAAAAGTTCTATTTTATAAAGTACCTGGTTGACCGAGACTTACTCGGAGCTAATTTAAAGCTTTTCATATATTTTTATTTTTTGTTTCAAGTTCATTTGTTCAAAAGTAAAAAAAGTACCAAAAATATTTTTCACACATTATTGATTTTGCTCGGCCTTTCTTCCAAAAAGTTATAATTTCACGTCTTCCTAATTTTGTCAGCTAATCAAAACGCAATTTTGATTTTGTTTCCATACCTAGTAGTATAAAAGTTATAATGTTACCAATTTTACCCCTTTTATCCCCTAATTTCAAAAAAGCTCCATATGCATATTTGGTACTTTTTTGGTACCAGCAGAATTCCGCAAAATGTTATTAAAGCTCAGTTAATATTTTGTTTCTATTCATATAACTTCATGAGATGTTAAGTTATAATGTTATATCTTTTTTACCCATTTTGCCCCCCCGAAATTAAAAAAGTACCAAATATGTGTTTACATTTTTTTTACATCTAATGATTGCAGTACAAAGTTTCTTTCTATATTCTTTGCTTCAAAAGATAGAGTGGGTTAAAAAAGTACTAAATTATTTCCACCCTTTTTTACCCCCTAACGGTCATAGTTTCAAAAAAGTACGAAACATCTGTCTACTTATTTTAGTATCTGTTAAAAAACTTGATTTAAATTTCTGTGCTTATTACTTTGGAAGTATAAGTTTTTTACCCTTTTTACCCGGCAAAATTTCCAAAAGTCCATTTTTACTCGACCTATTATACATCAAAAAGGGACCCACCGTCCAAATTTCGTCAAAATCGTTAGAGTCTTTTGCAGGAATATTTGTGGACTTTAATAATTTAAAAAAAAATTTTGTATGTCCTAAGAATTTTTATAGAATATCTTGTGGATCCTAAGATTTTCAATTAATAATTCTTGTAGTTTAAGAATTTTTAAAAATAATTATCATCAATCCTAAAAATGTTTACAAAACTATTGTGGATCCTGAAATTTTGTATAAGAAATTTTGGGAAATTTTGTGGAATCTTCAAATGTTCCTAAAACTTTGAGTCGATTTTAAAGAACTTTTAAAGAAAAGCGATTTCTTACAAACATTTTTTTTTTTTTGGAATCTAAAAATCTTGCGGATTCCAAATACTTTTACAGAAAATTTTGTGAATTTTTAAGGAAATTCTTGTAAGTCTTTAGATTTTCAATACAAAATTCTTGTAGCTTAAAAATTCTAATTCTAAAAATGAAAAATATTTTCTAAAGAAATTTTCTGTTTAAAAAATATTTTCTAAAGAAATTTTCTGTTTAAAAAATAATTTCTAAAGAAATTTTTTGTTCAAAAAATATCTAAAGAAATTTTCGGTTGAAAAAATATTTTCTAAAGGAATGTTTTGGTCAAAAATATTTTCTAAAGAATATTTTTTTTCTTCAAAAAATATTTACTAAAGAAATTTTTGGTTCAAAAAATATTTCCTAAAGAAATTGTTTAATGAAAAAATATTTTCTTAAGAAATTTTTTGATCAAAAAACATTTTTGTTTAAAAATATTTTCTAAAGATATTTTTTGCTCAAAAAATATTTTCTAAAGAAATGTTTTGTTCAAAAAATATTTCTTAAAGAAATTTTTCGATCAAAAATTTTGTAAAGAAATATTTAAATCAAAAATTTTCTAAAGACATTTTTTTAACAAAAAATTTTCGAAATAAATCGTTTGATTAAATTTCTAAGGAAATTTTGAGATCAAAAATTTTCTAAACATAAAAATTTTTGACGAAAAAATTTTTGATTAAAAGTTATCTAAAGAAATTTTTTGATCAAAATTTTTTTTATAAAACATATTTTGTGATTAAAAATTTAGCTAAAGAAAATTTTTGATTGAAAATATCTTATTATTTATAGAAAATCTTGTAAATCTATGACTATATCTGAGAAATCTTGAGGATTCTAATTATTTTTAAGATAATTCCGTAAATTCTTAGATTTTTTATAGAAAATTTTGTGTATCCTTAGAATTTTAAATGAAAATGATAGGGCAGCTTCTATTTATTTAGAAACCCACATTTTTGTTTAATTTTATCAAATATTTGTTAAATATTTCTAATAATTTCATTTTAAAAACTTTTGCGGATTTTAAAAAAATCTTGAAAGTTTAAAGAATTTTTATAACATATCTTATGGATCCTATGATTTTCAATAAAAAATTCTTGCAGTTTATACGTTTCTAAAGAAATTTACTATCGATCCTAAAAATCTTTTAAAAAAATATTGTGGATCCTAAAATTTTCTATAAGAAACCTTGGGAAATTTTGAAGATTCTTCAAGTATTTCCCAAGAATTTTTACAGAACATCTTGTGGAATCTAAAATTTTCCATCAAAATCTTGGTTTAAAAATTTCTAAAGAAAATTGCATTAAACCTAAAAATTTGTATAAAGAAATATTGTGGATCCTAAAATTGTCTTTAAGAAAAAATTGAAAATTTTTTGGATTCCTAAAGTCAAGCAATTTCCAAATAAGAATTTTTATAAAATATCTTATGGATCCTATGATTTTCAATAAAAAATTCTTGCAGTTTATACGTTTCTAAAGAAATTTACTATCGATCCTAAAAATCTTTTAAAAAATTATTGTGGATCCTAAAATTTCCTATAAGAAACCTTGGGAAATTTTGAAGATTCTTCAAGTATTTCCCAAGAATTTTTACAGAACATCTTGTGGAATCTAAAATTTTCCATCCAAATCTTGGTTTAAAAATTTCTAAAGAAAATTGCATTAAACCTAAAAATTTGTATAAAGAAATATTGTGGATCCTAAAATTGTCTTTAAGAATAAATTGAAAATTTTTTGGATTCCTAAAGTCAAGCAATTTCCAAATAAGAATTTTTATAAAATATCTTATGGATCCTATGATTTTCAATAAAATATTCTTGCAGTTTATACGTTTCTAAAGAAATTTACTATCGATCCTAAAAATCTTTTAAAAAAATATTGTGGATCCTAAAATTGTCTTTAAGAATAAATTGAAAATTTTTTGGATTCCTAAAGTCAAGCAATTTCCAAATAAGAATTTTTATAAAATATCTTATGGATCCTATGATTTTCAATAAAATATTCTTGCAGTTTATACGTTTCTAAAGAAATTTACTATCGATCCTAAAAATCTTTTAAATAAATATTGTGGATCCTAAAATTTTCTATAAGAAACCTTGGGAAATTTTGAAGATTCTTCAGGTATTTCCCAAGAATTTTTACAGAACATCTTGTGGAATCTAAAATTTTCCATCAAAATCTTGGTTTAAAAATTTCTAAAGAAAATTGCATTAAACCTAAAAATTTGTATAAAGAAATATTGTGGATCCTAAAATTGTCTTTAAGAAAAAATTGAAAATTTTTTGGATTCCTAAAGTCAAGCAATTTCCAAATAAGAATTTTTATAAAATATCTTATGGATCCTATGATTTTCAATAAAATATTCTTGCAGTTTATACGTGTCTAAAGAAATTTACTATCGATCCTAAAATTCTTTTAACAAAATATTGTGGATCCTAAAATGTTCTATAAGAAACCTTGGAAAATTTTGAAGATTCTTCGAGTATTTCCCAAGAATTTTTACAGAACATCTTGTGGAATCTAAAATTTTCCATCCAAATCTTGGTTTAAAAATTTCTAAATGAAATTACATTAAACCTAAAAATTTTTATAAAAAAATAGTGTGGATCCTAAAATTGTCTTTAAGAAATGATGGGAAATTTTTTGGAATCCTAAAATTTTAGATGTTTTTAAGAACTTCTAGAGAAAATCAAACAATTTCTAAACATTTTAAGGGAAAAATTTTGTGGAACCTAAAATTTTTTCTTCTTTTTCAAAGAAAGTCTTAATAAATTTTCTTATAAACATTTTTTGTTAATATTTGAAAAAAACCCATCTTTAATACAACAAACAAATTTGGTTATTTATATGTAATTAAATAAGAATTTTAATGTTTAAAAATGTTTAAATCATAATTAAATTTTTTTAAACATTTTTCGAATTTTTTGCCTTAAAACAAAATTCAAGCTTCAGTGAAGTTTTCCACACTTTGGAAGCCAAAAGCAAAAACATTCAAAGAAAAACTCTTAATTTCTTTTATTCATTCATAAATTTGTTATCATCACGTTTCAAAAAAATATAAATAAAATGAAGAGTTAGGAGCGTCTTTGGATTTGTTAAAGTTTGTAACATGTTTTTTTGTTTTGAAAAAGATTCACTTTTAAGACTTTCACTTTTAACTCTATTTTTGCCATTAATTTATTTCTTTATTTGAAAACTAAATTGTTTAAACAAAATAACAGCAAAAAGGTAACATAACATGAATGAATATATTCGCATGAGCCCCTCAGCTCATTCACTTACGGTGGCGGTGTCTGGTTTGTGGAGCTGCTATAATTTTTGCAATTTCTTTGGTTCAAATAAATTTTTTTCAGTTTTTATTTGTGTCCATTTTTGCCACTTTTTTCATGTTGTACTTGTTTCTTTCATATTTTTTTTTTGAGTTATTTATTAAAAATTTCCGGTGGCTTTTTTAAAATAAATCAGGTGGGAAACAAATTTTTTAAAAATTTATTTAAAACTTTAACAATCACTGAAAATATGGTAAATCCTAAGAATTTTGAAAAAAAGTTGTGGATCCCAAGAATTTCGAAAGCAAATTTTTGTGGATCGTACAAATTATTCAGAAAACTTTGTGTACTAAAGCTTTTCTACAGAAAATCTAGAGAATCCTTTAAATTTAAGCAGAAAATATGGTGTGGATCCTAAGACACAAAACAATATTTTGTGGATCCTAAGATTAAAAAAATATCTTGTGGAAGAACTTTGAAAGGTATGGATACTATAAATTCCTAAAGAAATCCTGTGAATTATAAAAATATTGTAAATCCTAAGAATTTTGAAAAAAAAAATGTGGATCCCAAAAATTTCGAAAAAAAAAATTTTGTGGATCGTACAAATTATTCCGAAAAGTGTATGTGCTAAAACTTTTCTACAGAAAATCTAAGGAATCCTTCAAATTTAAGCAGAAAACAAGGCGTGGATCTTAAGACAAAAAAAAATGTTTGTGGATCCTAAGCTTAACAAAAATATCTTGTGGATCCTAAGAATTTTAAAAGAAAATTTTATGTGTGCTATAAATTCTTGAAGAAATCTTGTGGATCATGAAAATATCTACATATTTTTTTCCAGATCCTAAGAATATATGTAAAAAATATTGTGGATTTTGAAAAATAAAAAAATTTACAAAGTGAAAGTACCCAATTTTATATTTAACCCAATTCCGTCTTATATAATTCGATTTTCGCTAATTTAAGCAATTTGATTCTTTTATATAAAAAGTACCAATTTAAATTTTTAAATATGTTTTAAATTTTGTTTCCATACCAAAATTACTTTAAAAGTTATAACGTTACCAATTTTTCCCCTTTTTATCCCCTTATTTCAAAAAAATCAATATGCATATTTGGTACTTCTTTGTTACCAAAATTGAATTCGGTACATTTGAGCGCAGTTAACATTTTGTTTCTATTAATGCTACTTTATGAGATGTTAAGTTGTCATTTCATACCTTTTTTACCCATTTTGCCCCACAAAATCAAAAAAGTACCAAATACGTGTTTAATATTACATTATTTCTTTCAAAGTTACAAAGTTCCTTTCTATATTCGATGGTTCAATAGATAAAAGTGGTTAAAAAAAAGTACCAAAACCAAATCTCACCCTTTTTTACCCCCTATCGGGCATAGTTTCAAAAAAGTATTCTATATGCCTATACCTATTACGTTAAGAGATATAACGTTTAAGAATTTTGCCCTTTTTACCCCCTTAACTTCAAAATTTTCAAAAGTTCCTTTTTAATCGTTCTATAGATTTTGCGAGTGACGAATAAACGTAAACATAGACTTTTTACCCCCTATCGGCGTATTTAATTCAGAAGAGGTTGTATGGAAGCTATGGCCAGATATAGACCGACTTCAACAACAGTTTTTGTTCATATGAAAACTATTTCTTAATTTTATAAAATTTTACTGAAATTTGTGACCAATATATCAATTTTGAGAAGTGAGACCTATGGAAGGTACCCGAAATATTCTAAATTGATCTCAGATTGAAAAATATTATAAATTGATCTCAGATTGAGAAAAAAAAAATAATTTTTAATCTCACCTAAATCTCGGAATTTTTGGTTTAAAATCCTTCAAAAAAATATAAGAAAGTTTTGATATTTTGTAAATTTGCCCTGAAATCAAAAAAGACTGACATTAAAAATTGCACCTAAATCCTAGAAAATTCCTAATATAGGCTTTAAATAGAAAAAGACAACTTCGTTTGAAATCACACATAAATCTTAGAAAAATATAAAATTCTAACAAAAAAAGATTTTTAATAGAAAATTTTTGTAAAAAAAATTTTTTTTAAAAGGTTTTTTCAAACATTTTGGGACGTCAAATATTTATTTAAAAAGTTTTACTGTAGTGTATTGAACTAAGATCCCAATTTATTACAATTATTTATTATTGTAATAAATCGTTTTTTGATAAAAACAAAAATTGTTGGTGGGGAAACCTTTTCTCGACGCGTTTCGAAGGTTGGTTAGGCCATCTCTTCAGGAGGATTATCCCTAATTCTAGACAGACCGAAAACCACACATTCTATTATTTGAGGGACTATTTATTACAATAATAAATAATTGTAATAAACTGTAATAAATTGGGATCTTAGTGCAATACACTAAAGTATAACTTTTTAAAAAAATTTTTTTGAAAAAAAAATTAAAAAAAAAAATTCTGATATAAAATTCTTTGACAAAATTTTTTTTTTTTTTTTTTAAATAAAAAACCAAAAACTGTTGGTGGGGAAACCTTTCCTCGACGCGTTTCGATGGTTGTTTAGGCCATCTCTTCAGGAGGATTATCCCTAATTCTAGACAGAGCGAAAACCACACATTATATCTTATTTGAGGGACTATTTATTACAATAATAAATAATTGTAATAAATTGGGATCTTAGTGCAATACACTAAAGTATAACTTTTTAAAAATATTTTTTTGAAAAAAAAAATTAAAAAAAATGTTGATATAAAATTCTTTGACAAAAAATTTTTTTTTTAAATAAAAAACCAAAAAATGTTGGTGGGAAAACCTTTCCTCGACGCGTTTCGATGGTTGTTTAGGCCATCTCTTCAGGAGGATTATCCCTAATTCTAGACAGAGGGAAAACCACACATTATATCTTATTTGAGGGACTATTTATTACAATAATAAATAATTGTAATAAATTGGGATCTTAGTGCAATACACTAAAGTATAAATTTTTAAAAATATTTTTTTGAAAAAAAAAAATTAAAAAAATTTTGATATAAAATTCTTTGACAAAAAAATTTTTTTTTTTAAATAAAAAACCAAAAAATGTTGGTGGAGAAACCTTTCCTCGACGCGTTTCGATGGTTGTTTAGGCCATCTCTTCAGGAGGATTATCCCTAATTCTAGACAGAGCGAAAACCACACATTATATCTTATTTGAGGGACTATTTATTACAATAATAAATAATTGTAATAAACTGTAATAAATTGGGATCTTAGTGCAATACACTAAAGTATAACTTTTTAAAAATATTTTTTTGAAAAAAAAAATTTTCAAAAAAAACTTTGATATAAAATTCTTTGACAAAAAATACAAATTTTTTTTTTAATTTGTAATAAAACATTCATTTATAGAAATTTTCTGATAAAACATTTATTCATAAAAAATTTTGTTCATAGAAAATTTTTTTCGTACAAAATTTCTAATAATAAATTTTTTTATACAATCGCAGCAAAACTTTTCATTACCAAATAATGAGATAAACTGCTTAACTATTGAATACGATCTACTTACTCTTTAGCTGTTTAAGTCATTACATTAACATGGTGATGTTATTGGAGGTAAGTAAGTAGCCTGGGGCCAAATTACCGCATTCGATATCGATCGAAAACTCAGACTTTTAAGCAAATATTGTGAAGTATACTTTAGGGATGTTCAAAGTTACTTCGAGGCAAAAAGTTTATTGAAATTTGGTATCCATTTTGATTCGTTTTTAAAAATATATATTGTTTAATTAAAAATCTTTCACTATTGTTCATCTTTTGGCAAATATGTAACTTTAAAAAAGTATAGTAAACTGTACATCTTTTAAATAATTTTTATTATCCCTAAAGTATGCTATAATGTTTTGAAAATATCTAAGATTTGGATCGATATCGAATGCCGTAATTTGGCCCCTGGTCTTGGTGGAATTTGATCCCGGACTATTCACAACAAATTACCTTTTGATTTACAAATAAGTACTTAATGCAAAAGCTTATAAGTAATTCGGAGGGTATGTTGTAGTCATTACAAGGTAATAAGTAACCAGAGTAAATCCTGGGACATTTTTTATTAAAAATAAATTGATCATTAAAATGTTGTTCATAGAAAATTTTTAATAACAAAATTTTTGTGTAGACATTTTTTGGAGCTTCTTAGAACTATTCTAAAGAGTGTTCTAAAAAAAATATGCATTTACTATTTTAGACAAAATTTATCCATAGTGCAAGAAATAATTTATTTTTTGATCAAGTTAGTTTCTATAGATATGTCAGATACTATTATTTTAGAAATTATTAATTTTCAATAGTTATTTCAATCAAAATGGACTGCGAAAAAAAAGTTCGTGAAAATATAATTAAAACTTTTCAAAAAAATCCGTCATGGACTTTTAAAAAAATAGCTAAAAATTTGAAAGTTGACCCTCGAACGGTTTCTAATGGCATCAGACGGTATAAGGAAAACCTGAGCATTGAAAGAAAATCTGGATCAGGGAGGAAAAAAGGTCCTACAGATATTGGTAAGGCAAAAGAAGTCGAGCGACTCTTTCGAAGAGCGCCTAACACTTCTTTAAGAAAAGCAGCTCGTACGGTGAAATGTTCTACGAATTTTGCACATAGAGTCAAAGCTTATGCTCGACTGAAGACATACAAAGTCCAAAAGGTTCCAGATCGCAATGCTAAAAAGAACTTAGAAGCAAAAAAACGAGCGAAAAAATTGAAGTCTGATTTTATAAAAAAATACACCTGTTGTGTGATGGATGATGAAACATACGTACTGGCAGACTTTTCTCAACTTCCTGGTCAAGATTTTTATGTTGCTGATAAACGGGGCAATGTTCGGCAAGAGTTTCGCACAAAAAAACAAACAAAATTCCCTAAGAAGTTTCTCGTGTGGCAAGCTATTTGCAGTTGTGGCAAAAGAAGTAAAGTATTTGTGGCATCTGGCACAATAAACACAGAAATTTATATAAAGGAGTGCCTACAAAAACGGTTGTTACCCTTTTTAAGAGAGCACAGAGTGACTACATTTTTTTCGCCCGATTTGGCATCATGCCATTATGGAAAAAAGGCACTTGAGTGGTACTCAAAGAATAATGTCATTTTTGTACCACGAGAGGCAAATCCACCTAACTGTCCAGAACTTCGGCCTTTGGAAAGGTATTGGACTCTGGTAAAAAAGGAATTGAAGAACACAGAAAAGATTTCCAAGAACATGTCCGATTTTAAGCGCAGGTGGAACACATGCTCCAAAAAGGTATCAGAAGCAACTGTAAAATCTTTAATGGGAGGGTTTCCGAAAAAAGTCGATAATTTTTCAAAACCCGAGTACTAAGTAAACATTTTAATGCTAAATGATTTTGTATAATATGCCATTATATTTGCGTATTTTGTAGAGTTTTTATATTAAAAGGTTTGATTTTTATTTAAGAAAATCCAACTACAAATTTTATTTAGAGCACTCTTTAGGAGGGTCTCCCCTTATCCATTGCAAATGTGGCATATGTCAGTTTTTTTTGTTTCCTTTTCTTGATGACCTTTTTTTGGAACACATTCCCCCCAAAAATAATTTTAATTCTTTACTTTTTTTCAAGTATAATTTTGATATATCTTTTTTCTCCTAGAAACCTAAAGTTTTTGGCTTTAATCTTTTTTTGTTTATTGTTATAATCTTATAAAAATATTTTAAAATCTTCTTTATTTCAAAATTTTTTCTTGATTTTTTTTTTATAATTTTTAATATTTGTTATTATTATACGGTTATGCTTTTGTTACTGCTGTGTTTTCTTCTTTATAGCAAAGTTTTAATAAGCCAAATTATAGTTATGCCAACTAGAATAAGAGACACAGGCCCCAAGAAGACAGATAGACAGACGGACGGCCATAAGGACGGACAGACAACGTCGCAGTCGTCGCCGTCGTTGTCATAATAAAACAAAAAAACGACGTTCCAACATTTGAGAGTATTTTACCAAAACGTTCTTGAAAAAGTTCAATGACTGAATGAATTATTTGTGTTACGAAAAAGTAAAAACCGCTAACGAAAAACAAACAAAAAAAAATAAAAACTAAAATAGTAACGATAACCAGTGACAACTTAAAAGATTTATTGTTAAGAAAAAATACGTTTTAACTGGAAACAATTGTTATTTTTTGGCTTCAACTATTTTTAACACAAATTTTTGTTTTTACGAAATCTTCAAGCGAAACCAAAATAACAGTCACTTATACTTGAAGTTTCTTTTTGTTGTTTTCGAATCGAACGCATTTGAATTTCAAAATCAACAATTTCAAAATTCAATCAATGAATGATTGAATGACTGACTGACTGAATGGCTCTGGTCTTAAAATTTTGTTTGAAATAATCGAGGGGCCCAGGCCAAATTATTTGATTGGCAAATTTGGTCAACATTTTAGACATTTTCTTTTTTTTGCTAAAAACCCCAAAATAAAATTCATTAATGATTTTTTTTTTGTTTGTTTGTGTTTGCTCAATAATTAAATTGTTTTATTTTTAAATGTTGTAATTTAAAACTTGTTAATTGTAAAAACAAAATAAACAATTTTTTCTATTTTTAGTTTTAAATTCGTTTAATTAAAACGCCAGAGGTCACATTGACCAAAGAAATAATTACAAGAAAATATCTAAAAAAAAAAACTGCATACCACAAATTTGTTTAAACAAACGCATTAACGAAAAATGTTTAACTAAAAAGTCTTTAAACTTTTGATTAACAAATTAAATCATTGAAGGTTTTTTAGCAAAACAATTTACATTCCACAAGATTTCCCAACAAAGAATTTAGGCTCCAACAGATTCCAAATAAAGGCCCTTTCCTCTTTAACAAAATATCGAAGATTTTATTTTTAAAAAATTTTCTATTTTTATAGGAAATTTTTCAAAAATTTTCTTTTTTTAAAAGGAAATTTTTCAAAAATTTTCTATTTTTTAAGATAAATTTTTCAAAAATGTTCTATTTTTTAAAGGAAATTTGTCAAAAATTTTGCTATTTTTTTAAATAAATTTTTTTTTAATTTTCTATTTTTTAAAATAAATTTTTCAAAAATTTTCTATTTTTTAAAGGAAATTTTTCAAAAATTTTCTATTTTTTAAAGGAAATTTTTCAAATTTTTTCTACTTTTTAAAGGTAATTTTTCAAAAAATTTCCTATTTTTTAACGGACATTTTTTCAAAATTTCCTAAAGCAAATTTTTAAAAAATTTTCTATTTTTAAAGGAAATTTGTCAAAAATTTCCTATTTTTAAAGGAAATTTTTCAAGAATTTCCCATTTTTTAAAGGAAATTTTTCAAAAATGTCGTATTTTTTGAAGGAAATTTTTTTTAAAATTTCCTATTTTTTAAAACAATTTTTTTTTTAAATTTCCTATTTTTTAAAAGAAAATTTTCAAAAATTTCATATTTTTTTAAGGAAATTTTTTAAAAAATTCCCATTTGTCGTATTTTGTTAAGGAAATTTTTCAAAAATTTCGTATTTTTTGAAGGAAATTTTTCAAAAATGTAATATTTTAAAAAGGAAATTTTTTAAAAATTTCATATTTTTTAAAAGAAACTTTTAAAAAATTTCATATTTTTTTAAGGAAATTTTTCAAAAATTTCCCATTTTTTAAAGTAAATTTTTCAAAATTTTTCCATTTTTTAAAGAAAATTTTTCAAAAATGTCGTATTTTGTTAAGGAAATTTTTCAAAAATTTCATATTTTTTTAAGGAAATTTTTCAAAAATGTAATATTTTTAAAAGGAAATTTTTTAAACATTTCATATTTTTTAAAAAAAAATTTTCAAAAATTTCATATTTTGTTAAGGAAATTTTTCAAAAATTTCGTATTTTTTGAAGGAAATTTTTCAAAAATGTAATATTTTTAAAAGGAAATTTTTTAAAAATTTCATATTTTTTTAAGGAAATTTTTCAAAAAATTCCCATTTTTTAAAGGAAATTTTTCAAAAATTTTACATTTTTTAAAGGGAACTTTTCCAAAATTTTCTATTTTTCAAAAATTTCCTATTTTTAAACGGAAATTTTTCAAAAATTTCCCATTTTTTAAAGGAAATTTTTCAAAAATTTCTTTTTTTTAAAGGAAATTTGTCAAAAAGATCCTATTTTTAAAAGAAATTTTTCAAAAATTTTCTATTTTTATAGGGAAGTTTTCAAAAAATGTTTTTATAGGAAATTTTTCAAAAATTTCCTATTTCTATAGGAAATTTTTCAAAAATTTTCTATTTCTATAGGAAATTTATCAAAAGTTTCCTATTTCTATAGGAAAATTTTCAAAAATTTCCTATTTCTATAGGAAATTTTTCAAAAATTTCCTATTTCTATAGGAAATTTTTCAAAAATTTCCTATTTCTATAGGAAATTTTTCAAAAATTTCCTATTTCTATAGGAAATTTTTCAAAAATTTCCTATTTCTTTAGGAAATTTTTCAAAAATTTCCTATTTCTTTAGGAAATTTTTCAAAAATTTCCTATTTCTATAGGAAATTTTTCAAACATTTCCTATTTCTATATGATTTTTTTTATAAGAAATTTTTCAAAAATTTTAGGAAATTTTTCTAAAATTTTCTATTTCTATAGGAAATTTTTGAAAAATTTCCTATAGAAATAGGAAATTTTAGAAAAATTTCTAGGAAATTTTTCAAAAATTTAATATTTTTAAAATTTTTCAAAAATTTAATATTTTTATGGGAAATTTAAAAAAAAAAAATTTATTTTTAGAGATATTTTTTGTTTGTGAATTTTTCAAAAATTTTCTTATTTTGTTTAGGAAATTTTTCAAAATTTTTATTTGAACTGGAGATCAAAAATAAGATTTCAAATTTAACGTTAAACAAATTTTTATTATTGTAAAAATCAATTAAAGTAACACATTCTTTAAGTAAAAATTTGTTTAAAGATAAAGAAACAAATATTTAGTCTAAACAAACCATAACCCACACAAAATCGTTTGTTTAAGCCGTTCTTTGGGGATTTTTCCAACTCTAGTCAATTACAAAACATAAACCCTAATTTTTTAAAATAAACAAAAAAAAAGGAAAACAGAAAATGATTGAATTTATTATCTTGACATTAAAATCAAATTTAATAAAATAAACAATTGTTAAAAAACAAATAAGAATTCTTCAATAAACGATCAAAAGAAAAGAAATCTAAACATTTTCAAAAAAAAAAAAACAGTTACCAAATTTTTTAACTTTGTTCAAAAATCTTGAACATTTCTTAAACAAATATTAGCTGATAAAATATTTAAAATGAAAGTTGTTAGATTTTTCTAACAATTTTCAAATGTTGTGACTCTCTTTGATCATTTCATTTTCATTTGTTTGTTAATTTTACTTTTTTTTGTGTTCAAATAAGTTTTATAACAATTGCCGTTTGTTAGTTTTTTTTTTATCTTTTTTGCTGATATCTGACATTTTAAAGTTCAATTTCTTTGATTGCGTTCGATTTCGACGTAATCAAAAGAAGTCGGCGAACACATTTTTTAGAATTTTATCTAGGTTTTTTCCCGTCTGGTTTAAAATTAATTTGTTCGTTCGTTTGTTTGTTTGAATATGGGCCATTTGGACAGCATTGAGCTATTGAAAGTGTAAATAGACTAAAAAAATTTAGAACTTGAAAAGTTTATAATTAAGGCTATTCCTACGTAGATAAAAATTGTAAAATGTACAAAAATCTATTTACGAAAATTAAAATATTTAGCGAAAATTTGAATTTTACTAAAAAATTTTTCTTAAAAATAATTCTATGGTAAAATTTATATTTAAATTGTAACAAAAATATTTCCACAAAAAAAAAAAACCTACATACATCGAGAATACTTTTACAATTTTTTTTTTTTCTTTTCTACAAAAAAATTTTATCCCCAAATATTTCGTTCATAAAAATTGTGCATCGAAAATTTCATACAAAAGAAATTATACCGAAATTTTTCTATAAAAAATTGTATATCGAAAATTTTTCTATGAAAAATTTTATATCGAAAATTTTTCGATAAAAAATTTTATATCGAAAATTTGTCTATAAAAAATTTTATATTGAAAGTTTTTGAATAAAAATTATTAAATCGAAAATTCTTTCCAAAAAAATTTTGTATCGAAAATTTTTCTATAAAAAAATTTTTTATCAAAAATTTTTCTAAAAAAAAAATGTATATCCAAAATATTTCTTTGAAAAATTTCATATAACAAAAGTTTCTATTAAAAAATTTCATATCAAAAATTTTATATCAAAATTTTTTCTACAAAAAAAAAATTATATCGAAAAATTTGCTATGAAAAAAACTTTTATCGAAAATTTTTCTATAAAAAAAATTTTGTATCAAAAATTTTTCTATAGACAATTTTATATCAAAAATATTTCTACGCAAAAATTTCATATAAAAAATTTTGTAACAAAAATTTTCATATTGAAAATTTTTCTGTTAAAAAATTGCATATCAAAAATTTTTCAAAAATAATATTTTTTATCAAAATTTTTTCTACAAAAATTTTATATCGAAAATTTTTCTTTAAAAAAATTTTATGCGAAAATTTTTCTTTAAAAAAATTTTATATCAAAAATTTTTCTATAAAAAAATTTGATATCGAAATTTTTTCTACAAAAAAAAAAAATCTTATACCAAAAAATTTCATACAAAAAAATTATACCGAAATTTTTCTACAAAAAAAAATTATATCGAAACTTTTCTATAAAAAAAATTATATTGAAATTTTTCCAACAAAAAATTTTTATAAAGAAAAAATTCCCACAAAAAAATTTTATACCGACAAATTTACCGAAAATTTTTTTTATAGAAAAATTCGATGGCAAAAAATTTATACCGAAAAATTTTGTATTCAAAATTTTTCTATTAAAAAATTTTATACCGAAAATTTTTTTATAAAAAAAATTTGCTATAAAAAACTTTAAGCAAAAATTTTTCTATAAAAAAATTGTATATCGAAAATTTTGTTATAAAAAATTTTATATCGAAATTTTTTTTATAAAAAATTTAATATCGAAAATTTTTCTATAAAAAAAATTGAATGGCAAAAAATTTATACCAAAAATTTTGTATCAAAAATTTTTCTATTAAAAAATTTTATACGGAAAATTTTTTTAAAAAACAATTGAAAAAAAAAATTGTAAGTTGAAATCGAAAAAATTTGGCATTAAAAATTTTGTATAAAGATAAGTTCAGTATTTTTCTATCAACTTCTTTATCCTAACTAAATATTAAGCTAAACGAAAAGTATTTAACAAGTTATTTATTAATGTAAAACCATACCCGGTTACGATAACGAATTTTTTTCAAAGTAAATAAATACTAGGGAAACCACTTACACGCTTTTGAATCTTGAACTACAAAGCTACTGCAACCGAAGTTATTCCAATTTGGTCCACGTTTTGAATTTTCTGCACCCTAGTAGATACATGAGATATGTTCCTAAATTTAACACAACTTGATGGTGGGTATATAAGATTCCGCACAGCCGAATATAACACTCTTACTTGTTTATTGAAAATATTGTTAATGAATCGAGTTAGAGACAAAATTTGGGCCTAGAAAGAATCAAAATATAAAAATTCTATAAAAAATTGCATGACCGGCTATAATCATTGTATCGGCCTCGAATGCAACTATACTGAATAATAAAAACAAATTTAAATAAAGAAAATTCCTGTGTTAGCCTACAACTTTCAAGCCCAACTGTTATTGAAAAAATTAATAATTTTCTTCTGCTATTTAATCAATTTTATATTTCAATATTTTTTATATTCATAATACCTACATATTTATTTAAATTTTCTATTTTCCATCTTTTTTCATATCTCACAACCTTTTAAACCGCCTTCGGCAACACTTTTCTTTAATGGCAAAAACAATACAGGCATGCAAAAATACACGACAACAAAAACAACACAAACTAAATCGTATAAAAACTAGTAGACAGTTTGAAAAGCATTGCTGCTCTTAAATATACTCCAAACTAAGTTTGAAAAGCTTTGCTTTTCATACTCAGAGAAAAAACAAGCAAAACAAGTTGAGAGAAAAACAAAGACACTCCACAAAAGCAACAACTAAAACATGATGTAAAAGAAAAGAAAAAGCAAAAACTAAACACCCAAACAGGGAAAAAGAATGACAAGCATAAAAAGGATTTGGCAAGAAAAAAGGAGCGCCCTTTTTTACACAACACGTCTAGAATAGGGAAACAAAAGAAATAGAAAAAAAAACAAGAAAAAATCTCAAATTACAAGAGTCAGGTAAAGGAACAAAACACGTTGATAAAGAAATGTAAAAAAAACAAAACACACACTCGTTTACACTGAGACCGTGGAAAAAAACAACAACAACAATTTAAGAATTTGCAACAAAGAGACAAAGGTCAATTTCAGATTTTGGCGATGGATAAATTTTTTTTAGCAAAAAAAAATGCAAGACTTACCTTTTGATTAAGAATTTGGAGAAGAATATTAATCCTTAAGATGTAAAAAAAGATAATTGATGTTAAGATATTCCTTGGAAGAGGAGTTGAGGTTTACAATTTATTAAAATTTTTAAGGTTTTTAGACAGAAAAAAACTTTCACTTGTTTTTTTTTATGTAAATTTTTTTTTCTTATAATTTTTTCATTACCTCAGGTTTAGAGTTAATTATTGCAAATAATTAAATATTTTCTTTAATATTTTTAAGTTAAATTTTATAATTTACAAGATTTTCATTGAAAACTAATTTTCAATTTTATCTGTTTTTCTTTTAGTATCAAAGTTGCGGCTTTTGTTTGTTTTTTTTTTTCTATAATTTTTAGTTGTTTTAAAATTTTTGTAAGGTTTCACTTTAACACTAACAAACACGAAATAACAAAAGAAATCTTATCTTTTTCTTATAAATTTTTCAATTTATTATAAATTTTTTTCTATTTTTCAAAAACACTTTAAAATTCACACTTTTTTAAACACTCCAGACTTAATGATCACGGATTTATATATTAAATATTTTTCAATTTTCTTTGTATATTTTTTTATTGTAATTTCTTAAATCTTATAAATTTCCTTTAAAATAAACCATTTTTTATTAATGGTCTCACACAAAAAAGTTGTATCAAAAAGAAATCTGCGACAAAGACTGCGCCTTTTTTCTCTTAAACTATCAATTTTTTCTTCCACTTAATTTTTTGCAACTCTTGTTAATTTAAAACGATTGATTTTTAACTAATTTTCAAAAAAATCTGTTAATACTTTTTTATCTTAATTATTAGATTTCTTTCACACAAAAAAATCTTTAAAATTTTATTTTGGTTTTTATAATTTATCTCAATTTATTCACAACACTCCGTCATCGACTTGGATTCACGTCTTCACTCGACTACAACTCGCACGAAACTACAAAGACACAATTTTTCTATCAAAGAGATTTTTGTTGAGTACCCTCTCGCTAACGATTACCCATTACTTGAGTATACAAATCATTTCTTATTGTAGTTTTTGACATTATGCTTTCGTCCGCCTATTCGTAACTAAACGAAGTCGCTTCTCTTCGTTTTTGTATTTGTTTCGCTCTTTTGTTTTGGTATTTTTTTTTCTCTGTTTTCGTTTTTATTTTCTATGTGCTTTTTGTTGTTGCTGCTGGTTTAAGTGTTGTAAAACGTTTGACAATAGAATACTGTTCTTACACATACACTCCTGCATTCACACTTACACAAATCAACAATCAATGTTTTTGTTGTTGTTATTATTGGGGTACAGTGCTGCGGAATTAAAACAAGTAAGAATGAATTATAGGCGATCAAGCACGACCTTATGATACCCTATACGCAGAGGTGTGAGTACCTGCCTTGATGACCTTACCTTGCAGTGTTCAGATCACGTGGTGGATATTTTAAGTGTTTACCAACATCCCTTTTACTACGAAAAAGTGGCATGTATGGTATGTGTGACATACATGACACTTTAACCTTTCAGAGTACCAATTCGAGATCATGTTGTTTGGTCATGATTTCCCCCTTGGTCAGTTGCGAAGCCTATCTAAACTCCTGCCGGTCAATAAGTACGGCTGCAATGCAATTCCATATTCGAACGTACAATACAGGCATTGCATCACACATTCTCCCCGCTTTGGGTATTAAACTACAGCCCCCATGATGCTCCACAAAGGGGCCAACAGCAACAGTCAGGCTGGAGTATCCAGGGGCTTCCTGACTCCCGCGGTACTAGATAATCTCCGGTGGGATTCGTAGCTCTAAAACAACTACTAACAGTTGAGCCCCAAACGGCCCAGGGACTGCTGCCCTAAGGTCATATATAGACAGTAGGATTGTTGTTGTTGTTGTAACAGCTCTAATAATTACAATTTTATAATTTTGTTCAATGTCGATCAAGGCCAAGAAATTGTGCTACTTCTACAGAATGAGTCTACAAATCCTCAGGACTAAGTGAAGTAGGGTTGGCGGTACAGTTGAAAATGTGGACGTATCATGACAACCCTGACAACAAGCTGGGCATATGTGGAGGACGGCACGGTCTAAGATATTTAATCTGTTGCTCAATCTTGATCTCAGTTGAGCCAGAACGACTCTTGTTTTCCGCGGCAGGTTCTTTTCTTCTTCTGCTATGGGCGACCTCCTATACAACATTCATGCGATAACCGGAGTTAGTGGCGTCTTTATGAATGTTAATTAATGCTGCCATGTACGAGATATGATCTAAAGAATCAAGTACATACCTTCGTATGCTATCCATACACACGCGAAGATCTTTATTGACATGCCTCGAGAAAGATGCCAACTGTGTGATGCTAAAGTTCGCATAATGTCTCCGATGACATCCCAAAAGGAACTGCTGATAAAGCATAATGTTGTGTTCCCTTATTGAAAGGATCTTTATTTCCTTATAAATATGATTTAGCAAGGTAATTTGTAGGCAGCCTGTTATAGTTCTTAGGGTTGCCTTTTCCCAGCATTGAATATTTTTCAACTGAGTATCACTTAGCGACGCTGACCACACCGGAGCAGCATAATTTGCCACTGACCGACCAAACGCTTTATTGGTAGACAGCAAGGTTTCTTTGTCTATTCCCCAAGTACTCCCGGCTAATGCTTTATGGACCTTGTTTCTACATAGCACCTTAAGCACGACAGTTGTGATATGTAATGACGAAGTAAAAAGGCTGTAAAATATGACTGCCAGTATTTTTGTGGTGGTTCACTGTCGGAATTGGTACACCATCGATCTTGACACTAAGTTGTAGGCTTACTTCTTTTGTCCAGGTGGTAAATAGGGAAGCAGAGGATTTAGTTGGTTGTATCTTTACTGAAATAACGATTCACCATACCGCATAGATCCTCCACATTATGGACGGTTGCCATGATCGTGCAGTCGTCCGCATATGATATTACTTCAACGCCTTGCGGTGGAGCTGGGAGTTAAGAGAGGTAGAAGTTAAACAGGAGTGGAGACAGGACTCCGTCCTGAGGAAATCCCTGTTTGACTCTACGGTGTTTTGGGCGCTAGTCTCTTTAATCTACGAACGACTGACAGTAGGGTGTTAATGGTTTGTATGTTAAAATTTGTTTGAATTGCAAAGTTTTTTCAACGGAATTTTGTAACAATAGGACTAAAAGTTTAGTCCTAAAAATTTGAGCCAAATCGGCAATGCTCTATGGGCGCGCATCGGGTCCAAAGTTTAAAAGCCCATTTATATGGGGAAAATGGGTTCTTTTTTGTTTTTACGAAAGTTTAACCAAAAATATATTATCTTTTACAAAAAAATTATGGGATGTTAAAGACGACTGATACTGCTTTATTTCAAAAAGTCAAAGACAAAAAGCCATGAAGTAGTTTTGGAGTTATTGCAATTTTTCTCCGAAAATGCATGTCCCCTACATACTTAAATGGCCTATACTTACAACCTGTTGAGGTCAAAGGTCGAGCATATTTTAGAATTACATGCGCTACGATCTTTACGATCTTGTGCGCATATTGTCCAATTTTATAGGCCAAGCTTTAAAAGACTCCACAACATGGTCTTTTTATCGAAGTTTCGGACGTCCTCTTCTAACATTTGCGTTTTTATTCTAATTTTAGCTACTTCATAGCAATTGTTTTTTCCAGGAGTGCGTTACTAGCCAAACGTCCTAACCTATATTTTTTATAGTTTTTATTTGAGAACTCGAGAAACATTTTATCTCACTACATTAACGGGTGTTAACGTAGTTTCCCGGGTGAAACCATGAAGAGGTTGGTGTCCACAGTTGAGATAAAGGATAACCAAGGTAAGACCACTCAGAACTGTTGCTTGGTATACAACATCCCCTACATCACCTATGTTTTCTCGACCACTAAGTCAGTGCCATAATTTTGCCGAGAATAAAAATTTGAATTCCAAAATCTTGGAACTAACCAGGACACATATATTGCGTTAATCAGACGTTCAAAAAACTCTCACTTCTCTTGATTTTTATAATTATGGGAGCTATATAAGGAAATAAGAAGCTCTTGATGCTCTGAACATTGGAATCAAATGTAATATTCAGTGTTCAAAACACTTTTTTCGAAAGGAACATTCAAGTGCCTCGGCTTTTTGAAAGCGGGGTAAAAGTTATTTCATATCAACTCAACATATTTGGTTCCGCAATATCAAACAATAATTTGGTTGAGTGAAAGTTGGGTCGACTAGCAGACGACCAAACTGAGTTGAGAACGTTAATAGGGGCATTAGTCTTAGTGCGATATTTGGTCAAGGAGATAGAGAAGATTTAACATAACTCATAATTAGTCCACACCCAACCTTAACGTCCCAGTCACTTTAAATTTTCTAGAAGCTGGGGTGTTAATTTTAATAAGGAAATTCTCAATCAACAAAAAACAGTTTTAAGAAAAATTCCAAGATTAAGATCTAAAAAGTTCAACACTCCATCAAAACTCATTTCATAATCTTAAAAGATTACATTCCCTAAAAGCAAGCAAAGACCAACAAAAATTCAATGAATTTATGTTTCAAATTGCGTACGGGAAACTAACAATTAACTTCAAATATTATAAACTAGCCGACTGACTGACTGTAATATTATGCTACAATATTGAGTAATTTAAGAAACATTCCTTTATTAAAAAAGCAGAGATTCCGAAATTTTAAATATGATGATACCATTGAAATGTAAAGAACTTAGGGTTTTGGGCTTCTTGGTTTTGAACCACTGCCTTAAGTTTTCTGATGCGATCTACTTCTTCTTTTCATTTAATTCATAAAACCTCATGCACATACGATTTGCTTTATTATGAAAATTATGGATAAAAATCTTCTTAAATTCCTTAAATGCACACACTTGTAACAATGCTATTTCATATTCGTTATACATACCCAACTGACCAAAGATCACGTCATCGAATTCATCTGCTTCATTTGTCGAACAAAACATTCGAAAACGAATTGGCAAATAGAGATAGAATTCACTTGTAGCCCATATTGTGGTAGCAAACCCTTCGTTCTGGAAAGCTTTTTTGTAATTATTTCCGAAACCGAGTTTTTAGAGATATTAGAGTTAACAATATCTTCTCTTCAACCACCTGATGTACAGGAAAGATGTTACGTTAATTTAGGACTAGCACTCAGGGGATGACCCCTACTTATGCAATGTATTGCTTTAGAACTAGGATGTAGTATTTATGGACATTTGATTTGAACTTTCCTATTTTGCAACTGACAGGGAAGACTTCTGTGGGGAGCGAATAAGGAAGCGAAACTGTGAACGAATTTTCCCTGTTGCTCAGGCAACTGGCCAATAGACTAAGAAGGAATGAACTCTAACAGATAGAGATGTATTGCTTAAGAAAGTTTCGGAAGGAGTTCCCTGATTTCGTTAGAGCACGTTCGAAAGTAGTAACGATAGAAAAGTGTGACACAACCTACATTGCGACGGTGCTCCACTGCAGCGTATCAAGAGAGTTAGATACACTACTGTCACCAATAAGCACGTTCGCCCTCCCCTGTAATCGGTCGAGAAGCTCAAAAATAGACTTTGAAGCTCCGGCCTATATATGAGAGTTGTATTCCATTTTCGTTCTGATATTGGTTGTGTAAATAGAGGGAGATCAGATGAAGTGAAGTATCTCTTATACCGTTTATGAAAACCTAGCCACTAGAATGTTTCTTTCGGCCCTTTTAAAATGTGGCTAGTCCAACGGATACATCAAGAGCATGAGATACCTCAATATTTAACCAATTATTAATACAGATGAAGATACATGATCCGCCATTGTATCGCCAACCTCTAAAAAAGGCTAGGTCTGGGATTGATTGAATACGAATGGCATAACGTCCGCAAAAGAGTAGATAGGATTGGAAGTTTAATGTAATTTTCCAACACCAAGGAAATTTACCGGAATGGTAGAAGGTACTGGAGTTCGTTTCCTTTTTGAACTTTTGAACTTTTTTTTTCTGCCCAAGTTGTCTCCTTGAAATTCTCATCATGTCGAATCTCCAAAAGACTCGGCAATTTTTGCTTCCAAAGGGTAGGAAAGTCGTTACTTCGTTACTGTAAATTTTAGGCATGCATCGAATACGATGATGTGAATTGACTGTATATTGTCGTCAATGTCGGAGAAACTGTGGAAGAGGGGACTTATGTCGTCAGCATAGACAAGATATTCGAGACGTCCATGCTAATTTCATGCCATCACTACAAACTCTACTGGAGTTCGACGCATTTTTGTCGAACTTTGGTATGAACACTAAACTTTCCGGAGTTTCTGGAGTGAAACTAGTAATCTTTGCTTCCGAAGTACAGGGAAGACGTTACTATCTTAAGCTCTCTATGTTTATGTTAAAGTTGAGGTATGTATCGAATACGATGATATGAATTACATATAGTTTGGCGTCAATATCTGAGAAACTATGGAAGAGGGGACTTATGTCGTCAGCATAGATAAGATACTTGAGATGTCCATGCAGATTTCATGCCATCACTAGGAACTCTACGAACTTTGGTATTAACACTTAACATTCTGAACAAGTTGTAATTCTCCTTCATGTCGAATCTCCAAAAGTCTTCGAGTTAAACAGATAATCTTTGCTTCCCAAGTACAGGAAAGACATTACCTCCTCAAGCCCTATATGTTTATGGTAAAGGTGAGGTATGAATCGAACACTAAGATGTGAATTGCATGTACTTTGGCGTCAATATCTGAGGAACAGTGGAAGAGGCGAATTATGTCGTCAGCATAGACAAGATGCAGATTTCATGCCATCACTAGGAACTCTACAAACTTTGGTATTAACACTAAATTTTCTGATCAAGTTGAAATTTTCCTTTATGTCGAATCTCCAAAAGTCTTCGAGTTAAACAGGTAATATTTGCTTCCAAAGTACAGGAAAGACGTTACTTCCTCAAGCAACATATATTTATGGTAAAGGTACATCGAATACGATGATGTGAATTGCTTGTAGTTTGGTGTCAATATCTGAGTAACAGTGAAAGAGGGGACTTATGTCGTCAACATAGATAAGATACTTGAGACGTCAATGCAGATTTCATGTCATCACTACGAACTTTGGTATAAGCACTTAACTTTTTGACCAAGTTGAAATTCTCCTTCATGTCGAATCTCCAAAAGTCTTCGAGTTAAACAGGAAATCTTCCGATTTCTGTTTCATCTGGACATGTTGTATCTATGTATATCGGATCAGCAGTTTTTTCTTCTCTAAAAGCTGTCAAGTCTCATCCAAACTACGTTTAAACTGTTAGAATCTGATATTGTGTGCTATTATAAGCGAAATCTTTCTTTATTTGTCTGCCACCGCCTGCAATCATGGTTCTTTATAATATCATATCTCGTTTTTAAGGTGTCGGTAAAACTTTAGATGAAACATGATGATTTTTTTCTTAGGTAATCTAAGAAATTACCAAATTTTCAAAAAAGAAAAATGTTAAGTTCCTAAAATTCTTTGCTTTAGTTGAACATTCGCAATTTTTGAATCTTAGGTCAGGCGGGTTCTTCTCCATAGAAATTCAAAATTATTATTATGTTTGTTCGTTGGCCGTAGAATCTCACGCACACTTCGAGTGTAAGTAGTACAATGGTCAAGTATGTGTAAAAATTATAACAAAAAAATATATGTAATTCAAATTGAACATAATTTATGAAGCGATTCACACTAGCAGCTAAATATTTGGAGTTTGCAAAACAATTTTGATATTGTGAAAATCAGTCAGGTTTTTGGTGACTTCCGAATTCCTTAGAGTAATATTCCTAAAAGCTTTGGACCATCAGTCTATGGATGTTGTCAAAAAATAAATCTTAGCTCAGTGTAAACGCTCTACATATTACTATCTTCACAAAATCTTTTTGAACATATGAACATTTCGCAAAGCATTTGAACTTGTTTGGTGTGTATGGAACAATTGTCTGATCCACATCATGGTACAGCATATGGAAACCAACCAAGTCAGTCATGAGTTTCCAAGTGTAAACTATATTCAAATAAAGATTTTCATAACAAATATAATTTCCATACGCTTTTAAACGCAGTATCTTAAAGATTGCCTTAAATGAATTTGAAGATTGTTGTTGATTGTTGTAAATTATTGTTGTGGGTAGTTGCACTAGTTTTTGCACTAAATTAAACAATAAATAGAAAGATTATTGAACTTTCAAAGCATTTGCTGATGGCTTCAGCTCGGGCTTCTTAGCATCACTATTTCTTATCATAAGTATCAAACGAATACAAAAAAAAAATGGTTCATTGAAAGTGAGAAATAAATTTAGTTAAATTAAAAATGTCGGAGAGTTCTTCAGACCATTTTAAAGAATTTATTTATTTTGATTAGAAAAAATTGAGTACTTAAGTAAAAAGCTTTTGTTGTAATTTAGAATAATAAAAGAAGACTTGAATAGCAATTTGAGGGAGTGGAAGCTGAGGAAAATGAAATTGTTATTAAGATGTTTGGGTTTCTGAAATAATAATGCTTAAAACTCCAGAATTTTTTAAGGTCCTAACTATGGATCGTTTGTTTGATCTGTAAATGCTTTTGTTTTGTGATCAAACAATTTCGTGGTCCTACGAGCCGGATTCTGACTACATGGTTGTCTACCTTGGTAGTTACTACGAAAGTAGTTTAATTAAAAAAGTTTGCCATTTTTAGATTTCAATACAAACTTGCAAATCAATAAGATTGTTGCTGAAGAGGATAATGAAGAGGTTGATTTTTTGTAGTTCTTTGAGCTGGATACAGGTACTAAAGGTAAAAAATCTTTAGTTTAATGCATCATTCGACTTGTTCCTTAGTTTGGGATCCACTGGCGTTAGTTGTTCACGAATTCTGCGATTTACCATCAATTTAATACGTGGATTTGAAATGTCAAGTGCTATATAAGGGTTAATTGTCAAATCCTTTTTAAGTTACTACTGAAGTAAGGCAAGGATGTATCTTGTCACTTATACTTTTTATCCTCGTCATCGAAACATAATGCGCTCGGCTCTAAATAGTAGACGCGAAATCCAATTGACACCCTTTAAACTACTCGATGACTTGGAATATGCCGATGATGTACATATATCTTCGAAGCCAAAGATCAGGTCACCTTCAAGAAAATACTAATCTCAGTCGACTGGGCCAGAAATCAATAATAAAGAGCTAAAATCTATATTCGGCATTCCTCGAGCTATTTGGAAATCTTTTCAAATATAAAGAACAACTACATACAGTTCGAGGATCAATTATGAAAATTAACCGACAAACTCTTCGTTGGAATCCACAGGAAAGAGGCCGCCGTCTTAGCGCACCTGTTAGAACGAGAAGAAGGTCAAATGCAGCAAACTATTCCCGGAATGACGCAAGCCTAACATCTCAGCAATAGAGACCAATATGACAGAATGGTTGAGATCCTATGCTCGGAGTCAAGGATAACAAAAGATGTAGTCCAATGAAGATTCTCAAGTGAATTATCGTTTGAATGACATCACGTGAATTGCATATAGCTCAAATTTTGATGTAGCATCATCACCCATTAAAAATCTCCAAAGTATTCCAGTGAAATGATTTGACGATGTTTAGGTTTTAGACATCCAATATAAATGAGTTTGCGTTCTGCTGTGAACGAAAGTTCTTTTCTGTTTAAAATCTTCAGATTAACAATACTTTGCTGAGTATCTCTCGGCTCATGAGGTAGTGGAGATCTAGTGGGAAAGAAATTAAGATCTACTGGCTTTCTCAGTAATAATCATTCTTTGAAATTCCTTAAAGTTTCCAAAATATACATGGTTTATTAAGATATGAAGATCAATCAAGTTTGTGATCGTTCAACCCGAATTCTGGTTGACAATTGTAGCTTTATTGTTATTAGAACTGAAAAACCAACTAAACTCGTACATGGATGTATCTTCTTCTTCTTCTGTCATCCTTGACACCCAGTGGAGCATAGGGCCTCTTGGTTTCATTCATCATAATGTTCTTGCATAGATTAGCCACCACCAAAATCTAGCAGCGGTATTTCTCGCATGATTACCCCTTGGAGTAGTATATTCTGTAATGTAGATTCTTTCCATGTTTAAAACGTCCCAAGTGCTGAGTCGATGGGCGATGAGTCAAAGACGCGAACCACGTTTGTATAGCGAGCCGCTAGATCCTGGACAGACGCCCGTTTGCACCCGCAACAAACATGATGAACAGACGCTGCAGTTTCGTACTTTACCAAGTACAATTATCTTGACCCTTAGACCAAATATGTCGGAGTGGCTCCAAGATAACTCCCCCTATGTTAGCATCCCATTTGGATGTATATAGTTCATATATTGTCTTGAGAACTAACTGGATATGGTTGTGATCGTTATCGTTCCAATTGTCGTGGGAAAGGAAGTTAGATCTCACTGGCCTTCATGGTAAAAATTATATATTGAAATTCTTTAAAGTTTCCTGAGGATAAATCATTATTTTGATATGAATATTAAACTAGTTCATGTTCCTTCGAACCGGATTCTGATTGCAAGTCATTGTTATTTCAATTTAGGTAACCCCAATCGCTTAAGAAGTATAAAGTTCACACTTCTAACTGGATGTGGTTGTGGTCTTTACTTACTGTGGAATTAAAATTAATGGTAGTCGACTTTTCTGTAGATAACACTTTTCGAATAGGCCATCCAGAGCAAACCCCCCTATCACGGTTATCATCTCCCATGGGAATCGTGTTCCCAAAACTTTTTTCTGGTGGTTAAATTGTAAGAGCCGATATTGAATGTGAACCACACCTAAACGCCAAGTTTTTTCCGAATTTTATTTGACATTTCTCTATTTCAGACTTACTCAATTTGAACCATGGAGAGATACACAATCCAACAACGTGTTAAAGTTATCCAGACTTATTATGAAAATGGGCGTTTAAATCAAAATGCATATCGTGATTTTTTTGGTCAATTTGATCGTCCAAATGTGCGTACAATCGCAAAAATCGTGGAAAAATTCGAACAAACCGGGTCTGTAGAAGATGCTCGTACAGCTCGTACTGCAGAAAATATTGCTGCTGTTCGCGATAGTGTGGCTGAAGAGCCGTCCACCTCCACTCGTCGTCGTGCCCAACAATTGAACCTCTCACACTCGTCGTTGATGAACATTATGCATAAAGACTTGCATTTACACGCTTACAAGGTGCAATTGGCTCAAGAACTAAAGCCTCTTGACCATTCCAAACGTCGTGAATGGGCAGAATGGTGCCAAGAAATGGCAACAGTGGATGATCAATTTTCGAAGAAAATCATCTTCAATGATGAGGCACATTTTTACCTCAGTAGATTCGTCAATAAACAGAATTGCCACATTTGGGCGAATGAGAATCCAAGAGTGATTGTCGAAAAACCAATGCATCCACAAAGAGTGACTGTTTGGTGCGGCGGAATCATCGGGCGGTATTTTTTCCAAAATGAGGCCGGTCAGGCAGTTACTGTGAATGGTGTTCGCTATCGTGAGATGATAACGAACTTTTTATGGTCCGAATTGGAAGATATGGATGTGGACAATATGTGGTTTCAGCAGGACGGTGCCACTTGCCACACAGCTAACGAAACAATGGCTCTTTTGCGCAACAAATGTGTTATCTCACGTAATGGCGATATCAATTTTCCGCCAAGATCATGTGATTTGACACCGTTAGACTTTTTTCTTTGGAATTATTTGAAAGAAAAGGTGTACGTCGATAAGCCAGCTACAATTAAAGAGCTAAAGGATGAGATAATTCGGCACATTAACGGCATAGAACCTTCATTATGCCTCAGGGTCATCGAAAATTTGGACCATCGGATGGAGGTGTGCCGCCGTGGTCGCGGCGCCCATTTGGCCAATATTTTGATCCAAACATAATTGAGCAATATATCATAATAAAATAAAATTACAATAATTTCCTAAATAGTTTGTGTTTTATTCAAAATCAACATCGGACCTTGAAATTTAACCACCCGATATGTTTTACAGTGTAAAAAACGTTTTGGGAAAACGATTCCCATTGTCATTCGCCAACCCTCCCCCCATCAATGACAAGCTTCTCATGTCTGTGACGAATCAGTTTAAGTTTGGATGGTATTTTGAAAACTTCTACAAAAGCAAAATTGGATTAAGATTAAACTGCCGCCTAATGATAAAATAACCTAAAGAAGTTTTGCAGAGACGCTAAGCTCAACTGAGAGTTAAGTGGAAATGAAGAAGAAGACGGATCATCAGAGAAGTACAAATCCGAATCAAGAGTTTGTTTGGCATAAAAAAGAATTATCTTACTTATGGTCGTTCGAACCGGATTGAATAGTATGTTTTACTATTATCTGTAAGAACAGACTTATACCAGGTTATCAATTTTCCCATACAACAATACTAATTTCGATTTCCCTTATATAAAAAAAAATCGCAAAAAAGGCCTCAGCATTTCTAAATTTTAAATTAAACGTAATACTACGATTAAATATTTTAATTCATTGTTGTCAGCTATTTATAAATTCCAAAACAATTACAGACGTTATCTCTAGCAAAATTCAGCTACATCTAATATACATCCATACATAGCCTTATACCGATGTAGCTGAGTACATTCATCCATCCCAAAGATCACTGAGTTAATCTTCGTTTAACGATCTTTCAATTTGAGCGCGTCTACTTTGCAATTGCAACATCATTTCAATTAAAATTTTCTTGTTTTTTCGCTTTTGCAAAGCTAATTTTGTGCATTTAAAAAGCTTTTGCGATGAGGAGGAGCTGAAAGCGCAAAAATTCGTATTTGTTTAAAGAAAGATTTTATTTAAATAAAAAAAATGAATAAATTGTTATGTCTACAACGAGAGCAGAAGCATAATTTTTAGTAGTTAACTACGATAAAAATAAAATTGTATATAAAAAATAATTGAGATTGTCAGGGAAATTATAGTTTTGAGATGAAGAGAATGTTGTTCTATAAGCTAGAGCTTTAAATTAAATTGAGGTTAGAATCACTAACGGTACCTTGAGGTATTGTGGGAAAATAGAAGCGAATAAACTAGATTTCGATAAAAAAAAAGGTGTTAAATATGAACAAAAATCTAAAATCTTCGTTAATTATTTAAGTATTCCTCAGATCGAGAAAAGGAGCTTCTTTTGGAATCACACCAAAATCTGACAAAAAAACCTGAAAAAATCGAAAATTTTCGATAAATCCTTAAGTAGCCCTCAAATCGAGAAAAGGAGCTTCATTTGGAATCACACCAAAATCTTATCAAAAAAAATTAAATTTTGGGTAAAAAATCTTAAAAAATCTTCGATTATTCCTTAAATAGTCCTCAATCGAGAAAAGGAACTTCATTTGGTATCACACCAAAATCTTATCAAAAAAATTAAATTTTGGGTAAAAAATCTTAAAAAATCTTCGATTATTCCTTAAATAGTCCTCAATCGAGAAAAGGAGCTTCATTTGGAATCACACCAAAATCTGATCAAAAAAATTAAATTTTGGGTAAAAAATCTAAAATCTTTGATTATTCCTTAAATAGTCCTCAAACCAAGAAAAGAATCTTCATAGGAAATCAAACCGAAATCTGACCAAAAAAAAATAAGAGTAAAAAATCTTAAAAAATCTAAAATATTCGATAATTCTCTAAATAGCCCTCAAATCGAGAAAAGAAATCACATCAAAATCTGACAAAAAAAATAATTTTGGGTAAAAAAATGTTAAAAAATCTAAAATATTCGATATTTTCCTAAATAGCCCATCAATCAAAAATAAAAGCTTCATTAGGAATCATACCAAAATATGACCAAAAAATTAAATTTTAGGTGAAAAATCTTAAAAAATTTGTAATCTTCGATATTTCCTTAAATAGCCATCAAATCAAGAAAAGGAGTTTTATTTGAAATCACATCAAAATCTAACCAAAAAATTAAATTTTGGGTGAAAAATCATAAAAAAATTTAAATCTTCGATATTTCCTTAAATAACCATCAAATCAAGAAAAAAAGCTTCATTTGAAATCACACCAAAATCTAAGAAATAAATTGAATTTTTAGCGAAAAATCACAAAAAATATAAAATCTTCGATAATTCCTTAAGTAAATTTTGGGTGAAAATTTAAAAAAAAAATCTAAAATCTTCGACTTTTTCTTATATAGCCCTCAAATTTTGAAAAGGAGCTTCATTTGAAATCACACCAAAATCTAACCAAAAAATTAAATTTTGGGTGAAAAAATATAAAATCTTCGATACTTCCTCAAATAGCTCTCAATTCAAGAAAAGAGCTTTATTTGAAATCACACCAAAATCTTACCAAAAAATAAAATTTTGAGTGAAATTCAGAAAAAACTAAAATCTTTGATAATTCCTTCAATAGCCCTCAAATCGAGAAAAGGAGTTTCATTTGAAATCACACCAAAATCTGAGTAAAAATAAAATTTTGGGTGATATTTAAAGCAAAATTCAAAATCCTTGATAATTCCTTAAATAGCCTTCAATTTGAGAAAAGAAGCTTTATTTGATATCACACCAAAATTTGACCAAACATAAAATTTTGGGTGAAAAATCTTGTGAATTTTTATGAAATTTTTCTTATAGAACAATTTTGATGAAATTTTTCTTAAAGAAAAATTTTGATAAAATTTTTCTTATAGAAAAATTTTGATGAAATCTTTCTTAGCGAAAAATTTTGATGAAATCTTTCTTAGCGAAAAATTTTAATGAAATTTTTCTTAGCGAAAAATTTTAATGAAATTTTTCTTATAGAAAAATTTTGATGAAATTTTTCTTATAGAAAAATTTTGATGAAATTTTTCTTATAGAAAAATTTTGATGAAATTTTTCTTATAGAAAAATTTTTATGAAATTTTTCTTATAGAAAAATTTTGATGAAATTTTTCTTATAGAAATATTTTGATTAAATTTTTTTTATAGAAAAATTTTGATTAAAATTTTCTTTTAGAAAAATTTTGATAAAATTTTGATGAAATTTTTCTTATAGAAAAATTTTGATGAAATTTTTCTTATAGAAAAATTTTGATGAAATTTTTCTTATAGAAAAATTTTGATGAAATTTTTCTTATAGAAAAATTTTGATGAAATTTTTCTTATAGAAAAATTTTGATGAAATTTTTCTTATAGAAAAATTTTGATGAAATTTTTCTTATAGAAAAATGTTGATGAAATTTTTCTTATAAACAAATTTTTATGAAATTTTTCGTATAGAAAAATTTTGATGAAATTTTTCTTATAGAAAAATTTTGATGAAATTTTCTTTTAGAAAAATTTTGATGAAATTTTTCTTTTAGAAAAATTTTGATGAAATTTTTCTTATAAAAAAAATTTGATGAAATTTTTCTTATAGAAAAATTTTGAAGAAATTTTTCTTAAAGAAAAATTTTGATGAAATTTTTCTTATAGAAAAATGTTGATGAAATTTTTCTTATAGAAAAATTTTGATTAAATTTTTCTTATAGAAAAATTTTGATGAAATTTTTCTTATAGAAAAATTTTGATGAAATTTTTCTTATAGAAAAATTTTGATGACATTTTTCTTATAGAAAAATTTTGATGAAATTTTTCTTATAGAAAAATTTTGATGAAATTTTTCTTATAGAAAAATTTTGATGAAATTTTTCTTATAGAAAAATTTTGATGAAATTTTTCTTATAGAAAAATTTTGATGAAATTTTTCTTATAGAAAAATTTTGATGAAATTTTTCTTATAGAAAAATTTTGATGAAATTTTTCTTAGAGAAAATTTTTGATAAAATTTTTCTTATAGAAAAATTATGATGAAATTTTGATGAAATTTTTCTTATAAAAAAATTTTGATGAAATTTTTCTTATAGAAAAAATTTTGATGAAATTTTTCTTATAGAAAAATTTTGATGAAATTTTTCTTATAGAAAAATTTTAATGACATTTTTCTTATAGAAAAATTTTGATGAAATTTTTCTTATAGAAAAATTTTGATGAAATTTTTCTTATAGAAAAATTTTGATGACATTTTTCTTATAGAAAAATTTTGATGACATTTTTCTTATAGAAAAATGTTGATGAAATTTTTCTTATAGAAAAATTTTGATGAAATTTTTCTTATAGAAAAATTTTGATGACATTTTTCTTATAGAAAAATGTTGATGAAATTTTTCTTATAGAAAAATTTTGATGAAATTTTTCTTATAGAAAAATTTTGATGACATTTTTCTTATAGAAAAATTTTGATGAAATTTTTCTTATAGAAAAATTTTGATGAAATTTTTCTTATAGAAAAATTTTGATGAAATTTTTCTTATAGAAAAATTTTGATGAAATTTTTCTTATAGAAAAATTTTGATGAAATTTTTCTTATAGAAAAATTTTGATGAAATTTTTCTTATAGAAAAATTTTGATGAAATTTTTCTTATAGAAAAATTTTGATGAAATTTTTCTTATAGAAAAATTTTGATGAAATTTTTCTTATAGAAAAATTTTGATGAAATTTTTCTTATAGAAAAATTTTGATGAAATTTTTCTTATAGAAAAATTTTGATGAAATTTTTCTTAGAGAAAATTTTTGATAAAATTTTTCTTATAGAAAAATTATGATGAAATTTTGATGAAATTTTTCTTATAAAAAAATTTTGATGAAATTTTTCTTATAGAAAAAATTTTGATGAAATTTTTCTTATAGAAAAATTTTGATGAAATTTTTCTTATAGAAAAATTTTGATGAAATTTTTCTTATAGAAAAATTTTGATGAAATTTTTCTTATAGAAAAATTTTGATGAAATTTTTCTTATAGAAAAATTTTGATGAAATTTTTCTTATAGAAAAATTTTGATGAAATTTTTCTTATAGAAAAATTTTGATGAAATTTTTCTTATAGAAAAATTTTGATGAAATTTTTCTTATAGAAAAATTTTGATGAAATTTTTCTTATAGAAAAATTTTGATGAAATTTTTCTTCTAGAAAAATTTTGATGAAATTTTTCTTATAGAAAAATTTTGATGAAATTTTTCTTATAGAAAAATTTTATGAAATTTTTCTTATAGAAAAATTTTGATGAAATTTTTCTTATAGAAAAATTTTGATGAAATTTTTCTTATAGAAAAATTTTGATGAAATTTTTCTTATAGAAAAATTTTGATGAAATTTTTTTTATAGAAAAATTTTGATGAAATTTTTTTTATAGAAAAATTTTGATGAAATTTTTCTTATAGAAAAATTTTGATGAAATTTTTCTTATAGAAAAATTTTGATGAAATTTTTCTTATAGAAAAATTTTGATGAAATTTTTCTTATAGAAAAATTTTGATGAAATTTTTTTTATAGAAAAATTTTGATGAAATTTTTCTTATAGAAAAATTTTGATGAAATTTTTCTTATAGAAAAATTTTGATGAAATTTTTCTTATAGAAAAATTTTGATGAAATTTTTCTTATAGAAAAATTTTGATGAAATTTTTCTTATAGAAAAATTTTGATGAAATTTTTCTTATAGAAAAATTTTGATGAAATTTTTCTTATAGAAAAATTTTGATGAAATTTTTCTTATAGAAAAATTTTGATTAAAATTTTCTTTTAGAAAAATTTTGATGAAATTTTTTTTATAGAAAAATTTTGATGACATTTGTCTTATAGAAATTTTGATGAAATTTTTCTTATAGAAAAATTTTGATGAAATTTTTCTTATGGAAAAATTTTGATGAAATTTTTCTTATAGAAAAATTTTGATGAAATTTTTCTTATAGAAAAATTTTGATGAAATTTTTCTTATAGAAAAATGTTGATGAAGTTTTTCTTATAGAAAAATGTTGATGAAGTTTTTCTTATAGAAAAATTTTGATGAAATTTTTCTTATAGAAAAATTTTGATGAAATTTTTCTTATAGAAAAAATTTTTATGAAATTTTTCTTATAGAAAAATTTTTCTTATAGAAAAATTTTTATGAAATTTTTCTTAAAGAAAAATTTTGATAAAATTTTTCTTATAGAAAAATTTTGATGAAATTTTTCTTATAGAAAAATTTTGATGAAATTTTTCTTATAGAAAAATTTTGATGAAATTTTTCTCATAGAAAAATTTTGATGAAATTTTTCTTATAGAAAAATGTTGATGAAATTTTTCTTATAGAAAAATTTTGATTAAATTTTTCTTATAGAAAAATTTTGATCAAGTTTTTCTTATAGAAAAATTTTGATGAAATTTTTCTTAGAGAAAAATTTTGATGAAATTTTTCTTATAGAAAAATTTTGATGAAATTTTTCTTATAGAAAAATTTTGATGAAATTTTTCTTAAACAAAAATTTTGATGAAATTTTTCTTATAGAAAAATTTTGATGAAATTTTTCTTATAGAAAAATTTTGATGAAATTTTTCTTATAGAAAAATTTTGATGAAATTTTTCTTATAGAAAAATTTTGATGAAATTTTTCCTATAGAAAAATTTTGATGAAATTTTTCTTATAGAAAAATTTTGATGAAATTTTTCTTATAGAAAAATTTTGATGAAATTTTTCTTATAGAAAAATTTTGATTAAATTTTTCTTATAGAAAAATTTTGATGAAATTTTTCTTATAGAAAAATTTTGATGAAATTTTTCTTATAGAAAAATTTTTTTCAAAAAGAAGTGTATTTGCATTTGATCCCAAATCTGTTACATTTATTTATTAATGTAACAGACCAATTTATTGATAAAAAGCCAAAAAATGTTTGCGGAGAAACCAAATTCCTCGACGCGTTTCGATGGTTGGTTAAGCCATCTCTTCAGGAGGACTATCCCCAATTTAGACAGATCGAAAACCTCGCATTATTACTAAATTTACAAACATAACTATTAAGAATTATGTTCATAAACCAAAAAATAAAAGCGTAGATTATCGACTGAACAAAAACAAACATTTTTCAGTTTTCTTATAGAAAAATTTTGATGAAATTTTTCTTATAGAAAAATTTTGATGAAATTTTTCTTATAGAAAAATGTTGATGTAATTTTTCTTATAGAAAAATGTTGATGAAATTTTTCTTATAGAAAAATTTTGATGAAATTTTTCTTATAGAAAAATTTTGATGAAAATTTTCTTTTAGAAAAATTTTGATGAAATTTTTGTTATAGAAAAATTTTGATTACATTTTTTATCTTTGATAGTTCCTTAAATAGCCTTCAATTCGAGAAAAGGAGCTTCATTTGATATCACACCAAAATTTGACCAAAAATAAAATTTTGGGTGAAATATTAAAAATAAAAAAAATCTGAAATCTTCGATATTTCTTTAAAAAGCCCTCAAATCAAGAAATCGTTTGGAATCACAGGAAAATTCGACAAAAATAATAATAATAATTTTTTGGGTAAAAAAACTTAAATTTTTGATATTTTTTCAAAATCTGACCAAAAATTAAATTTTTATTAAAAATCTTAAAAAATCTAAAATCTTCGATATTTCCCTAAATAGCCTTCAAATCGATAAAAGAAGGATCATTTGAAATCACACCTAAATATGAGGAAAAAAGGAATTTTGGTTGAAAATAATTATTAGACAAATTACATATTTTACCCTAACATTTATAAAATTTGAACAACATTTTTCATCTTACATCATTTTGAGGCCAGCATCAATTATCTTAAAAACTGTACCCAAAATTGAATTACATGCATTTTAAAACGCTTGAGAACTTGCATATGACGATGTCCTTTATCAAAATAAATTCCATTATTCATTAATTCATTCTTTTTATTGATTCACATTAATGAAGCGTGTATTGTTGCTCTACTGAACCATTCACCCATTATTTATGTCGGCGGGGAAAAAAATAAAAACAAAATTATCAAAGTGATTGAAAGCAATTTAAACAATACTCCCCCCTTGATAAAGAAACAATGAGAACGGGTGGACAAAGGGTAAGATTTTATCTGAACGCAAAAGAAATCATGCTACTGAAAAATATTGCAACTGTTGCTAAAAATTTTCTGCACTCCAGCCCACCCTTATACCCTTATATAGTACATACTTGTATCTTTCGGGTTAATGCTGTCTAAACAGAAAATTATTAAAACCATGATGTAATCCAAACAACAGAATAAAGGGAGCAGTTAAACGAAGGACCATTAAAATTTGTTACACTTGAGGTTACAACAACTTCCATGCCAAATAATATTCCTTACCCCTACCCTTACCATAATTTTCTTGGTTTTCTGTTGATATTTTTACGATAACTATCCCAGAAATATTTATGTACTAACATTTCCAAAATGTCTTATAATATCTTTATCTTTTAGTATTTCTTGTATATTTTAGATTAAAGTTTGGTGGTTGTTAGTTCGAGTCCTTGTTATCATTAAGATTACAATTTGTGAAATGTTTTTGCATACAAGTTACTAAAGTTTTACTTCAAATATTTGCTATAAACACTTTGAGTAAATAACGACAAAAATCTTTAGCGTTACCCCAAGTTTTGAAAATATTCTAAAAATCGGTCAAACAACTCAATAAACCTACATATTGTTTTTGCATTCCCCTCCCTAAATTAAACAACTTATTTATATATGTCCTTGTGTTCAGGGATTTGTTGAAGAAAGACATGCCAAAATTAATCTTTTAGAGTTAACGGTGACCAGGCTAATGAAAAATTCAAAATTACTAAAAAATACATCAGAATCCGAATTATTTTTTGATGAAATTTTTCTATAGGAAAAATTTCATCAAAATTTTTCTATAAGAAAAATTTCATCAAAATTTTTCTATAAGAAAAATTTCATCAAAATTTTTCTAGAAGAAAAATTTCATCAAAATTTTTCTATAAAAAAAATTTCATCAAAATTTTTCTATAAGAAAAATTTCATCAAAATTTTTCTATAAGAAAAATTTCATCAAAATTTTTCTATAAGAAAAATTTCATCAAAATTTTTCTATAAGAAAAATTTCATCAAAATTTTTCTATAAGAAAAATTTCATCAAAATTTTTCTATAAGAAAAATTTCATCAAAATTTTTCTATAAGAAAAATTTTATCAAAATTTTTCTATAAGAAAAATTTCATCAAAATTATTCTATAAGAAAAATTTCATCAAAATTTTTCTATAAGAAAAATTTCATCAAAATTTTTCTATAAGAAAAATTTCATCAAAATTTTTCTATAAGAAAAATTTGATCAACATTTTTCTATAAGACAAATTTCATCAAAATTTTCCTATAAGAAAAATTTTAACAAAATTTTTCTATTAGAAAAATTTTGTCAAAATTATTCTAAAAGAAAAATTTCATCAAAATTTTTCTATAAGAAAAATTTCATCAAAATTTTTCTATAAGAAAAATTTCATCAAAATTTTTCTATATGAAAAATTTCATCAAAATTTTTGTATAAGAAAAATTTCATCAAAATTTTTGTATAAGAAAAATTTCATCAAAATTTTTCTATAAGAAAAATTTCATCAAAATTTTTCTATAAGAAAAATTTCATCAAAATTTTTCTATAAAAAAAATTTCATCAAAATTTTTCTATAAGAAAAATTTCATCAAAATTTTTCTATAAGAAAAATTTCATCAAAATTTTTCTATAAGAAAAATTTCATCAAAATTTTTCTATAAGAAAAATTTCATCAAAAATTTTCTATAAGAAAAATTTCATTAAAATTTTTCTATAAGAAAAATTTCATCAAAATTTTTCTATAAGAAAAATTTCATCAAAATTTTTCTATAAGAAAAATTTCATCAAAACTTTTCTATAAGAAAAATTTCATCAAAATTTTTCTATAAAAAAAATTTCATCAAAATTTTTCTATAAGAAAAATTTCATCAATATTTTTCTATAAGAAAAATTTCATCAAAATTTTTCTATAAGAAAAATTTCATCAACATTTTTCTATAAGAAAAATTTCATCAAAATTTTTCTATAAGAAACATTTCATCAAAATTTTTCTATAAGAAACATTTCATCAAAATCTTTCTATAAGAAAAATTTCATCAACATTTTTCGATTTGAGGGCTATTTAAGGAGTTTTCTTAGATTTTATATAAATTTTCATATTTTCTTGGATTTAGTTGTGATTTTGTGAAAGCCTGGTCATCCTTTTTGAAATCCTTATAATTTTAGAGTTCAATAAACAGCGCGAGGTCCTTGCAATTTAAGCATTTACAAGTTACAACAAGCAAGAATGACAACAACAAATATAACAATATTATATGTATATCCTTTATATTGTTCCTGCCTGGCACAATCTCCCCCCTTCTTAAGCCTTAAAAGACTTCATCGACGTTGTTGTCGTCCACAGCCATCAGTGACACTTGCCAATAAAATGACTCATGGAAATCTAGGCCGACAAAATAAACAAACAGACAGACACGGCGAGAGAGAGAGTCTTTTAGTGGTTAAGACCGTGAATGTGTGTTTGTGTCGTTTATATCCTGGCAAATGTAAAATGTTTGTCATTGATGGGCTAGTCAATGAAATGAAATGTTTCCTTTGCTCCTTACCAGGAGTAGATGAGTGTGTGTGTGTGTGTATGAACTTGGCAACCGGAAATAGTAAATGTCAAACAGATTCATTTTATCCGTTCATAAAGTTGAAAATAGCAACTTATATTAAAAGGAAAACAAAATGAGGAAAAAAGTCAGAGAAACTACTCTTGTACAAGACCGATAATGCTTCTATGTTTGCAAACTCTTTAAAACATATCCTGTGGGATTGATGATGAGTCGGGTAAATAAACGTTCAATGGAAAATAGCTAAATCTGTAGATACAAGAAAAGATAATGAAAAAGTCAATCCACCGGGAGGAGAATGCAAACATCAGATAATGGATTATAAACGGTCATTGACCACTAGATTTATGCATAATTTCTTTTTTTGTAACAGAACCAGCAGAAATTTAAAATAACACCTTTTATCTTAAGCAAAGTCCCTTCAGCCTAACATTTCAAGCTGTTAAAATTTGTACCACTTTCAGATTTATTCCTCTTTAACTTCACTTCATTACACTTTATTTTATAATTTCAAAAATCCTTTCATTTAAATTTGTTTAGTCAACTACATTTGCACACTCCCTCTCTATTACACATAATTTCCAACTAAATAAATGCATAATTCATAAATACCATTAAAATATTGAATTACTTTCATAAATCCATTAAAGTACGAGTACGTACGTACATTCAATCGATTATTTCGTTCAACTTCATTGATTTTGAATGTAATTCAGTTTCTCATCAAACTCCTTCATTAACCCAGCTAGCAATTTGGTGATTGTTGACGATAATATCAGCAAAATTAGTCGTTTGTGATTCATATAGATGATCAAAAACTGATTAATCAGCTTGGTGATCTAAAAAAGACTCCAAAAAGACTGCTTAAAACGCTTAGAAAACGACTAGTTTACAAAAGCACAAAGAATTCTTGCAGAATGTGTACAGTCAAAATATTATCGTGCAAACGATCCTAATACGACTGTTTTTGGTGTTATTTTAATCAGTTTGGTGATCAAAAGAGACCAGAAAAAGACTCAGAAAATAACTTGAAATCGACTATTTGAAAGCAAAATGTGTGCAATCAGTTTGGTGATCAAAAAAGTGTACAAAAAGACTCATAGACGCTAAGCAAGCGACTAGTTAAAAATAGCACAAAAAATCTTGTGAAATGTACGTGATATAACTAGTTTTAGGTGATAAAAAAATGCCACAAAAAACTCGTTTCTGATTATGGATGATGTGGCTTAGTTGGTTAGCACGTCGACTACTAAGCATTACATATCATATTCGGCAGCCTAGGTTCGATCCTCGGTCTCGGCAACATCAATTTCTGTAATTATTAACACAACTTCACTGTTCTAAAAATAGATATGACGTGTTCTAAAAATAATATACTGTGTTGAGTATAAAAAAGCTTTAATCTTTTTTTTAACAAATCTAGCAAAATGTGTGTAGTCATATTCTAATCAGCAAAACGAGTCATTAAAGACTCGTTTCGAAGAGTCGCATGAAGGGTACCATTTTCTCACACAAAAAGATCATTATTGACTCATAAGTGATATTATAAACGATCATTTTAATCGTGCAGTGATGTCAAAAAAGACTCATATTTGATTAAAATTTTCCAAAAATGCTAGCTGGGAATACACAAATATTCCTTCCTACACACACACATACAAACATACCTCCTATTTTACCTATACAATTTTAGATTCCACTCTTATTTCTTCGCCCTGGCATCATTCATTGCATTTCCATATTATTTCAAAATTAGAGCGCATTTCCGTTTATGGTAAATAGTTTTTATTTTCTTTTATTCTTTTGTTGCCTTATAAATCTTTTGTGAAAAAATGCAGGAGAGAAAAAAAAACAAACCGAAATGAAAAACTTCATAAATTTATTGGGTATTGGAAAATTTATGTGGTATTAAGAAATATTATAAATAAAAGAAAAAATAAAATTTTCATGTTGAGCAGGTGAAATGTATTTCGGATAAGAGTGAGCAAAATATTAAAATTCCTACTAAGAAAACGATCGATTCTTCTCACATCTTTGAAATTTGTAATAGATACATACATATATCGAGCCATAACCGCAGAAAAAGCTTAACCAACATGATTTTCTATAAATAGTAAATTTTCGAAAAATTTCCTATAAATAGTCAATTTTCGAAAAATTTCCTATAAATAGTAAATTTTCGAAAAATTCCCTATAAATAGTAAATTTTCGAAAAATTTCCTATAAATAGTAAATTTTCGAAAAATTTCCTATAAATAGTAAATTTTCGAAAAATTTCCTATAAATAGTATATTTTCGAAAAATTTCCTATAAATAGTAAATTTTCGAAAAATTTTCTATAAATAGTCAATTTTCGAAAAATTTCCTATAAATAGTCAATTTTCGAAAAATTTCCTATAAATAGTCAATTTTCAAAAAATTTCATATAAATATTCAATTTTCGCAAAATTTCCTTTAAATAGTAAATTTTCGAAACGCTTTCCCGATATCCAACTGTAAAAAATCTGCACTATACTATAAATAGTATATTTTCGAAAATTTTCTATAAATAGTCAATTTTCGAAAATTTTCTATAAATAGTAAATTTTTGAAAAATTTCCTATAAATAGTAAATTTTCGAAAAATTTCCTAAAAAAAATCAATTTTCGAAAAATTTCCTATAAATAGTCAATTTTCGAAAAATTTCCTATAAACAGTCAATGTTCGAAAAATTTCCTATAAATAGTCAATTTTCGAAAAATTTCCTTTAAATAGTAAATTTTCGAAACGCTTTCCCGATATCCAACTGTAAAAAATCTGCACTATACTATAAATAGTAAATTTTCGAAAATTTTCTATAAATAGTCAATTTTCGAAAAATTTCCTATAAATAGTCAATTTTCGAAAAATTTCCTATAAATAGTCAATTTTCGAAAAATTTCCTATAAATAGTCAATTTTCGAAAAATTTCCTATAAATAGTCAATTTTCGAAAAATTTCCTTTAAATAGTAAATTTTCGAAAATTTCCTATAAATAGTCAATTTTCGAAAAATTTCCTATAAATAGTCAATTTTCGAAAAATTTCCTATAAATAGTCAATTTTCGAAAAATTTCCTATAAATAGTCAATTTTCGAAAAATTTCCTTTAAATAGTCAATTTTCGAAAAATTTCCTATAAATAGTCAATTTTCGAAAAATTTCCTATAAATAGTCAATTTTCGAAAAATTTCCTATAAATAGTCAATTTTCGAAAAATTTCCTTTAAATAGTCAATTTTCGAAAAATTTCCTATAAATAGTCAATTTTCGAAAAATTTCCTAAAATAGTAAATTTTCGAAAAATTTCCTTTAAATAGTCAATTTTCGAAAAATTTCCTATAAATAGTCAATTTTCGAAAAATTTCCTATAAATAGTCAATTTTCGAAAAATTTCCTATAAATAGTCAATTTTCGAAAAATTTCCTTTAAATAGTCAATTTTCGAAAAATTTCCTATAAATAGTCAATTTTCGAAAAATTTCCTATAAATAGTCAATTTTCGAAAAATTTCCTTTAAATAGTCAATTTTCGAAAAATTTCCTATAAATAGTCAATTTTCGAAAAATTTCTTATTAAAAGTCAATTTTCAAAAATTTTCCTATAAATAGTAAATTTTGGAAAAAATTTCCATAAATAGTAAATTTTCGAAAAATTTCCTAAAAATAGTCAATTTTCGAAAAATTTCCTATAAATAGTCAATTTTCGAAAAATTTCCTATAAATAGTCAATTTTGGAAAAATTACCTATAAATAATCAATTTTCGAAAAATTTCCTATAAATAGTCAATTTTCGAAAAATTCCATTTAAATAGTCAATTTTCGAAAAATTTCCTATAAATAGTCAATTTTCGAAAAATTTCCTATAAATAGTCAATTTCCTATAAATTTCCTATAAATAATCAATCTTCGAAAAATTTCCTATAAATAGTCAATTTCCGAAAAATTTCCTATAAATAGTCAATTTTGGAAAAATTTCCTATAAATAGTCAATTTTGGAAAAATTACCTATAAATAATCAATTTTCGAAAAATTTCCCATAAATAGTCAATTTTCGAAAAATTTCCTATACATAGTCAATTTTCGAAAAATTCCCTTTAAATAGTAAATTTTCGAAAAATTTCCTATAAACAGTAAATTTTCGAAAAATTTCCTATAAATAGTCAATTTTCGAAAAATTTCCTATAAACAGTCAATTTTCGAAAAATTTCCTATAAATAGTCAATTTTCGAAAAATTTCCTTTAAATAGTCAATTTTCGAAAAATTTCCTTTAAATAGTCAATTTTCGAAAAATTTCCTATAAATAGTCAATTTTCGAAAAATTTCCTATAAGTAGTCAATTTTCGAAAAATTTCGTATAAATAGTCAATTTTCGAAAAATTTCCTATAAATAGTCAATTTTCGAAAAATATCCTTTAAATAGTACAAAATAGTTCCCATTATCCAAATATTCATATTTGTTGCCAATATATCGATTCCGGGAAGTGGGACCTATGGGAGGTACCATAAATATTGGACCTATTTTGACGAATTTCAATGGCCGTTGTCCCACTATCAAAAAAATGATCTGTGTTAAATTTTATCAAATTATCTCTAGAATTGCGACCTGGACTTTGAGTTCATGGGAGTTCAGCCAGCCGTCCAGACGGACGGACGGACTGACATCACTTAATCGACTCAGAAAGTGATTCTAAGCCTATTGGTATACTATTGGTCTAAGACATATATTTCTATGCGTTACATACATCAGCACAAACTTATAATACCCTTTGAACCTATGATGGTGAAGGGTATAAAAACCAAACCTGAGTTTGAATTCGGCACCTCAAATAACGTCAAAATTAGTTCTCATCTGCTCTAATCCAAAATTTGACCGTAATTTGTAGCTTATGAATTTTTCAAAGAGTCTACCGTCGCTAAAAAATCTAAGGACGAAAACTCCAAGAAAACATTTCTTTGATAATGTCTCTTGGTATTGAAAATTTTTTTTTGTTCATTTGTTGAAATTGGAATAGACTATAATGTGGTCGAATTTGTCCGACTTAATGCTTATTTTATATCGTTACTTTAATATAGAAAGGCCCTAAGTCGTTTTTCATTCAAATCACTTTTAAAAACTTTATCTTATATAATTTTATAAAAATCTTTTAATTTTAAAAAACATTATTAAAGCATCAAATTCTTTAGAGAATTTAGTAAAAGACTGTCTTTAAAAAGTTTCTGTATCTTCAAAACTTAAGATTTTATTTAATTTTTTTCCCTCTCCTGTATTGTAAGAAAAATATTAGTTAGGGCTTTTCTATATTAAAGTAACGATATATTTTAATTTTTTAGTCTTTTTTATCGCCATTTAATTAAATTAATATTATAAGTAGAAATAAAACATAATTTAAGAATAATTTCTTTGAAGTTTCTTAAATCACAAACGTTACGAGTATAATGTATTTTAAATCCTATTAAAAACATTTTCCATTTACCTGAGGCAAATACCAAAAATGCTCTTATGTACGAAGTACATTAAAATATTTATTACATTTATATAATTTTCTTTAAGAAATTAATTTCTGACAATATTTTATTTCTCTTGTAGTTTAATTATTTTCATTTTCATATGAATAAAATAAATTCCCTTTAAACAAAAAAAAAAACTCATTTATTTAAGCTCCAGGCAGGAAAATACAGGAAATAAGTGCATCTTTCTCCGATTATAAAGAAGTGATATGTTAATGAAGATAAATGTAAATTCATTTGTTTTTTTGATTCGTTTGGTAGAATTTTAATGGAAATTAAAAGGAAATATGTATAAGCCTTAAAACAACTGACAACCACATGAGAAACAAACCAAACACCAACGAATCAACCAACCAGCAACAAAATATGAAGGATAATGAAAGGATTGTTGTTATTGAGCGAAGGAGTGAATAATGGCAATATCAAAAAAAATTATTACACTACATGTCTCTGTATGTAACAAGAAAATTACTACTCAAGAGTTCAGAAGGACTTAAAAAAAAAGCACACACACACACAGAAAACAAGTAAGAGTGTTATATTCGGCTGTGCCGAATCTTGTATACCCACTATCAAGTTGTACGAGAGTGCAGCTAATTCAAAATGTTGACCAAATGTGGTATTGCTGGTAATATATTTGGACTAAATTCGGTTGCAGTGGTATAGTTACTATAGTTCAACATTTAAAGATACTTTTTTCCCAAGTAATGATACGTGGTTTCCCAAGTAATGCTGTTCCATAACCGAATATTATATTCTTAAACAAGCAATAATTGTATATATATATATAGTACCTGGTTGACCCAGCCTTGCTCGGAGTTTTATGATATGCATTTCGAGTCAAATTTTAAACTGTTTATATTTATATATCAATTGATTTATATTTATCCTAATAGATAGCGCTCTATCTATATATATATATATATATATATAGTACCTGGTTGACCGAGCCTTGCTCGGAGCTTTATGATAAGCATTTTGAGGCAAATTTTAAAGGTTTTATATATTTTATTTTATAAAGTTTATTTTGTCCGATCAATACATATTTCGCATAGTTTACAGTTTAACTCATTTTAATAATTTTGGAAATTATTCATACCAACAGAAACCTCCGTCGACTCATGCGCAACAACTTTGCTAAAGACTATAGTCTGATCAAATGCACAGCTTACGATTTAATTCATTTTGAGTAGTTTTAAGTGGCGCCACCTGAAGTTGTTCATACCATATAAGAAACCTTTGTCTGCTTATTCGTAACAACTTTGCTTATGATTATAACATGATCAAATGCACAGTTTACGATTTAATTCAATTTGAGTAATTTTCTGTGGTGCCACCTGTCGGACTTTGCTCATTCCAATTCATAAACCTTCTTCGTCTTATCCGTAACAACTTTGCTGAAGATTATAGCATGATTAAACGTACAGCTTACGGTTAAATTGACTTTGAGTTAATTTCAGTGGCGCCACCTGTCGAAATTTCTTCATACCATCTAAGGAACCTTCGTCGGATCATGTGCAACAACTTTGCTAAAGATTGTAGCATGATTAAATGTACAGATTACGATTAAATTGACTTTGAGTAAGTTTCTGTAGCGCCACCTGTCGGAAATTATTCATACCAACTAAAAAGCCTTCGCCGGCTCATGCGCTACAACTTTACTAAAGATCATAGCATGATCAAATGTACAGTTTACGATTTTATTAATTTTTAGTAATTTTCAGTGGCGCCATCTGTCGGAAATTAGTCTTATCAACTTAAAAACCTTCGCCGGCTTATCCGCAACATCTTCGCTTAAGAGTATAACATGATCAAATTCACAGTTTACTATTCTATAAAGAACATACATACAGACAAACATTAATTTGTTAAAAATAATACTAATTTTTCCCCCTTTTTATTCCCTAATTTCTAAAAGTTCCATATGCATATTTGGTACTTTTTTGGTGCCAATTGAATTCGGTACATTTTATTAAAACGCAGTTAATATAATGTATAATGTTCCTATTCATATTACTTTGGAGATGTTAAGTTATCATTTTATCCCTTTTTTACCCATTTCGGCTCCAAAATCAAAAAAGTACCAAATACGTGTTTCATGTTTCTTTTACATCTATTGATTGCAGTACAAAGTTTATTTCTATATTCTTTAGTTTAAAATATAAGAGTGGGTTAAAAAGGTACCAAAAAAACTATTTTCACCCTTTTTTACCCCCTATCGAACAAAGTTTCAAAAAAGTACCAAACACCTGTCCACTTATTTTCATAGTTGTTTAAAACGTAATTTAAATTTTCTTTCTATACCTATTACTTTAGGAGATATAGCGTTTTCGATTTTTTCCCCGTTTTTACCTCTTGGAGGCAAAAGTTCCAAAACTCCTTTCTTCTTCGACCTATACATCAAAAAAGATACCCACTGTCCAAATTTTATCAAAATCGTTAGAGCCGTTTTCGAGATAGCCATTCTATATATATATATATATATATAAATACATACAATTATTGCTCGTTTAAGAATATAAGATATATATATATATATATATATATATATATATATATATATATATATATATATATATATATATATATATATATATACAATGGCTATCTCGAAAACGGCTCTAACGATTTTGATGAAATTTTGACAGTGGGTACCTTTTTTGATATATGGGTCTAGTAAGAAGGGACTTTTGGAATGGTACTTTTGTCAATCAATGCCCGGTAGGGTGAAAATAGTTTTTTTGGTACCATTTTTAAGCCACTCTTATCTTTTGGACCAAACAATATAGAAAAGAATTTTGTAATGCAATCAATAAACGTGAGAAAAATATTGTTTATTACTTTTTTGATTTCGGGGGCCAAAATTAGTAAAAAAGGGATAAAGTGAAAACTTAACACCTCATGAATTAATATGAAGAGAAACAATATGTTAACTGCGTTTTTATTAAAAGTACCGAATTCAATTGGTACCAAGTACGAAATATGCATATGTAACTTTTTAGAAATTAGGGAATAAAGGGGAAAAAAATGGTAATGTTATAACTTTTTAACAAATTAATGTTTTTCTGTCTGTTATGCATGTTATGCTCATGCAATGACCTTCAGCTAAAGTTGTTACGCATGAGACGACGAAGGTTTTTAAGTTGGTATCACTATCCGACAGGTGGCGCCACTGAAAATTACCCAAACTGAATTATATCGTAAACTGTGCGTGTGTATCATTAGCGAAGTTGTATATGATCCTTGGCGAAGTTGTTGCAAATGAGCCGGCAAGGGTTTTTTAATTGGTTTGAACAATTTCCGACTCAAAGTGAATTAAATTGTAAACTGTGCATTTGATCATGAGTCGACGAAGGTTTCTTAGTTAATACCAACAATTCCCGATAGGTGACGCCACTAAAAAAAATACTCGAAATGAATTAAATCTTAAACTGTGGATTTTATCAGACTATGATCTTAAGCAAAGTTCTTGCGTATGAGTCGATGGAAGTTTCGAAGTCGGTATGACCAATTTTCAAAATAATTCATATTAAACTATGCATTTGATCATGTGTTGATAGGACAAAATGAATAAAATGATTCAAAATTAATTGGATATTTGTGTACCGTCTTTTCTCTAAATTTATTTTAATTGGTTAGTACTTTATAAAATAAAATATATGAAATTTTTAAAATTCGCCTCGAAATGCTTATCATGAAGCCCCGAGCAAGGCTCGCTCCCCCAGGTACTATAGTTTTATATTAATAAGCTGTTTCGTTGTGCCATAAACATGTTGATAGCAACACGGCAGGTTCATATATTTTGTTAGGAGTTCCTAATGCATCTACCGTGTATAAAGTCTGGACCTAACATTGAATGATAGCTATCTAATTTCGTAGATGCAATCTTAATATACTGAATGTACCTCCAAATCTTTTTGATTGTAGATATAAAAAGGTTATGTTATATATATAAGAACTATAGCCAAATGTTGACTGAATGTCATAAAATTTAGTGGCCATAGCTGACATAATTTATAATTATACCCTTCACCACCATAGGTGGAAAGGGTATTATAGTTTGTGCTGATGTATGTAACGCATAGAAATATTTGTCTTAGACCCATCTTTTAGTAGAACAATAGGCTTAGAATCACTTTCTGAGTCGATTTAGCGATGTCCGTCCGTCCGTCTGGCTGGCTGGACTCCATATAAACCTTGTAATCAAACTACAGGTCGCAATTCTAAAGATAATTTGATGAAATTTGGCACAGATCATTTTTTTTTTGATAATGGGACCATGGCTATTGAAATTCGTCAAAATCGGTCCATTATTTATGGTACCTCCCATAGGTCCCACTTCCCGGAATTGATATATTGGCCACAAAAATCAATATTTTTTCATGAAACAAATACTGCTTATGTAAACTTAAATCACTGTACCAAAATTTCGTTGAAATCGGTCCACATTTGACCATAGCTTCCATACAAACTCGTTTCTCAAAACGCACTAAATGAGACAAAATTGACTAAAACGCTCGTAAATCCGAAGATAATGAGAATTTTAAGTTTATTTTTTGCATACATAATTTTTGTGATACTCGGTCCACATTTGACCCTAGCTCCAAATGGTGGAAACAGCTTAAATTTATAAGTTTTGAGAATATGTATGTATTATGGTAAAATTTAGCAAATATTCGTCTTTATACAGGAAAAAGAACATCTTGACCGACTATAGCACTTTCTAACTTGTTTAATAGCTTTTAACTGGCGTTTGTGGCATTTTAGTGGATACCGGGAGCGGTTATTATATGAAAGCTATGGTCAAAAATGGACCGATTCCTATAAAATTTAACATACTGACTGAAAGTTGCATAAAACTTCTCTGTTCTAAATTTCGTAGTCATATAATGGGTGTTTTTTTTTAGAGGTATAGAACTTCGAATTGAAATAAAACACAAGAAAATCGTTTTAATGTCCATCAATTTGGCTTTATTGGAAGGATAATTTTATGACATTAATGTTTAAATATGATTTCGGGCATGTGGCCGCCGCGGCTGGCTCGAATAAAGCCAATTCTACAGGTCCAATTTTCAACTACTTTTTCGAGCATATGGGGCCGTATGTTGGCAATAACGCCACGAATGTTGGCTTCCAAGTCCCCTAACGTTTCTGGTTTGTTGGCGTAGACGAGCGACTTCACATATCCCCAAAGAAAATAATCCAGTGGTGTCAAATCGCACGATCTTGGTGGCCAATTGACAGGTCCATTCCGCGAAATTATGCGCTCATCGAATGTTTCCTTCAATAAATCAATTGTGACGTGCGCTGTGTGGCATGTAGCGCCGTCTTGTTGGAACCACAACTCATCCACATTCATGCCATCCAATTGGGGAACAAAATAGTCGGTTATCATGGCTCTATACCGGTCTCCATTTATGGTAACTGACTCTCCAGCATTATTTCGGAAGAAGTATGGCCCAATGATCCCACCAGCCCATAGAGCACACCAAACAGACAGTTTTTGTGGATGTAATGGCGTCTCAAGGGTCTCATGTGGATTCTCTTCACTCCAAATGCGGCAATTTTGCTTGTTGACGTAGCCATTCAACCAAAAATGAGCCTCATCACTGAACAAAATTTTGCGATGAAAATCAGCATCGAGATCAATCTCATTTTCGGCCCATACACCAAAATCACGACGAATTGCATGGTCTCGCGGCTTTAATTCTTGCACAAGCTGGATCTTGTAAGGTCGCAAGCTAAGATCTTTGCGCAAAATCTTCCATAAAGTTGATGGACAAAGTTCCAATTGCTCTGCACGGTGGGGAATCGATTCATTCGGGTCCTCTTCAACACTTTGCTCTACAGCGGCAATTGTTTCTTCGGTGCGCACTGTTCGACGTCGCTGCGGATGCGTATTATCACATAGAGTAAACGTAGTGCGAAAACGATCCATGGTTAACCGAATTAATTGCTCTGATGGACGATTATGTCGACCACAAAATGGACGGAGCTTGCGGTAAACTTCGCGAACTGAACCATTCTTTTCGAAATAAATTTGCACGATTTGCAAGCGTTGTTCTTTTGTCAACCTGTTGATGATGAAATGGCAAACCAAACTAAATATTAATCACTTGACAGCTGACAAAATGGCCGCCAGTTAAAAAAGAGATGCCAACTTAAAGTTCTATACCTCAATAAAAAACACCCGATATTTTACAATTTTATTCAATTTATCAGCATAAATGTGATTCCCGGGGCAGGGTTATATGGGAGCTGTAACTAAATATGAACCGATTTTACCCATTTTCGGCACACAATTTCTATAACATATCGAAAATACTTTTGCTAAATTTTGTCTCTCTAGCTCTTGTAGTTAAGGAGCTATCGTGCTTTTCTCTGACGGAAAGACGGACATAAACCGTATTTTCTTTTTGTATTTTTGTGTTTCCGTAAGTTTTTTATATGGAAGCCATGGTCAAATAGTAACCGATTGTAACAAAATTTTGCACACTGGCTGGCATTCACATAAAACTTCCTTTTATAAAATTTTGTTGCTGTAGGCCTTTTCGTTAAGGCGCTATCGCGCTTTTATCTGACGGACAGACGGACATAAACCCCCTTTTCTTTTTGTATTTTTGTGTTTACGTAAGTTTTTTATATGGGAGCTATGGTCAAATGGCGACCGATTGTGACAAAATTTTGCACACTGGTTGGCATTGACATAAGACCTCCTCGTGCTAAATTTAGTGGTTATATCTGTTATAGTTTTAGATTTATTGGTATTTATTAAGTGTATTTTAGGTGAAATTTTGGCTGTTTCCGTAAGTTTTTTGTATGAGAGCTATGTCTAAATGTGAACCGATTTTGATGAAATTTTACGCCAAACTTCTATATACTTCTATATATATCATCATAGCTATTATAGTTTGTTATTTATTAGGAAATAAGCGATTAGCGTAGGCGAGGTTATACGGGAGCTATGGTCAAATGTTAACCGATTTTGCCCAATTTCAATACCAACATTTTCTCAGAGATGAAGAATGTTTTTACTAAGTTTCAGTGAGCTAGTTCCTATCGTTTAGGCGTTATCGTGATTTCAACAGACGGACAGACAGACGGACATGGCTCAATCGTCTTAGAATTTCATAAGGATTCAGAATATATTTTTGATTTTTGAGCCAATATTAAGGAAATTACAAACGGAATGACAATCTCAATATACCCCCATTCTTTTTGATGGTCGGTATAAAAATAGAAAAAAGTGTTAATATACACCAAAAGAATATGACAGGATACAACACCCTTTAGATAGATAATGAATGTCCATCATATGTCTTGTTTTGTTACACAAAAGGTGAACCTTAAAAAAATCCTCATTTTTTTTTTTTTTTTGTTCTATTGTTCATCCTTTTATTTACAGTGCATGTAATGTATTTAACAAAATATTTTTAGGTTTTTTTGTGTAATCACTCGCATGGGCAGGATTAAATGTTACAACACAGTCACATTTTTACATTTTTCTTCCTTCTTCTTCACTTTACTTCACCGTTTTAGACATTCCAATGTCAGTTAAAGTGATTTTTGTATAACTTAACCTGACATGAAACATGACTGGACTGACATACAGGTAATTCATAGGTAGGTCATACAAAATTTTAAATGATGAACTGAGTGACTGAATGACTGACTGAATGAGTGACGTAATGACTAACTGACATAAGTTACTAGTTGACTTTTAATTAGATAAAAAAAAAATGAGAAATACTGGTGCACTGAAAGAAAGGCAGATAAAAAACAAGTAAGAAAGTGCTATAGTCGGTCAAGCCCGACCATACGATACCCTTCACCACTAAGGTCAAAGGTGCTATTTTTCCTGTATAAAGACAAATATTTGCTAAATTTTGACATCAAACAAACATTTTCTCAAAACTTATATATTTAAGCTGTTTCCATCATTTAGACTTATATGAGAGCTAGGGTCAAATATGGACCGATTATCTCGAAATTTGTCAAATTGATTAAAGCAAAAATTATGTATGCAAAAAATCAACTCAAAATTCTAACTATCTACAGATTTGCAAGCGTTCTAGTGATTTTTGTCCAATTTAGTGCTTTTTTGAAGAAGAGTTTGTATGGGAGCTATGGTCAAATGTGGACCGATTTCAACGAAATTTGGTACAGTGATTTATGTTTACATAAGCAGTATCTGTTTTAAATTTCATGAAAAAATATTGATATTTGTGGCCAATATAGCAATTCCGGGAAGTGGGACCTATGGGAGGTACCATAAATAATGGACCGATTTTTACCAATTTCAATCGGCATGGTCCCATTGTCAAAAAAATGATCTGTGCCAAATTTCATGAAATCATCTTTAGAATTGCGACCTGTAGTTTAATTACAAGGTTTACATGGGGGTCCAGCCAGCCAGACGGACGGACGGACGGACATCGCTAAATCGACTCAGAAAGTGATTCTAAGCCTATTGGTATACTAAAAGGTGGGTCTAAGACAAATATTACATACATCAGCACAAACTTATAATAATCTTTCCACCTATGGTGGTGAAGGGTATAAAAACGCTTCTGAATACCGTAATTATGTTTGCAAAAAATATACTTAAAATTTTCATTACCTTCACATTTACGAGCCTTTTAGTGATTTTTGTCTCATTTAGTGCGTTTTGACAGTAGAGTTTGTATGGGAACTATGGTCAAATGTGGACCGATTTCAAATGTGGTGCAGGGATTTTGGTTTACTTTAGCAGAAAAAATATTGATGTTTGTTTACAAAATATCAATTCCGGGAAGTGAGATCAATGGGAGATATCACAAATAATGGACCGATTTTGACGAATTTCAATGGCCATGGTCCTACTATGAAAAAAAAATGATCTGTGCCAAATTTTATCAAATTATCTTTAGAAGTACGACCTGTACTTTGATATCATGGTTTACATAGGGGTCCAGCCAGCCAGACGGACGGACTGACATCGCTAAATCGACTCAGAGAAAAACTTATAATATCCTTTCCACCTCTGGTGGTGAAGGGTATAACAAGTAAGGAAGTGCAATAGTCAAGGAAGTGCTATGGTCAAGCCCGACTATGCTCTATGGTATTTCTGCTGCAAAAAAGCCATGTTTTGACCACAGCTTTAAAAAATCTAATGATGCTTTTCTATAGAGGAGAGTCTAGATATTAAGGATGAATAATTGTTTTAAAAAAAAAATTATATCATGTGTTATAGAAAAGGTATGTTCTAAAACGAAATGTGATGAAATTTTTCATCAAACTCAGTAGCTCATGCATCAAATACAGTTTCACAGCTTTAATCTTGATGTCGATTTAATTAAGATACAGAACCTTGGTTTAAGTCTGCAGAAGAAAATAACTTAATCACTTAGTACCTGGTTGACCGAGCCTTGCTCGGGGCTTTATGATAAGCATTTTGAGGCAAATTTTAAAGTTTTTATATATTTTATTTTATACAGTTACAGTTTAACTCATTTTAAATAATTTTGAAAATTGGTCATACCAACAGACCGTCGACTCATGCGCAAAAACTTTGCTAAAGATTATAGTCTGATCAAATGCAGAGTTAACGATTTAATTCATTTTAAGTAGTTTTCAGTGGCGCCGCCTGAAGTCGTTCATACAAACTAAGAAACCTTCATCTGCTTATGCGTAACAACTTTGCTTATGATCATAACATGATCAAATGCACAGTTTATGATTTAATTCACTTATAGTCTGATCAAATGCACAGTTTACGATTTAATTCATTTTGAGTAATTTTCAGTGGCGCCACCTGTCGGACTTTGGTCATTCCAATTAATAAACCTTCGTCGGATTATCCGCAAAAACTTTGCTAAAAATTAAAGCATGATTAAATGTACAGTTTACGATTAAATTGACTTTAAGTAAATTTCAGTGGTGCCACCTGTCGAAATTTCTTCATACCAACTAAGAAACCTTCGTCGGCTCATGTGCAACAACATTGCTAAAGATTATAGCATGATTATATGTACAGCTTACGATTAAATTGACTTTGAGTAATTTTCAGTAGCGCCACCTGTCGGAAATTATTCACACCAATTAAAAAGCATTCGCCGGCTCATGCGCTACAACTTTGCAAAAGATCATAGTATGATCAAATGTACAGTTTACGATTTAATTAATTTTTAGTAATTTTCAGTGGCGCACGTGTCGGAAATTCGGTTTACTTAACTTAAAAACCTCCGCCGGCTTATCCGCAATATCTTTGCTAAAGAGCATAACATGATCAAATTCACAGTTTACTATTCTATAAAGAACATACATACAGACAAACATTCATTTGTTTTAAAGTTATAACATTACTAATTTTTTCCCCTTTTTATCCCCTAATTTCAAAAAGTTCCATATGCATAATTGGTACTTCTTTGGTATCAATTGAATTCGGTACATTTTATTAGAAAGCAGTTAACATAATTTTCCTATTCATATTACTTTTGTAGATGTTAAGTTATCAGTTTATCCCTTTTTTACACATTTTGGCCATAAAATCAAAAAAGTACCAAATACGTGTTCAATATTTCTTTCACATCTATTGATTGCAGTACAAAGTTTCTTTCTATATTCCTTAGTTTAAAATATAAGAGTGGGTTAAAAAGGTACCAAACTATTTTCACCCTTTTTTACCCCTTATCGGACATAGTTTCAAAAAAGTACCAAACACTTGTCAGTTTATTTTCATAGCTGTTTAAAACTTAATTTAAATTTTGTTTCTATACCTATTAGTTAAGGAGATATAGCGTTTTCGATTTTTTGCCCTTTTTACCCGTTTTTACCCTCTTAGAGGCAAAGGTTACAAAAGTCCCTTCTTCTTCGACCTATACATCAAAAAAGATACCCACTGTCCAAATTTTATCAAAATCGTTAGAGCCGTTTTCGAGATAGTCATTCTATATATATATATATATATATATATATATATATATATATATATATATATATATATATATATATATATATATATATATATATATATATATATATATATATATATAAATACATACAATTATTGCTCGTTTAAGAATATAAGATTTAGTTTATGAGATATCATTAAATAAAAAAAACTTTAAAAAATTCAGTGTTTTCGTTTTTCTTGGGACAAAAACTAATTGGTTCGGTTCACGGTTAACCACGTGAAAGGCGAAAGTCTCTTCTTTAGATTGAGCGAAAAAAAAATTCACCGAAATTTACCAATAGTAGAACAATGTTCAAAATTTTCTGAAAAAACTAACGTAAATTGTTAAGCATAATTTAGGCAAAAAGTGTTGCAGTCGTTTAGGCTTAACTTTTTAATCAAATTGCTTTTAAGTGTAAGTCCAAGGCGGTAGATTTAGAAGAAAATTAGTATAACTCTTTCTTGGATCAATTAATGGACGTATTGTGGCTTATACATTGAAAAAATAGTGAAAAAATGGGATGCATACAGGTACCCAAAAAATCAACTGATTTTAATCAAAATAAGTAGATCTATTTTTTAAATCAGCTTGAAGACGTATGTCGAATTTCATCAAACTCTGTTGAGGATTGTGGATTGTACATTAATAAGAAAAACAAGTGAAAAATGGGGGTCCAAGACAGGTACTCAAGGAGTCGACTAATTAAAAAATTAGTAGAGCTCTTTTCTGAATTAAAGGGTGGTTAAATTGTAAGGGCCGATGTTGAATGTGAACCACACCTAAACGCCAAGTTTTTTCCGAATTTTATTTGACATTTCTCTATTTCAGACTTACTCAATTTGAACCATGGAGAGTTACACAATCCAACAACGTGTTAAAGTTATCCAGACTTATTATGAAAATGGACGTTCAAATCAAAATGCATATCGTGCACTTCGTGATTTTTTTGGTCAATTTGATCGTCCAAATGTGCGTACAATCGCAAAAATCGTGGAAAAATTCGAGCAAACCGGGTCTGTGGAAGATGTGAGAACACCAGTGCATGCTCGTACAGCTCGTAGTGCAGAAAATATTGCTGCTGTTCGCGATAGTGTGGCTGAAGAGCCGTCCATCTCAACTCGTCGTCGTGCCCAACAATTGCCCTTTCACGCTCGTCGTTGATGAACACTATGTATAAAGACTTGCATTTACACGCATACAAGGTGCAATTGGCTCAAGAACTAAAGCCTCTTGACCATTCCAAACGTCGTGAATGGGCAGAATGGTGGCAAGGAATGGCAACAGTGGATGATCAATTTTCGAAGAAAATCATCTTCAGTGGTGAGGCACATTTTCATCTCAGTGGATTCGTCAATAAACAGAATTGCCGCATTTGGGCGAATGAGAATCCAAGAGTGATTGTCGAAAAACCAATGGACCCACAAAGAGTGACTGTTTGGTGCGGTTTATGGGCTGGCGGCATTATCGGGCCGTATTTTTTCCAAAATGAGGCCGGTCAGGCAGTTACCGTGAATGGTGTTCGCTATCGTGAGATGATAACGAACTTTTTATGGCCCGAATTGGAAGATATGGATGTGGACGATATGTGGTTTCAGCAGGACGGTGCCACTTGCCACACAGCTAACGAAACAATGGCTCTTTTGCGCAACAAATTCAATGGCCGTGTTATCTCACGTAATGACGATGTCAATTGGCCGCCAAGATCATGTGATTTGACACCGTTGGACTTTTTTCTTTGGGGTTATTTGAAAGAAAAGTTGAACGTCGATAAGCCAGCAACAATTCAAGAGCTAAAGGATGAGATAATTCGGCACATTAACGGCATAGAACCTCCATTATGCCTCAGTCATCGAAAATTTGGACCATCGGGTGGAGGTGTGCCGCCGTGGTCGCACCACCCATTTGGCCGATAGTTTGTTCCACACATAATTGAGTAATACAAATATATCATAATAAAAAAAAATTACAATAATTTCCTAAATAGTTTGTGTTTTATTCAAAATCAACTTCGGCCCTTGAAATTTAACCACCCGATAGTTAATAGACATTTGTGGAATTTTATCAAATTCTGTTGAAAATTGCGAAATGTACATTAAGCAAAAAAAGGTGAAAAATGGCAGTCCAAGACAGATACCCCAAGGTGTCGACTAATTTTAACCAAAATTAGTAGACCTTTTTTTAAATTAGCTAATAGACGTGAGTCGAATTTCATAAATTTTGTTGATAATTTCGGATTGTACATTAAGAAGAAAAATAGGTGAAAAATAAGGGTCCAAGACAGTTACCCCAAGGAGTCGACTTATTTCTTTTCTGAAGTAATTAACAGACGTATGTCGAATTTTATCACGTTCTGTTGAGGATTGCGAATTGTACATTGAAAAGAAAAATAGGTAAAAAAATGGGAGTCCAAGGCAGACGATGTCAATATAGCGGTTTCAGAGAAATTTCTCAACACCTTGTCACAGAGTCTTAAAACAGCTCTCGACATACTTTACCGTTGGAGTATTTCTAACGGTCAATCCTACTAAAACGGAACTTTTCTAGCGGAAATACAAAATACCCACTTTTACAATTCCTATATAAAACAAGGTAGAAATTCTGCTCACTGACTATGCCAAATATCCTAGGGTCATTCTGGACTCAAAAATATGCTAAATACCCAATTCTTAAGCAAATCTTGGGGACTTGTACTTCGACATGGCTGTCAAGCCTATGTATGGTATGCTTAGCAATGCTTACTGGTGCCTTAAGAACTACAACCTCTAGAGCGCTCTTTGTCATGCTTAACTGGCTCCTAGTCGAACTAATGGCACTACAAATCCCTCTTAACTCTTTTGGAACCTGGCCCCACTCATCAAAAGGACACTCCACTATTCTTTTTAAAATTACTAATATCCATGACTGCATTGACTACTGCATATCTGCCCCCTCTTTGTCTAATCCTTTACCGTAACTACATCTGAAGATCTCTCACCCCTTGATGACGGATGTGTGCAGATATACACGAACGGATCTAGTTAAAGGGGATTTTTCATCCCGCTATTAGCGAAGAAAATTTGTTAAAAGCTTCCGGATCATGAACAATATACCTGACAACTCCACTGCGGATAAACTCGCTAAATTCTGAGCTCTACTTAGTCAGGAAAACATCGTCCGGGCTTACCGCTATCCGCCTATTAATCAGTAATTAGCCAATCTCTTTGTGAGACAGCTCAGAACACTTGGTCCACTGAAACTACTTGTTCAATCTCCAGGTAAACACGGCCCACATATAACAAATGCTCAAAGTACTCGGTTTCTCTACCTAGCCACCGAATCCGCAACTTAATCTCAACCTTAGCGGGTATTGGGTTTTTGGGTTGCACTGATGCAGTTGTGACAACATCTAAGAGACAGCTACTCATCTTTTCTACCACTGCCCCGCTCTCTCAAATTTGAAGGCTCTTAATTTGGGCGCACTTTTTCTGCATGATTTATCTGATCTAGTGAGTATAGACATTCGTAAAATATACTCATGTATCAGGACTACAGACTGGCCTCTTATCGATAGTCTGGAATTAATAACTTTCGTGTTTTTCTTTTTCCAGTCTTTGCCTTGTAGTTACCACAAAGGGGCCGTTTTTAGGACCCAAGTAACGCTGACCTATCATCGGCTCTAATATGTCCAAACGTTTTTCTTATTTTGTCTAGGTTCGATGAAGGAAGGAGTCATGCATGAAAAAATTGTAGAAATTGAACTCGACATAAAGAACATATATAGTAGAAGTATTGCTATGTAGCAAGAAGAATTGAGAAGAGTAAAGAAGCTTTATAGGACATGATAAGGAAGTACGAAGTAGAAAGTCATAGATTAATATAAAGTATCTTCGATCTCTCGATTTCTTTACGATCTCTTTCAAGAGGTCTTAAAATCTCTCGATAATTCCATTTCTTAAAGTCTCGATCTTTTAAGATCACTAATACCTCAGTTCCTAAGATTTCTTTCTATGTCCATCTCTTAATATCAGTATTTCTTAAAAAATCTCGATAACAAAATATCTCGATTTTGCCAGATCTTGATTTTTCAAGATCACTATCTCTTTCCTAATAGCTTAAAATTTTTTTCGGTTTCCTTAAATATTGATATCTTAAGATTTAAAAGATTTTATTTTTCTCGTTTCTGAAGATCTCGTTTTTTAAAAAGATCAATCTCCTAAGATCTTTAATCTCTCGATTCCTTTCCGATCTCTTTCAAGGGGTCTTAAAGTATCTTAACACCTTAAAGACTCGATATTTTAAGATTACTAATACTTCAACTCCTAATACATTATCATTTTTCGATTTCTTAAGATGTTATATTTCCAAATTCCGAAGATCTCCATCACTTAAAATGTCATTCCCACGGCAGTCAATTCTTCGTACCGAAATGATTAGAAAAAATTGGGACTCCGACTAAGGGCTACCACTTCTGCGATAAGGCCAGCACAAAGACTTATGACTACGATTATACTCTTAAATTTTTCTCAGTGCATTTAAATATGTATACCCCCATAATGATATGATTTACTTACTTTAACAAACTATCTCCTTTTTTACAAGTTAATTAATGAAATGTGAAAATGTTTACAAAATTTTTTTTGGGCAGTGAAAACACACGCAGACAAATGAATAATATTTACTTGGGAAAATAGAAAATCCAAGTAAAAACTGTTTTCACATGCGATTCATTACTAAGGTTTAATCCTTAGGTTGGCCTAGTTTATGGGTGGATTTTAGCTTGTCCTTTGTCTTTTTCCAGCCATTAACTAGACGGGATGGGAGCGTGCAGCAAAAACTAACAAATACTAAATACTTAGATACGGTCAACTTTGAGGGATATTATGGGGGTTTTATGACTTAAAGGAGTTTAGTTTTAGTTTTTTTTTTTTTGAGGTATTATTTGCTAAAAATAGCTCTAAGTAAAATTCATATAACGTGAGGATTTGTAATTAGTAAATTCTTGCAATGTTCAACTAATTTTTGTAGTGAGGCATATGAAGAAATTTTTATTAAATAAGAATTTCCTAATTGTTAAGGGTCAGGCATAAGAAAATTTGTATTATTTAATTATTAAAGGCATAATATCAAAAATTTTCTTCTTCTTCTTCATCTGAAAAATTTTCTAAAGAATTTTTTTCATAATATGAAAAATTTTCTAAAGAAATTTTTTCATAATATAAAAAATTTTCTAAAGTAATTTTTTCGTAATATAAAAAATTTTCTAAAGAAATTTTTTCGTAATATAAAAAGTTTTCTAAAGAATTTTTTTCATAATATAAAAAATTTTCTAAAGAAATTTTTTCATAATATAAAAAATTTTCTAAAGAAATTTTTTCATAATATAAAAAATTTTCTAAAGAAATTTTTTCATAATATAAAAAATTTTCTAAAGAAATTTTTTCATAATATAAAAAATTTTCTAAAGAAATTTTTTCATAATATAAAAAATTTTCCAAAGAAATTTTTTCATAATATAAAAAATTTTCTAAAGCAATTTGTTCATAATATAAAAAATTTTCTAAAGCAATTTGTTCATAATATAAAAAATTTTCTAAAGAAATTTTTTCATAATATGAAAAATTTTCTAAAGAAATTTTTTCATAATATGAAAAATTTTCTAAAGAAATTTTTTCATAATATGAAAAATTTTCTAAAGAAATTTTTTCATAATATGAAAAATTTTCTAAAGAAATTTTTTCATAATATGAAAAATTTTCTAAAGAAATTTTTTCATAATATGAAAAATTTTCTAAAGAAATTTTTTCATAATATGAAAAATTTTCTAAAGAAATTTTTTCATAATATGAAAAATTTTCTAAAGAAATTTTTTCATAATATGAAAAATTTTCTAAAGAAATTTTTTCATAATATGAAAAATTTTCTAAAGAAATTTTTTCATAATATGAAAAATTTTCTAAAGAAATTTTTTCATAATATGAAAAATTTTCTAAAGAAATTTTTTCATAATATGAAAAATTTTCTAAAGAAATTTTTTCATAATATGAAAAATTTTCTAAAGAAATTTTTTCATAATATGAAAAATTTTCTAAAGAAATTTTTTCATAATATGAAAAATTTTCTAAAGAAATTTTTTCATAATATGAAAAATTTCCTAAAGAAATTTTTTCATAATATGAAAAATTTTCTAAAGAAATTTTTTCATAATATGAAAAATTTTCTAAAGAAATTTTTTCATAATATGAAAAATTTTCTAAAGAAATTTTTTCATAATATGAAAAATTTTCGAAAGAAATTTTTTCATAATATGAAAAATTTTCTAAAGAAATTTTTTCATAATATGAAAAATTTTCTAAAGAAATTTTTTCATAATATGAAAAATTTTCTAAAGAAATTTTTTCATAATATGAAAAATTTTCTAAAGAAATTTTTTCATAATATGAAAAATTTTCTAAAGAAATTTTTTCATAATATGAAAAATTTTCTAAAGAAATTTTTTCATAATATGAAAAATTTTCTAAAGAAATTTTTTCATAATATGAAAAATTTTCTAAAGAAATTTTTTCATAATATGAAAAATTTTCTAAAGAAATTTTTTCATAATATGAAAAATTTTCTAAAGAAATTTTTTCATAATATGAAAAATTTTCTAAAGAAATTTTTTCATAATATGAAAAATTTTCTAAAGAAATTTTTTCATAATATGAAAAATTTTCTAAAGAAATTTTTTCATAATATGAAAAATTTTCTAAAGAAATTTTTTCATAATATGAAAAATTTCCTAAAGAAATTTTTTCATAATATGAAAAATTTTCTAAAGAAATTTTTTCATAATATGAAAAATTTTCTAAAGAAATTTTTTCATAATATGAAAAATTTTCTAAAGAAATTTTTTCATAATATGAAAAATTTTCGAAAGAAATTTTTTCATAATATGAAAAATTTTCTAAAGAAATTTTTTCATAATATGAAAAATTTTCTAAAGAAATTTTTTCATAATATGAAAAATTTTCTAAAGAAATTTTTTCATAATATGAAAAATTTTCTAAAGAAATTTTTTCATAATATGAAAAATTTTCTAAAGAAATTTTTTCATAATATGAAAAATTTTCTAAAGAAATTTTTTCATAATATGAAAAATTTTCTAAAGAAATTTTTTCATAATATGAAAAATTTTCTAAAGAAATTTTTTCATAATATGAAAAATTTTCTAAAGAAATTTTTTCATAATATGAAAAATTTTCTAAAGAAATTTTTTCATAATATGAAAAATTTTCTAAAGAAATTTTTTCATAATATGAAAAATTTTCTAAAGAAATTTTTTCATAATATGAAAAATTTTCTAAAGAAATTTTTTCATAATATGAAAAATTTTCTAAAGAAATTTTTTCATAATATGAAAAATTTTCTAAAGAAATTTTTTCATAATATGAAAAATTTTCTAAAGAAATTTTTTCATAATATGAAAAATTTTCTAAAGAAATTTTTTCATAATATGAAAAATTTTCTAAAGAAATTTTTTCATAATATGAAAAATTTTCTAAAGAAATTTTTTCATAATATGAAAAATTTTCTAAAGAAATTTTTTCATAATATGAAAAATTTTCTAAAGAAATTTTTTCATAATATGAAAAATTTTCTAAAGAAATTTTTTCATAATATGAAAAATTTTCTAAAGAAATTTTTTCATAATATGAAAAATTTTCTAAAGAAATTTTTTCATAATATGAAAAATTTTCTAAAGAAATTTTTTCATAATATGAAAAATTTTCTAAAGAAATTTTTTCATAATATGAAAAATTTTCTAAAGAAATTTTTTCATAATATGAAAAATTTTCTAAAGAAATTTTTTCATAATATGAAAAATTTTCTAAAGAAATTTTTTCATAATATGAAAAATTTTCTAAAGAAATTTTTTCATAATATGAAAAATTTTCTAAAGAAATTTTTTCATAATATGAAAAATTTTCTAAAGAAATTTTTTCATAATATGAAAAATTTTCTAAAGAAATTTTTTCATAATATGAAAAATTTTCTAAAGAAATTTTTTCTTAATATGAAAAATTTTCTAAAGAAATTTTTTCATAATATGAAAAATTTTCTAAAGAAATTTTTGCATAATATGAAAAATTTTCTAAAGAAATTTTTTCATAATATGAAAAATTTTCTAAAGAAATTTTTACATAATATGAAAAATTAAAAGCATTTTAAAAAAATCTTAAAATTCCTTGAATTTGGAAGAATATTTTAGATAGTTTTACTTAAATCTTAGAAAAAGAGTTTGATTAATTACATTTCACGAAAGAATTTTCTAGGAAAATGTTAATAAATTTTAGACAAATTTTGGCCATTAATTTTCGAGCAATTCTAAAATTTGTTTTCTTAACAAATTTTTTTAAATCAATTTTTTTTACTTCTTCGAATGTTTTCGATACTTTTTTGTTAGATTTTATAAATGTGAAAAATAGAGGCATGAATAAATGTGGCCATTTTTCGTCTGGACAATAAATCTAAATTATTTTATACAGTTTCATTTAGGGAACTTTTAGGCTTTTAACAATAGAAAAATCTTATTACTTGAACCAGACGGACTTGAGTATGTGTAAATGTTCCCGCATGCGACAACAAATGATATCCTATTTTTATGGGATGTTTAAATAGGGGAAATTTGTTATACAATTAGAAATTGTCTAAAGGTTGTGAACGAACATTATTTCATATTTTTAATTGCAGAAAAATCTTTGATAATTTCGCAAATAGGTTTGAAACAAAGACGATATATTAAAAAGATATTGCACTCTATATATTTTGTTTCTGTCAAATATGAAATTTAAGTGGATAAAGAACAATGAAAAACACATAAACGCACAAACAAACATACATTTCATGAGCATGTGTGTGTGCCTTAGCTTTCTCCCATTGGATAATCGTCTCCACAAGTTGTTTCCGAATTAGAGTTAAAGCGGTATATTTTCATATTAATGGGACTTTTCAAAACGACCATACGGAAATCAATGTATGGAAGTACAAGGCCTTTAAATTATAGAGTCTTTGTTAAGAATCTCAGCTTAATCTGATCAAATTCTTAAAAAATCTAAAACCGCATTTATGGTGCAAAATCTTAGAAAATTCAAAGTCGTCGATAATTCTTTAAAAAGCCTATGCATCAAATAACAAACTTTTTAAACTTCTTCCGTTCACAATCTTTATGTACTTCCATAAAAAAACATGCATATGAATATATCTGTATTAGTTAGTTTTTCTGTGTTTGTATAAAAAATCAAATAAAATCTAATCAAATTAAATTGAATTTTATGTTTGTTAGGATTTTTGTATGGATTATATTTTTTTCATGTTTTTATTGTACGTATTTTTCTGAATCCATCCATTCATTGTTAAAGCAATGTATCCATCCGTCTGACTATGGGAGAGTGTGAAAATCATTGATTTTTGTTGAGAAAGAAAAAGCGACAAATGAAAGCGTTTTTTTCCAATGAATAAAATAAATTATTAACGAATTTATTTGTTGTGAAGGTGACAAAACATTTTTATTGTTAATTTTGGGGGCGGCAAAGCTATTCATCAATTTGATGCTGAGATTTGAATTCATGAATGAAGTTTTGATGATGATAGAAAGTGAAGGAAATATACTAGATTTCCTTTCATCAAGAATAATTAGGAGTGAGAATGAAAATATCTAAATTTTTGAAAAATTTCCTATAAAAATAAGAAATTTTTGAAAAATTTCCTATAAAAATAAGAAATTTTTAAAAAAATTCCTATAAAAATAAGAAATTTTTGAAAAATTTCCTATAAAAATAAGAAATTTTTGAAAAATTTCCTATAAAAATAAGAAATTTTTGAAAAATTTCCTATAAAAATAAGAAATTTTTGAAAAATTTCCTATAAAAATAAGAAATTTTTGAAAAATTTCCTATAAAAATAAGAAATTTTTGAAAAATTTCCTATAAAAATAAGAAATTTTTGAAAATTTTACTATAAAATTAAGAAATTTTTGAAAAATTTCCTATTAAAATAAGAAATTTTTAAAAAATTTCCTATAAAAATAAGAATTTTTTTAAAAATTTCCTATAAAAATAAGAAATTTTTTAAAAATTTCCTATAAAAAAAAGAAATTTTTGAAAAATTTCCTATAAAAATAAGAAATTTTTGAAAAATTTCCTATAAAAATAAGAAATTTTTGAAAAATTTCTTATAAAAATAAGAAATTTTTGAAAAATTTCCTATAAAAATAAGAAACTTTTGAAAAATTTCCTATAAAAATAAGAAATTTTTGAAAAATTTCCTATAAAAATAAGAAATTTTTGAAAAAATTCCTATAAAAATAAGACATTTTTGAAAAATTTCCTATAAAAACAAGAAATTTTTGAAAAATTTCCTATAAAAATAAGAAATTTTTGAAAAATTTCCTATAAAAATAGGAAATTTTTGAAAAATTTCCTATAAAAATAAGAAATTTTTGAAAAATTTCCTATAAAAATAGGAAATTTTTGAAAAATTTCCTATAAAAACAAGAAATTTTTGAAAAATTTCCTATAAAAATAAGAAATTTTTGAAAAATTTTCTATAAAAATAGGAAATTTTTGAAAATTTTCCTATAAAATTAAGAAATTTTTGAAAAATTTTCCTATAAAAATAAGAAATTTTTGAAAAATTTCCTATAAAAATAAGAAATTTTTGAAAAATTTCCTACAAAAATAAGAAATTTTTGAAAATTTTACTATAAAATTAAGAAATTTTTGAAAAATTTCCTATTAAAATAAGAAATTTTTTAAAAATTTCCTATAAAAATAAGAAATTTTTTAAAAATTTCTTATAAAAAAAAGAAATTTTTGAAAAATTTCCTATAAAAATAAGAAATTTTTGAAAAATTTACTATAAAAATAAAAAATTTTTGGAAAATTTCCTATAAAAATAAAAAATTTTTGAAAAATTTACTATAAAAATAAGAAATTTTTGAAAAAATTCCTATAAAAATAAAAAATTTTTGAAAAATTTCCTATAAAAATAAGAAATTTTTGAAAAATTTCCTATAAAAATAAGAAATTTTTGAAAACTGTCCTATAAAAATAAAAAAATTTTGAAAAATTTCCTATTAAAATAAGAAATTTTTGATAAATTTCTTATACAAAATATGATATTTTTGAAAAATTTCCTATAAAAATAAAAAATTTTTGAAAAATTTCCTATAAAAATAAGAAAATTTTGAAAAATTTCCTATAAAAATAAGAAATTTTTGTAAAATTTCCTATATTTTATATTATTATTTTTATAGAAAATTTTTCAAAAATTTCTTATCTTTATAGGAAATTTTTCTAAAATTTCTTATTTTTATATTAAATTTTAGAAAAATTTCAAATTTTTCAAAAATTTCTTATTTTTATAGGAAAAGCTTTGAAATTCCTTATTTTTATAGGAAAAATTTAAAAATTTCTTATTTTTATGGAAAATTTTCAAAAATTTCTTATTTTTATAGAAAATATTTCAAAAATTTCTAATTTTTATAGCAAATTTTTAAAAAATTTCTTATTTTTATAGCAAATTCTTCAAAAATTTCTTATTTTTATAGGAAATTTTACAAAATTTTTTTTATTTTTAAAGGAAGTTTTTAAAAAACATTTGTCCCTTTTAAAAATACACATTTTACATAACGATTTAACGCCACTTTATGACAATAAAAATTTTTAAAATTTTATTGTCTAAAGCCAAAAAGGTGATTAGTTTTATGGGTTTCTTTTGTATTAAATGTTACGTTTGCTTATTGTTTCCATGAAAATTGATACTTCTCGGGGTTGTAGGGTGATGTCCTAGGAAAATTTTACAAATGTTGTGGTTGAACTAATGGAAAGTACCGCCATGTAAACGCAACATTACCTCAGTTGGGTATCCGATGATGTTTAGAATGATAATGACTGGCATTATAAACAACTTCATAATGATGCAGTCATTGTATCTATACGTTCATTCATTTAGTCAGTCATTCAGTCAGGTATTAGTAATTTAAAACCCTTTTATGGCTATTTAGGACTTAAAACAAAAAGGGTAACAACAATTTAGACAATTCTCCGCCTTTTAATGGTTTAAAAGCGTAAACATTAATTAAGTCATTAAAGGGAATCCAAAAGATACTTAAATACTTCCTTTCATTTAATAATTCAACAGAAACGAAAACTTTTAAATACTTAACTTGAACAATAAAATAGAAATAGAAACAAATGACTTTTCTTTTAGTCATCAATCAACCTAAAATGTTTTTTCTGTTATCTTTAAAAAACTTTCAATCCTTAAATGAGATAAACCTATTTCTATAATACGATAAATGTATTATAGTACTTTTCTTTCTTCAAAGTTTATTGACTTTAGTTTTATATTTCGAAAATATGTTTTCGAACACACAAAAAACTAACAACAGTTTTCAATTAAATACAATTAATTAATTGTTTATGTTCGAGTGTAATGAGCTGTAATTTTCCAATTGAATCTCAAAAACGATGAAAACATTAGAAACATTTTTCCCATAGATTTAATTTAAACAAAAAATACAAGTTTTTGTGGAAAACTGTCATGACAATAAACTTTTCGAAATTTTATTGTTTAATGTGCTTCTAAGGGCCCTTATATTTAACACATGTCTGTAGGGTGTAAGCATTTGTTACAAATGCTTAATTAAAAAAATTAAATTAGAATTTATTATATGCGACAATAATTCATAATTAATTGAAACAGTCGTTTTATATGACAGTTGTCAATTGTTAAATTATAAGGGAGAGTTTATAAATGGATTTGTTAAAATTTAGATTTATGGGTATTTTTGAAAATGATTTAAAAGTTTAAAGTTATCTTATAGGAAATTTCCTACAAAAATAAGAAGTTTTTGAAAAAATTCCTATAAATATAAGAAATTTTTGAAAAATTTTCCTATTTAAATAAGAAATTTTTGAACAATTTCCTATAAGAAAAAAGAAATTTTTGAAAAATTTCCTATAAAAATACGAAATTTTAGAAAAATTTCCTATAAAATAAGAAACTTTTTAAAAAATTCCTATAAAAATAAAAAAAATTTTAAAAATTTTGTATATCAACAAAAATTTTTTTAAAATTTCCATAAAAATAATAATTTTTTTTTTAAATTTCCTATAAAAATAAAGAAAATTTTGTAAAATTTTCTATAAAAATCAGTAATTTAAAAAAAATCAGAAATTTTTGAAAAACTATCTATGAAAATTAGAAATTTTTGAAAATTTTCCTATAAAAATTCTTATAAAAATAAGAAATTTTTGAAAAAAGTTTAATAAAAATAAGAAATTTCGAAAAATTTCTTATAAAACTAAGAAATTAGAAATTTTTGAAAATTTTTTTAAGAAAATAAGAAATTTTTGAAAATTTTCATAAGAAAATAAGAAATTTTTAAAAATTTTCTTAATAAAATAAGAAATTATTGAAAATTTTCTTAATAAAATAAGAAATTAATAAAATAAGAAATTAATAAAATAAGAAATTAAGAATTGAAAATTTTCTTATAAAAATAAGAAAATTTTAAAAAATTTCCTATAGAAATATGAAATTTTTGAAAATTTTCCTATGAAAACAAAAAATTTTTGAAAAATTCCTATAAAAAAAATTAAGTAATTTTTGAAAAATTTCCTTAAAAATAAAAAATTTTTGAAATATTCTTATAAAAATAAGAAATTTTTAAAAATGTTCCTATAAAAATAAGAATTTTTTGAAAAAATTATATAAAAATAAGAAATTTTTGAAAAATATCCCATTTTTATTTAAAAAATTACATATAAAAATGGGAAATTTGTGAAAAATTTTCTATAGGAAATTTGTGAAAAATTTCCTATAAAAATAGGAAATTTCTGAAAAATTTCCTATAGGAAATTTCTGAAAAATTTCCTATAAAAATAGGAAATTTCTGAAAAATTTCCTATAAAAACAGGAAATTTCTAAAAAGTTTCCTGAAAAACTTGGAAATTTTCCCATTTTTATAGGAAATTTTTAAAAAATTCCCTGTAAAAATAAGAAATTTTAAAAAAATTTCTTGAAAAATAGGAAGTTTTTAAAAAATTTCCTGTAAAAATATGAAATTTTTGAAAAATTTTCTATAATTTTCTATAAAAGTATGAAATTTTTGAAAAATTTCCTATAAAAATAGAAATTTTTTGAAAAATTTCTTTAGAAATAAGAAATTTTTGAAAAATTTCCTATAAAAATAAATAATTTTTGAAAAATTTCCTATAAAAATAAGAAATTTTTGAAAAATTTCCTATAAAAATAAGAAATTTTTTAAAAATTTCATATAAAAAGAAGAAGAAGAAATTTTTCAAAAATTTCCTATTAAAATAAGAAAATTCTTGAAAAATTTCCTATAAAAATAAGAAATTTTTTAAAAATTTTTTATAAAAATAATAAATTATAGAAAAATTTCCTATACAAATAAGAAATTTTAGAAAAATTTCCTATAAAAATAAGAAATTTTTGAAAAATGTTTAATAAAAATAAGAAATTTTGAAAAATTTCTTATAAAAATAAGAAATTTTGAAAAATTTCTTATAAAAATAAGAAATTTTGAAAAATTTCTTATAAAAATAAGAAATTTTGAAAAATTTCTTTTTAAAATAAGAAGTTTTGAAAAATTTCTTTTAAAAATAGAAAATTTCTGAAAAATTTCTTATAAAAATAGAAAATTTCTGAAAAATTTCTTATAAAAATAGGAAATCTCTGAAAAGTAAAAATTGGAAATTCTCCCATTTTTATAGAAAATTTCTTAAAAATTTCCTATAAAAATATATATAATAAATTAAAAAAAAATCGTGTAAAAATAAGAAATTTTTTAAAAATTTTCTATAAAAATAAGAAATTATAGAAAAATTTCCTATAAAAATAAGACATTTTTGAAAGATTTCGCATAAAAGTAAGACATTTTTGAAAAATTTCCTAAAAAAATAAGAAATTTTTAAAAAATTTCCTATAAAAATATGAAATTTTTAATAAATTCCTATAAAAGTAAGAAATTTTTACATAAATTCTTAAAAAAAAAAATTTTAAATTTTGAACAATTTCCTATAAAAACAAGGAAATTTTAAAAATGTTCCTATAAAAATAAGAAGTTATTAAAAAATTTCCCATAAAATTATGAAATTTTTGAAGAATTTCTTTAAAAAATAAATAAAATGTTTTACTAGAAAAATAAAAAATTTTCTAAGAAAAATCCGATAAAAATAAGAATTTTCGGAAAATTTCCAATAAAAAAAAGAAATTTTTGAAAATTTTCTTATAAATATAAGAAATTTAATTTTTTTTTTTTTTATAAAAATAAGAAATTTTTGAAAAATTTCTTATAAATATAAGAAATTTAATTTTTTTTTTTTATATAAAAAAAAAGAAATTTTTGAAAAATTTCTTATAAATATAAGAAATTTAAAAAATTTTAAGAAATTTTTGAAAAATTTCCTATAAAAATAAGAATTTTTGAAAAATTTTCCTATTAAAATAAAAAATTTCTGAAAAAAAAGACATTTTTGAAAAAATTTTGAAAACTGAATAAATAGAAGTCTAAACAATAAAAGGCAAGTAGCGAAAAATATATTGAATCTATTCTAAAGTGTTTCTATTGAGAAGTGGAAAGAAATACAATGAACAGAAGACACATATGTAACATAATAAATTTTTATTTATTTTTTGGTGTGGAATTTCTTGGGAAATTTACACATAAAAATGTGTTTTCCATAAAAAAAGTTTTCATTGAATTTGTTTATTTTTTAAGAAATTCCTTTAATAACAAAAAAAAAAGAAAAGAAAAATAAAATAAGTCAAAAAAAGAACTTAACCTTGTCAACACCTTTTCTATAAAACGATTTAAAAACAAAAAGGGATTTGGTTTTTTTCAATCTTCGTTTCTATTAAAAATTGAAATTAAATGTTTTTGGTGGTTGTTGGCCCTTAAGGCCTAACTCAATTCGTTTTTCTTATGCGTAAAAATATTCAGTTATTTACTTGTTATATAAGAAATTCTCCACATTCCTCAAATACCGGATGTAGTATTGAAATATTTGTGTTTTCATATTATACGTGAATTTTTCATTTCATTCGAATACTTTTTTTCAATCGTTCTTGTTCTGGTTCTGTATCTCTTCTGTGTTTAATTTGGTGGCACGCGTTTTCTGTTTGTTTGTATACCCTACATTACCTTGGGTGGGGAAGGTATTTTGATACAAACTTTGTATTAGAAATATGATCAAAATACCTTACGTTAAAAACACGACTGTCATTTAAATACCATCAAAATTAAAGTAATAAATATTTTCAAATCTAGACCCAGTGTCGAAAACGACTTAAATATACAAAAAATCTCATAAAAAATATTATATTATAGCAAAATGAATAAGCTTTAGTTTGTCACTAGTCGATCCACATATGACCTAAATGTGTAGAGGGAATCAGATAGTCGACCTTGACCGACTAAAATATTTTCCTATATTTTTAATATTATAATACTTCCAATATACAAATTGTGGGTTTTATGTTCCCTTTTTCTTGTTTTATTTCAATTTTTGTCTTTTTTGTTTTGTTTATAAATTCCTTATGATTTATAAGGATTTTACCCCGAGGAGGTAACCGTCATACCCCGTATCTTGTACTTTTATAAATGAAGGTGTTTTTGTAATCCTATCACCACCGCCAATCGGTAAACATATAAGGAAATATCATTTGTTTAAATTCAATAAGCTTAACAATAATACGATTTTTATGTTTTTTATGAATTGTATTTTGTTACAAAGTGTGTATTTCGGGTAATATTATCAAATGTGCCAGAGATATAAAAAATTGTAAAACACAGTCTTTTTATTTCTTTATATTACACACGTTTGGAACATAAAAAGAATTTCGTTTAGCTCATTTTTATCGATATGGGATTTTTACGTTTTTAAATTGAGAAATTTACATAAAATAGAAAAGAAGTCATTTTAGAGTTTTCTCAATAAAAATTTTTTAAAAGGAAATTTTTCAAAAATTTTACTTATTTTTAAAGGAAATTTTGAAAAAAAAATTCTAATTTTTATAGGAAATTTTTTTTTAAATTTTCTAACTTTTTTGAAGGAAATTTTTCAAAAAATTTCTTATTTTTATAAAAAAATTTCCAAAAACTTCTTATTTTTATAAGAAATTTTTAAAAAATTTCTTATTTTTATAAGAAATTTTTAAAAAATTTCTTATTTTTATAAGAAATTTTTAAAAAATTTCTTATTTTTATAAGAAATTTTTAAAAAATTTCTTATTTTTATAAGAAATTTTTAAAAAATTTCTTATTTTTATAAGAAATTTTTAAAAAATTTCTTATTTTTATAAGAAATTTTTAAAAAATTTATTATTTTTATAAGAAATTTTTAAAAAATTTCTTATTTTTATAAGAAATTTTTAAAAAAATTCTTATTTTTATAGAATATTTTTCAAAAATTTTTCAAAAATTTCATATTTTTAAAAGGAAATTTTTCAACAATTTCTTATTTTTAAATGGAAAATTTTCAAAAATTTCTTAATTTTATTGGAAAATTTTCAAAAATTTCTTATTTTTATATGAAAATTTAAAAAATATTTCTTATTTTTATAGAAAATTTTTCAAAAATTTCTTATTTTTATAGAAAATTTTTCAAAAATTTCTTATTTTTATAGGAAATTTTTCAAAAATTTTTTTATTTTTATAGGAAATTTTTCAAAAATTTCTTATTTTTATAGGAAATTTTTCAAAAATTTATTATTTTTATAGGAAATTTTTCAAAAATTTCTTTTTATAGAAAATTTTTCAAAAATTCTTATTTTTATAGGAAATTTTTCAAAAATTTCCTAGTTTTATAGGAAATTTTTCAAAAATTTTTTTATTTTTATAGGAAATTTTTCAAAAATTTCTTATTTTTATAGGAAATTTTTCAAAAATTTCTTTTTATAGAAAATTTTTCAAAAATTTCTTATTTTTATAGGAAATTTTTGAAAAATTTCTTATTTTTATAGGAAATTTTTGAAAAATTTATTATTTTTATAGGAAATTTTTCAAAAATTTCTTTTTATAGAAAATTTTTCTAAAATTTCTTATTTTTATAGGAAATTTTTCAAAAATTTCCTAGTTTTATAGGAAATTTTTCAAAAATTTTTTTATTTTTATAGGAAATTTTTCAAAAATTTCTTATTTTTATAGGAAATGTTTAAAAAATTAGTTTTATAGGAAATATTTCAAAAATTTCTTATTTTTATAGGAAATTTTTCAAAAATTTCTTATTTTTATAGGAAATTTTTCAAAAATTTCTTATTTTTATAGGAAATTTTTCAAAAATTTCTTATTTTCATAAGAAGTTTTTCAAAAATTTCTTATTTTTATAGGACATTTTTTCAAAAATTTCTTATTTTTAAAGGAAATTTTTTTTCAAAAATTTACAAAATTTTTATAGAAAAATTTTCAAAAATTTCTTATTTTATAAGAATTTTTAAAAAATTCTCATTTTTATAGGAATTTTTTTAAAAATTCTTATTTTGATAGGAAATTTTTAAAAAATTTCTTATTCTTATAGGATTTTTTTTTTAAATTTCATATTTTAATAGAAAATTTTCCTACAAGAATAGGAAATTTTTTTTTAAATTTCCTGTAATAATTATTATTTTAATAGGAAATTTTCCAAATAATTCTTATTTATTCTAGGTGGTGTATTCTATTAATAGCATCTGTTTCTTTTTATAAAAAACTGAAGAATTAATAAAATTTTGGTTAATGTTTCATTTCATTAGATAAATTACTTTTTAAAATGACTTTGAAATAAAATTTTGAAATTTATTTTCTTAATTGGTTTTCAGTTCATTGACTTTCATAAATATAATTTTGATCAATTTAATTTAAAATTTAATTAATTGTCACTTTAATGACTTAAATAGAATGTTTTATATATGATGATTATATATGATCATCAACTGGAGAAGCATCCCTAATTCAAGACAGATCGAAAACCAAGCATTATATCAAATTTCAGAGACAGAATAAGTACGAATTATAGTGTCTAAACAAATACCAACATAAAAAATAAGCTATTTGAAACTTAAGACTTTTGACAATATAATCAGTTGAGAGATCTTGTGAATAACCTAATTATATATTTTACACTTAAAATCGATATTTATTTCTTGAAAATCGGGTATATAAAGACAAAAAAGTAAAAATTTGACTTAATCGGTTGATGTGACTGAAAAATGTATAAGTGATTCCTTTCTCTCCCAACACACAAATCCACTTCACCAAATGTTCCTATAATGAAGCCATAAAAAAAAGCAATACTGGTATTTAATTTTAAAAATGCCCCCAATAAGCTCGTGCAAAACTAAAAACATATTTTAAGTCCTTACATTTATTTTCTCCATTTATTATTAAATACATTTGTTTGACATTCCAGGACAAGGAGTGACACTCTAAAAGCACACGCATTATGGCAAATAAAATGTGAACATGACCTAAATTAATGTCAGGATATTTTAAATAGGACTAGGCGTCCTTATTCATTTAATACCAAAAACAGTGTTGTAAAGTAAACCACAAAACACACGCACATTTTTAACACTCTAAATCGAAAAAAAAAATAAAAACTCCAGCTGCTATTCAGGTCTATGACCCACTCTAACTTTATTGTAAAAGTGTAGATAAATGTATGTGTATGATTTACGGATAACGATAACGGCTACAAAGGATGACACACATATTTACACACATTTTATAGAGCTAGAAGAAAAATGAAAAAACCCAATAATTTCAATACTTTAATCGAAAAAAGGAGCTAAAAATCTAAAATCATCGATTCGTTTAACAGCCCAAAAACAGAGAAAAGGAGCTTTATTTGGAATCACACCTAATATTTTTTTTTTTAATTTTCTTAAATTTTTACATTATGCAGAAAAGTTGGAGATCTCTTAGAAAAGATGGTGCCCACCAAAGTTTTTTATAGAAAATTTGGTGATCACCAAAGAAAACTTTGGTGATCACCAAATTTTCTATAGAAAACTTAGGAGATCACCAAATTTTGGTGATCACCTGATCACCAAATTTTCTATAGAAAACTTTGGTGATCACCAAAGTTTTCTATAGAAAATTTGGTGATCACCAAAGTTTTCTATTGAAAACATGGTGATCGTCAAAGTTTTATATAGAAAATTTGGTTATCACCAAAGTTTTCTATAGAAAATTTGGTGATCACTAAAGTTTTCTATAGAAAATTTGGTGATCACCAAAGTTTTCTATAGAAAATTTGGTGATCACCAAAGTTTTCTATAGAAAATTTGGTGATCACCAAAGTTTTCTATAGAAAATTTGGTGATCACCAAAGTTTTCTATAGAAAATTTGGTGATCACCAAAGTTTTCTATAGAAAATTTGGTGATCACCAAAGTTTTCTATAGAAAATTTGGTGATCACCAAAGTTTTCTATAGAAAATTTGGTGATCACCAAAGTTTTCTATAGAAAATTTGGTGATCACCAAAGTTTTCTATAGAAAATTTGGTGATCACCAAAGTTTTCTATAGAAAATTTGGTGATCACCAAAGTTTTCTATAGAAAATTTGGTGATCACCAAAGTTTTCTATAGAAAATTTGGTGATCACCAAAGTTTTCTATAGAAAATTTGGTGATCACCAAAGTTTTCTATAGAAAATTTGGTGATCACCAAAGTTTTCTATAGAAAATTTGGTGATCACCAAAGTTTTCTATAGAAAATTTGGTGATCACCAAAGTTTTCTATAGAAAATTTGGTGATCACCAAAGTTTTCTATAGAAAATTTGGTGATCACCAAAGTTTTCTATAGAAAATTTGGTGATCACCAAAGTTTTCTATAGAAAATTTGGTGATCACCAAAGTTTTCTATAGAAAATTTGGTGATCGCCTTAGTTTTCTTTAGAAAAGTACTCTATAATTGCTTGTCATTTACCCGTATTGGCGAAGATTTTGAACTGCTGGGCTATAAGTTATGAGTCTAAATATTTGAGTGTTGCTTTATAGTTATAATAAGGGTTGTAATCCTCATAACATGAGGTTAAATAAATATTTAAGGTATTAAAAAATATTTTTTATAAACAGGCATTTATTAAAAAAAGGATTACTATTATTGCAGTAAACCTCCCCTACTTAAAGGATTTGCAAATATTTGTACATTTTTCACTGTTTAAAGGCCGTTATCTAGGACGTTTTTTTTTTTGGGTTTATCTAATAAATTTGTTTGTTTAAAAACAGTTTATTTTGCATTAGATCTTGATTAAACATTCATGATTAAGTTCATTAGAAGAAAAAAAAAACTAGATTATATATTTTTCATCCAGCTGTTCTGTGGGTGTCTCGTGACTTTAGAACATAAATTTCATTGACACTCAACTCCTTGTTCTGCTTCGAGTCTACACAATGTTGGTACATCTCCTTAACGGCTGTAGTTTATGATCCTTTTTGTAAATGAGTTTTAGATGGATATAGTTTTTTTTTTTTTAGCTGCAGAATGAATAATGACATGCAGAGAAGAGACACACGAAAGTGTAAAAGTCGTTACATATCCTTTCCAAACTTTGCCTTTAAATAAATTCGTTTTTAATTTTTCTATGACTTTATTTAACGGCAAGAAATGGGAGGAGGATGTATTTGAAATTTTTTTTTATTGATAACAGAGACGTTTAGTATTAGTTTTATGGCTTAAGGAGCAACATGTCCTGCAGATGTTTGTTGGGATATTAGATAAGTACAGTTGGGTCCGCACACCATGGAATTTTTTTCTCTTTTTAGAGGTTCAAATCCATGATAATGGCAATATGTTGTATGTTGGTCTTCTTCAGGATGAAGGATGGATGCCCCTGAGATATATTATTAACTAATGATTAAGGTTTCTATGTTTTCAGCGGAGCTTGACACCAACTTCAAAACTCCCAAGCTATTCACGTTCAAACTGGAAACTTAAGTTGGATTACCATTACTTTAGACCCCATACAAATTATACCGATCGACTCAGAATCGCCAGGAGTCGTCTTTCTGTCTGTCTGTCTGTCTGTCTGTCTGACTGACTGTCTGTCTGTTTGTTTGTTTGTCTGTCTGGTGTGGACTGATCTGATCTGATCAGGTCAGGTCTGGTCTGGTCTGGTCCGGTCCGGTCTGTCTGTCTGTCTGTCTGTCTGTCTGTCCGTCTGTCCGTGTGTCTGTTGAAATGAAGTTTGTAGAGCTCTTGGTGGGTGTATCCAGACGAATTATACACCAATTTAGGAAATTTCCCTACGCATCACGCTATTTAATTTCATTAAAATCGGTCTATAAACACCCAAGATATCGCTAAAATACTAAACTTCGATGACAAATTTAATTTTTTTTTTTTTAAATACTGTTAAAAAAAACAATTCTCATCGAATTTTGAATTTTGGCGATATCTCTAGTGTTTATAGACCGATTTTGATACAATTTAATAGCATGTTGCCTTGGAGTATTTTTTAAAATCTGATATATAATTCAAAATTTAAAAAAAATACTGCTTTCAAAAAAAAAAAAATTTTTAACTTTGCCAATTTTTGTACATCGATATCTTTTGCTTTGGCGATATCTCGGTTATTGATCTACCGATTTAGATGAAATTCAATAGTGTGCTGCGTTAAATGATTTCCTAAAATTTGATACACAGTTCAATAAACTTAAAAGAAAAACACAGTTTTTTAGCGAAATTAATTTTTTTTTTTTTTGAAAAATCATCGAATTTTGAATTTTGGCGATATCTCTGGTGTTTATAGACCGATTTTGATACAATTTAATAGAATGTTGCCTTGGATTATTTTCTAAAACCTGATATATAATTCTAAATTTTTTTTTAAAAAATACTGTTTTTTTTATTTTTTTTTTAATTTGTCAATTTGTGTACATCGATATCGTTTGCTTTGGCGATATCTCGGTTATTGATTTACCGATTTAGATGAAATTCAATAGTGTGCGTTAAATGATTTCCTAAAATTTGATACACAGTTCAAAAAACTTTTTTTTTTTTAAACACAGTTTTTTAACGAAATTTTAATTTTTTTTTTTTTGAAAAACAAAGTTTTTAACAAAAAAATTTTTAAATTCTCATCGAATTTTATATTTTGGCGATATCTCTGGTGTTTATAGACCGATTTTGATGAAATTTAATAGCATGCTGCGTTGAAGTATTTTCTAAAATCTGATAAATAATTTGAAAAAAATTATATATTAAAAAAAAAATATTGTTTTTTAAAAATTTGTTTCTAAAATTTGCCAATTTGCGTACATCGACTGTTTTTGCTTTGACGATATCTCAGTTATTGATCTGCCGATTTTGATGAAATTCAGTAGTGTGTTGCGTTAAATGATTTCCTAAAATTTGATATACAATTCGAAAAAGTTCTTTTTAAAAATTCAGATTTTTTTTCAATTTTAAATTCGGTAATTTTCGGGACTTCGAATTTAGAGTTTTGGCAATATCTCAGATTGTTATGTTCCTATTTTGATCACATATAATATCGTTTGGCTTTGGAGGATTTTCTAAGATCTGATATCCAATTCATGTCGGTATAATATCAGCAAATTGTGGAATTTTAAACACAAAAAACAGTTTTTATACAAATTAAAAAAATACAACTTAAAAGAATTTCGGGTTTTGGCTATATCTCAGTTGTAAGTAAAACTATATGTTGCAACTTAATAGTGTACTTCGTAGAACACTATTAACATCTAATACCTACACATATAAGTTATGTCGGTATACCATCTACAAGATCATCAAACTTGATTTCAGCATACCGAAATATGTCTTTAATAAGTGACTTTTTAACATTACAATGGCCTTTATTCATAGCTTACGTAAGTCTTGTTGCCGAAATTCTAATCTAAATAGGTCCGCTAAATATTCTCATTAAAGCAACCATTTAATCGGTCCTCTAACTTTAAAGATATATGCATTTGAATACGACCTCTCTCAACGTGCGAAATGTTACAATGTTGTGTAATTTCGGATATTGTTTGTATTTCAATGTTTGTAACTTTTTCAGATCAGAAAATAGTATAGTATTTTTATAGGACTCACCTAAATCAGTCTTCAGAACATACATACTTGTAATTGACCAAAAACTATTTCCATTCTGTTCTTAACTTTTGTAACACCATTGGTGAAGGGTATTTAAGATTCGTCATAGCCGAATAAAGCACTTTTACTTGTTTAAGATCTAAAAACTCTACTATGCAAAAGACGATAAACTTTTGTCGAAGTGACCTTTGGTTTAAGACCCAGTATCTTTCAATAGAAGTATCCGATGCTAATAGATGCTTTATTCTGAAATTAGTTTTGAAAATTTCATGAGAAACTATTATTCTTTACTTCTAACTCTCAGAATTTTCGTCTCCGCCTTCAACTGCGATCATAACCCCTAATGCCAACATCAATTTCAAATATCAATAACCATTAAATAATATCCATCTTTTTGTGGTACATTGAAGCCCTTTTTCATTTTTCATTGCCAGACAATAAATGTTACAAACGGCACGAGTCTAAATTAATTTCCGTACCAAAAACACAACTACTCACCCTTAAGTTAGAAGTTAAAACAAAAATTACATAGTCATTGTCATGAAATGAATAAAATCAAACCATTCAACAGACATTCATACGAACCTCATATTGACATGAAAAAAATGCTTGCATGAATGACTGCATGACTGACTGAATGACGTTTAAGGAATTTCAAAAAAATAATAAAAATAAATTCATTTTTGTTTGGTTTTTAAATCATCTTTTCATATTGTAGCGTTCACATACATTTTATTTATTTATTCATCCTCAAAATAAAAATTCAATATATCAAAAGCAGAGGAAGTAAAAAGGATCAAAATGAAGAAAAGAAATCCATATGTCCTGTAAAAGTGGTGGTTCTTAACAATAACATTTCATTATGTCAATGTTGGTTGTACATATGTATATGGGAAGTGAGGGTGAAGTCAAAACTGTCTCGGTTCTTTTATGTATAGAGGAGTTGGAAATAGGGTCTTCTTAGAAGATGTGGTTAGATTATGTGATTGTAGTCTGGTAATTAGATTCCTCAAAAATTGACTATTTATAGGAAATTTTTTCGAAAATTGACTATTTAAAGGAAATTTTTCGAAAATTTACTATTTATAGGAAATTTTTCGAAAATTGACTATTTAAAGGAAATTTTTCAAAAATTAACTATTTAAAGGAAATTTTTTGAAAATTTACTATTTAAAGGAATTTTTTCGAAAATTGACTATTTAAAGGAAATTTTTAGAAAATCGACTATTTAAAGGAAATTTTTCGAAAATTTTCTATTTATAGGAAATTTTTCGAAAATTGACTATTTATAGGAAATTTTTCGAAAATTGACTATTTATAGGAAATTTTTCGAAAATTGACTATTTATAGGAAATTTTTCGAAAATTGACTATTTATAGGAAATTTTTCGAAAATTTACAATTTATAGGCAATTTTTCGAAAATTTACAATTTATAGTAAATATTTTCGAAAATTGACTATTTATAGGAAATTTTTCAAAATTGACTTTCTATAGGAAATTTTTCGAAAATTGACTATTTATAGGAAATTTTTCGAAAATTGACTATTTATAAGAAATTTTTCGAAAATTGACTATTTATAGGAAATTTTTCGAAAATTGACTATTTATAGGAAATTTTTCGAAAATTGACTATTTATAGGAAATTTTTCGAAAATTGACTATTTATAGGAAATTTTTCGAAAATTGACTATTTATAGGAAATTTTTCGAAAATTGTCTATTTATAGGAAATTTTTCGAAAATTGACTATTTATAGGAAATTTTTCGAAAATTGACTATTTATAGGAAATTTTTCGAAAATTGACTATTTATAGGAAATTTTTCGAAAATTGACTATTTAAAGGAAATTTTTCGAAAATTGACTATTTAAAGGAAATTTTTCGAAAATTGACTATTTATAGGAAATTTTTCGAAAATTGACTATTTAAAGGAAATTTTTCCAAAATAGACTATTTATAGGAAATTTTTCCAAAATAGACTATTTATAGGAAATTTTTCGAAAAATTACTATTTTTAGGAAATTTTTCGAAAATTGTCTATTTATAGGAAATTTTTCGAAAATTGTCTATTTATAGGAAATTTTTCGAAAATTTACTATTTATAGGAAATTTTTCGAAAAATTACTATTTATAGGAAATTTTTCGAAAATTTACTATTTAAAGGAAATTTTTCGAAAATTAACTATTTATAGCAAATTTTTCGAAAATTGACTATTTATAGGAAATTTTTCGAAAATTGACTATTTATAAGAAATTTTTCGAAAATTGACTATTTATAAGAAATTTTTCGAAAATTGACTATTTATAGGAAATTTTTCAAAATTGACTTTCTATAGGAAATTTTTCGAAAATTGACTATTTATAGGAAATTTTTCGAAAATTGACTATTTATAAGAAATTTTTCGAAAATTGACTATTTATAGGAAATTTTTCGAAAATTGACTATTTATAGGAAATTTTTCGAAAATTGACTATTTATAGGAAATTTTTCGAAAATTGACTATTTATAGGAAATTTTTCGAAAATTGACTATTTATAGGAAATTTTTCGAAAATTGTCTATTTATAGGAAATTTTTCGAAAATTGACTATTTATAGGAAATTTTTCGAAAATTGACTATTTATAGGAAATTTTTCGAAAATTGACTATTTATAGGAAATTTTTCGAAAATTGACTATTTAAAGGAAATTTTTCGAAAATTGACTATTTATAGGAAATTTTTCGAAAATTGACTATTTAAAGGAAATTTTTCGAAAATAGACTATTTATAGGAAATTTTTCGAAAAATTACTATTTATAGGAAATTTTTCGAAAATTGTCTATTTATAGGAAATTTTTCGAAAATTGTCTATTTATAGGAAATTTTTCGAAAATTTACTATTTATAGGAAATTTTTCGAAAATTTACTATTTATAGGAAATTTTTCGAAAAATTACTATTTATAGGAAATTTTTCGAAAATTGACTATTTAAAGGAAATTTTTCGAAAATTGACTATTTATAGGAAATTTTTCGAAAATTGACTATTTATAGGAAATTTTTCGAAAATTGACTATTTAAAGGAAATTTTTCGAAAATTGACTATTTATAGGAAATTTTTCGAAAATTGACTATTTATAGGAAATTTTTCGAAAATTGACTATTTATAGGAAATTTTTCGAAAATTTACTATTTATAGGAAATTTTTCGAAAATTGACTACTTATAGGAAATTTTTCAAAAATTGACTATTTATAGGAAATTTTTCGAAAATTGACTATTTATAGGAAATTTTTCGAAAATTGACTATTTATAGGAAATTTTTCGAAAATTTACTATTTATAGGAAATTTTTCGAAAATTGACTATTTATAGGAAATTTTTCGAAAATTGACTATTTATAGGAAATTTTTCGAAAATTGACTATTTATAGGAAATTTTTCGAAAATTGGCTATTTATAGGAAATTTTTCGAAAATTGACTACAACTTTATCTAGAAATTTCGATCTAAATATCAACTTTTAACCTATAAATTCAAGTTGCCCGAATTTTTGGATAAAATATTAATCAAACTTCAAGTTGCCACATTTGGGGTTCAAATAAATCTTATTTCCAACAACACATCCTTTTGAATTTCCCTATATTTCAATCCAATATCCTTTTTTCCAAATTCGGTCATAGCATATTAAATTTTATATATTTTCCCCTAATATGTTTGTGTGTTATTTTTTTAGAATTTCACATTTTATTTTATATTTGTGCAAAGTTAAGTGGATCCGTTCCCTTTTCATTGTCACTTGAGCATGTGTTGAAAATTTTCAATTTTATTTGAAATGTGTTGTTTGAATTAAAGCCAGACCAACAACGGTCCTACACTTATCCTGTTGAGAGCAATGCAAATAGAACAAAAACAAAAAAAAAGGAATATCCAGGAAGAGTGTGCCTATGCGTGTAAGTGTTCAATAGGATAATGCGTCAGTCAGGGTACGCATTTCAAATTAATGATTAAAGTATTTTTTTTAGTTTGAAAATACAAAAAAATTTCAAATTTCAATTAGTTATTTTAGGAATAAATGCACTTTAGCCGACATGTCTAGGGATATTGAGTGATGATTGAAATGCAGTGAAATGAAATGTTAAGAGGTTTAGCCTTAAGTTGCCCGCAAGGGGAGGAAGTGTTAAAGAAAATGTTTATTTAAGTTAGGGATCGAGTTTAGTACGATGAGTGCCTAATTTAAAAATATGTTATTTTATTTATTTCACATATGGAAATGCTAAAATGATTAATGATCACGGAAAAATATATATCTAAGCTAACGATTTAGCAGACTTTGTACCATGTACCCATTATAATATGCCTGTAGCATTTAAGACCTCCCATACATCATTATTGGTTTTACTTCTTCTGTAGTCAATCAGTGACCGGTTTTAATCCCAATAATTTTTAGTCATGTCTTTAGATTTTGGTCTTGAAATTCAGTTGTCATGTAGTAATCCAACTTACTTTCTAAAATTGAAGTCGACTTAAAATTTGTATTATCGCCCTATATCATTTTGATCCATCGAACGGTTACATTTTTCGCAAAATACACGTTTAATATTGTCTTCCAAAGCGTCAATCTTAGCTGGCTTATTTCTAATGACCTCTGATCTTGTATATATCCAGAGAAAATACTCAAAAGGTACGAAATGGCATGAAATGAGGAAGCTATGCCAATCTCCTGGAATGAAGGTATACTAGTCAAAATATGCGAGTAATTTTGAACATAATATCCATTTATCTAGCGTTTATCGACTTTATGAAGGCCTTCAAAAGTGTCAATAGGAGCTTTCTTTGGAGAATTTCAGAATATCGTAAAATGTCAACGATAGTACTGAACTTAATTCTGACAACGCACGTAGATTTAAAATATCAGGTCTAGAGATGGGTTTAGACCTGGGTATTTACCTATTTGCACCCACCTTTATACCCGGGTATTTATCTAATTACGGGTAAATACTCATTTGAATAACAAATACTCGTTGTTACATAGAGCAACAGAATTTTGAACATTTTCGAATTTATCTGAGGCATTGGAATTCATTTACACAATGTCACAGGCGCTTAATATAAATGTAATGGCAGATTTTTTCAATTACAAGGCCAGAAATGATTTTTGGATGAAATTTCTCCAGTAAATTAGTGGAAAGAAATTTGTGGAAGTACGCAATTAAGAAAATTAGATGTTCGAATTTTAACAGCTCCCTGTACTTCAGCTGCTTCTGAACGTGCCCTTAGCACCCACAGCTTCTTCTTTTAAATTTTTTTTATTTTGATTTATACCCACATTTTGGGTAAATACTCAAGTGCTTGGGTATTTACCTTTTAATACCCTGGGTATTTACCTTTTAATACCCTGGGTATTTACCTTTTAATACCCAATTTACCATTTACGTATTTACCCTTGTCTCATCACTAATCAGCTCCTTTACATGGGTAAATTGTTAAAACCGTTCGATGTTACAACTGGAGTAAGGCAATGATGTATCTTTGTCACCTATGCTTTTTAACCTCGTCATGGACAATATAATGCTCTCGGCTTTGAATGGTAGAAGAGGTATCCAATGGACACCCTTTAAACTTCTCCAGGAATATGCCGATGACGTATGTCTTCTAAGCCAAAAGCACAGGTCACCTTCAAGAATATTTAAATGACTGGAAATCCATGTTTCCAAGACAAAGATTTTGCCCAGAGGCTATGGCGCAAACCCATCGCCACACACCAACTTGGATAACGAGATTATTAGATGTGTAGGTTTCTTCAATTATCTGGGAAGTCTGATATCTATAAGAAGTGACTCCGACGAAGACATTGAATGGCGTATTAATAAGGCAAAATCTGCATTCGGCATTCTCTGAGCTATTAAGAAATCTTGGCAAATTTTAACAGCAACTAAGTTACGAATGTATAACTCGAATTTGAAGTTCATCCTGTATTACGGTCGCGAAACATGGAAACGCACAATTGCCATCGATATGCGGCTGCGAACCTTTGCAAATCCACAGGGAAGAGGCCGTCGTGTTGGTACACCTTCTAAAACGTAGAGAAGTTGAATTAATGCTGTTGCATTAATATAAAAGGATGGTTGAGACCTTATAAAAGGATGGTTGAGACCTTAGCTTAGCAAAACATTGATTTATCTTATGATGTATGATATATAATACGGGACAAGCTTAACAGCAACTTATTGTAACTAATTTAGTCAATATTTGTCTGAGATTTCTGCCAAAAAGTCTCCAATTTCTTTGGTCTAACATGGGAGCGTTATGTCGCTGCAGAAATAAATACAAAAGGAGATGTGGGTAATGTGGTATACCTATTTGACTGTAGCATTCATCTAGAATGAATATAACTGGATCAGCTTCAGACGGCTTTATTTCCCCCTAATTCATAATAAAAAATAAAGCTATAGTTAAAAGTTGCGATACCACATTACCACCAATGTAGAGCCGATATTATAAACTTTCAACACCTATCATTAAATCTGTTTAGTTTAGATCAATGATCGGCAAATTAGCTCCTAAGGGCCGAGCACCAAGCGTCATTTTCACATACACAAACCCTACCACGGGTTTAGATCTATTTAGATCAGTGAAGGTCTGACTCGTGGTAAAATTTCTGTGCCTAATATAATTATCACGAGTCTGACTCGCGGTACAATTTCTGTGCCTAACATGATTATTACGAGTCTGACTCGTTTTACGACTGTTCTAACGCATCAAAACTGGTTTGTTTGTTTGTTTAGTTCAAGTTGTGTGCGAACTAGGGTGTTCATTTTACTCGACTTTTAATTGTTTGAGTAATCAAATAACTTGAAAATGGGGTTTTTTAGTTACTCGGAAAATCGATTAATCGTTAAATATTACTCGAGTTAATCGAGTAAAAAATTCATCTTAAAATTACTCGAGTAAGATTTTCCTGTAAGCTTTTTATATATTTTTTTAATACAACAATTTTTTAACAAAATGATAGTGTTTTATTAACAAAAACGCAATAATTCGCAATAAAAAAAGAAACAAAAATATAAAAATTTATTTTTAATACAAATTAATATATGTAACACCCTTAATATTTTAAGTGAGTTTATTTACTTCAATATATAGAAAGCAATCTTTCGATTTCATAAATCCTGAGTTTGATCTAACAGATAAGTAGGCTCTACGACTACCTTTTACACGGCATTTACACATGCAAGTGAAAAAAGCTCAATACATTTATATTTTTTTTACTAACACAATCACACTTCTGCAAGTTGTAGGCTCACTTGCAAGCGATTTTGATTGCCAGTGATTTTTTTACTTGCATGTCAGAAGAATACGTATACACAACTTGTAACAAGTCACCTACGTGTGTAAACGTACTGTTACTTATGTTTACAATGGGATCTTCAACTGGACTAAAGTAGGATCTACGATAACATTGCGTCCTTTAACTGAACTATAGTAGGTCGTACTGTTACTATAGTAGGACCTAGGATTACACAGGGATCTTTAACTAAACTATAGTAGTATCTACGAATACATCGGAGACTTCAACTGGACTATAGTAGGTTTTACGATTGCAAAGGTACCTTCAACTAATTTTTAACAGGAGCTACGATTACATTAGGATCTTTAGATATACAATAGTAAAAATTACGAATACATTGGATACCACAAGAGGTCTAGGTCTAGAGACTAGGCTATTTGTATCTGAAATATTGACTATATATATACTATGGACTGTATACATACAATGGACTATATACATATTACAAGTTGTAATTTACAAGTCACGATTATTGCTTAGAATTGACAATATTAAAATCCACGACTATTTTATAAATGGAAAATTAACTATATTGAAACCCTCGATTATTGCTTTAAATTAACTATAGTAGAACCATCAATTATTGCCTAAGATGGACCATAGAACGGTAGATGATTGATTTAAGTGGTCTTCATTTGAACCCTTGATTATTGCATAAAATGGAATATATCATTAGTAGCAGCAAATACTTTCAAGTCAAAGTTGGCCATTATTAAACAAGAAAACTTTTTCTTAACTCGTAATCAGAAATAATTTTACTCGAGTAACTCGATTACTCGTGGAAAATTACTCAAATAAATCTTTATTTGAAATTAACCATTTTATTATACTCGAGCGATTAATTGATTTTATTTTTCCGATTAATCGAGCAAACATAACTCGAGTAAACACCCTAGTGCGAACAGATGGAAGCGAACTTCGTAGCGCTAGCTATTGAGCTAAAACTGGTTTTCGTTAAAGATTGAGGTTGCCGGCCAGTTGATACGTTTAAAGAGATCTATCAACGAATAACGACCAGAATATTAGATCGGTCAAATACTATGTATTTGAAAAACAGTGATTGAAAAGTTTCGGAAATAAAAAAACCGCGGAAGCAAAGTTGTACACCAAATTCTTATATTTGAGGTATGGTTTAAACTACAATTCCAATTTAAGTGGAAGCAAAGTTGTACACCAAATTCTAATATTTGAAGTATGGTTTAAACTACAATTCCAGTTTAAATTCTTGCTTTAAAGTTATCTTCCGTTCTAATTTCAGTTTTAAGTTGGGTTGAGCTTTAGTTTTGATTCCGTTCTAAGTTCACTGATAGGTTCTGTTTTAGGTTTAATAATGAATTCGGATTTTCTTTCACTATTACAGCCTTTAGTTGTTGATTTCCTCTTTAAATCATTTAATTTTACTTAAATATTTCATTGTAATATCAACATTTACATTATAAACAAACGAATATCCAATGTCATGTTCCCAGTGTGAGTCCGACAATTAAAAACTAAACATTTCAATAACTATAGACCAGCTGGAGCAGCTGAATAATGACTTAACTAACTCCGATGCTAAAGAAGATTTGTTTATATGTCTTGTGTTCTATTGAAATTGCATAAAGTGTAATGTAATCAATATTACAATAAATTGAGTATTAGACTGAATTTTGAAATACAGTCCTATTCATTTAAATATAACCACCTAAAACGATCTTAGTAAAATGACTCTATTAAAAAATCGAATATGGGCAAATCCTGCTTGACGGACGATACATTTGTACGAATTTTGTTGTACTAAAATGTATCCCATTTTCGTTCTACACTAGATATCTTTGCACAGATTTCTGAGAATATTAGCCCATCGATTGTGCTATCGAATAGCATTTGTTAATTTACACTTTTCTTTTGGAGGAAAAAGATATTCGCTTTTAAAGTGCTGTGACGGACGCTACAAAAAATGGAAGTGACTTTTTTTCAATACGTGTTTCTGTAATTTTCATCAAATCGGTCATAGTAGTACAAAAATTTTAAATACATTAAAGATAGAGCAAAATCAGAGGATTACAAAACAGTCTTGATAAAATATTTTAAAGTTTCCCGTTTCACCAAAAATCCATAAATGAACTGTTGCGGACGCAACGTTAAGGACGATATAATATTTACTTGCACGTTTTTCATTAGGAAAACTGCATATTTCATATTTTTTTTTTTTTAAGGGTTCGTAAAACAGTAAAAATATTGGTGTTATTTGTTCCCGAATTTCACCTCCTTCGCGGTTAAAAATGCGATTTTAGCGCACAATTTAATATTTCACAAAACAGCTACAAACATATATTTATTGAAAGTTTTTCACTTTTTACATCTTATTTTTCGTCGAAAGAATGCTGAGGCTAGATGTTAGAGTGTCCCAAAAATCCAAAAAAAATCAAATTTCAAAAGCATAAAATTTGCCCCACTGTATATTTTTTTTAACACCTAATATCTTAAATTTAATCTGTGGATATAGACAGTGTTATTGCTTTATAAATAAGACAAATATGTGTTCGTAAATATTGTATTTAATAAATATCATTTTGTAAAAAATATATATACTGTGACGGACGCTACACACTTTCCCATACATATTATTCTGTAAAATGCTATATAAACATCTATATATTTTTAGCCTAATGTAAAACATACTATAAGTTCTCTTTACGAACCAAGTTCAATTGGAGAAAAAAGAAAAATTGCACTAGTCAATTTAAAAAAAAAATCCTTTATTTCTGTGGCGGACGCTAAACACTGTGAGCTCTTTTTTACTTGACGTTATTTATATCACTCCAATTACTTTTGATGGGGTCTTTTACATCTAATTGTATAAAATTAAGCAGTATTTGAGCCCATACTGAAACTTGATACCTAAATTGATCTTTTTGTGATTTTTATGAACTTTTCAAAAACCTATTATTTATTTTAAAGAATTTATAAAAATTCGAATGAAGACCTACCATTCACGAAGAGAGCAATCAAAAATTGTATCCATTATATATTCTAAAGGATCAATATATGGTAATTTTTTCATAAACTCAAATACGTGATTTTGACAGTTTTAAAATTTTGTCCTTGGTTTAATGTTTTTCGGATTTGCCCATATTGAAAATTGCTTCAATTCTTTTAAAAGGTATTACATTAGACAAATAAAATTGTTTGACTCTATAAAGACATTTTGCTAAGAACATACATTTTGTTTGGGTATAATTAAACAAATAGAACTGTATTTGTAAACAAATTCTGTTAAAAACTCTTTTAAACAGTTGCATATTTTAATTTCTTTTAAATGTTTTCTAAAGACTCTTTTCTGTGTTTTATATTAAAGTGGGAGCTCGAAAGAAAAACTGACAAATAAATATAATGAACTTCAAACATTGGGGCAAATTTTCTATCTTTCAGATGCAGACGTTTTCTTTCTTTTCTTTTTTTTTTTAATTTATTATCTGTCAGTAACCAGAGAAAGAACCATTTTTATGCCACAAAAACATGTTGATAGTACTCTTATTCCTCAATATTTTAGTATTTATGTGAATATATTTAATATTTTTGTTTTTTGTAAGGAAAAATAATACCCTAGATGGCAATTGTATTGTATGAGAATTTTTATATTTTTTCCAAAATATCTTCAAAAACCACTTTAGAGTTAGATATTTTCATAAGTAATAGTATTTTGTTAGGTTTTTAGTTTTTCCATATTTATTTCTATTTGAAAGCAATGCATTTATGTATTTCCAAGTTGATGATGCTGACTGCTACTTCTGCTGGTAACTTTTTTATCACTTGTTTAATATATTTCGAATGGTAATTTGTTATCGCAAGACCTAAATCGTTTATGGCAACTTTAAATACACATTTTCTTAGAAAATTTCACACATTCCTAAATAGTTTTTTTCCACTTGTTTTTTTAAAGTTCATAGTGAAATTTATGATTTCTAAATTGTTTTCTTATATTCGGAATGTGTTTTCAATACTATTAAGATGTTAAAGCTGATATTTCTGTTGGTGATATCAAAACAAATTACATTTTTCTTTTTGTTCTACTTGAGATAAAAAAAAAATATTTGATAAAAATTTTACTAAAGAAAAATTTTTAAAAAAATTTTACTAAAGAAAAATTTTTAACAAAATTTTACAAAAGAAAAATTTTTAACAAAATTTTAATAAAGAAAAATTTTTAACAAAATTTTACTAAAGAAAAATTTTTAACAAAATTTTTCTAAAGAAAAATTTTGATCAAAATTTTACTAAAAAAAATTTTTGAACAAAATTTTACTAAAGAAAAATTTTTAACAAAATTTTACTAAAAAAAAAATTTTAACAAAATTTTACTAAAGAAAAATTTTTAACAAAATTTTACTAAAGAAAAAATTTTTAAAAAATTTTACCAAAGAAAAATTTTTAACAAAATTTTACTAAACAAAAATTTTTAACAAAATTTTACTAAAAAAAATTTTTAACAAAATTTTACTAAAGAAAAATTTTTAACAAAATTTTACTAAAGAAAAATTTTTAACAAAATTTGACTTAAGAAAAATTTTTAACAAAATTTTACTTAAGAAAAATTTTAATCAAAATTTTACTAAAGACAAATTTTGATCAAAATTTTACTAAAAACAAATTTTGATCAAAATTTTACTAAAGACAAATTTTGATCAAAATTTTACTAAAGAAAAATTTTGATCAAAATTTTACTAAAGAAAAATTTTGATCAAAATTTTACTAAAGACAAATTTTGATCAAAATTTTACTAAAGACAAATTTTGATCAAAATTTTAGTAAAGACAAATTTTGATCAAAATTTTACTAAAGACAAATTTTGATCAAAATTTTACTAAAGACAAATTTTGATCAAAATTTTACTAAAGACAAATTTTGATCAAAATTTTACTAAAGAAAAATTTTGATCAAAATTTTACTAAAGAACAAAATTTTTAGTAAAATTTTGATCAAAATTTGTCTTTAGTAAAATTTTGATCAAAATTTTTCTTTAGTAAAATTTTGATCAAAATTTTTCTTTAGTAAAATTTTGATCAAAATTTGTCTTTAGTAAAATTTTGATCAAAATTTTTCTTTAGTAAATTTTGATCAAAATTTTTCTTTAGTAAAATTTTGATCAAAATTTTTCTTTAGTAAAATTTTGATCAAAATTTTTCTTTAGTAAAATTTTGATCAAAATTTTTCTTTAGTAAAATTTTGATCAAAATTTTTCTTTAGTAAAATTTTGATCAAAATTTTTCTTTAGTAAAATTTTGATCAAAATTTTTCTTTAGTAAAATTTTGATCAAAATTTTTCTTTAGTAAAATTTTGATCAAAATTTTTCTTTAGTAAAATTTTGATCAAAATTTTTCTTTAGTAAAATTTTGATCAAAATTTTTCTTTAGTAAAATTTTGATCAAAATTTTTCTTTAGTAAAATTTTGATCAAAATTTTTCTTTAGTAAAATTTTGATCAAAATTTTTCTTTAATAAAATTTTGACCAACATTTTTCTTTAGTAAAATTTTGACCAGAATTTTTCTTTAGTAAAATTTTGACCAAAATTTTTCTTTAGTAAAATTTTGATCAAAATTTTTCTTTAGTAAAATTTTGATCAAAATTTTTCTTTAGTAAAATTTTGATTAAAATTTTGATCAAAATTTTTCTTTAGTAAAATTTGGATCAAAATTTGTCTTTAGTAAAATTTTGATCAAAATTTGTCTTTAGTAAAATTTTGATCAAAATTCGTCTTTAATAAAATTTTAATCAAAATTTTTCTTTAGTAAAATTTTGATCAAAAATTTTTTTGTAAAATTTTGATCAAATTTTTTTTTTTTTTAAATTTTGATCAAAATTATTCTTTATTAAAATTTTAACCAAAAATTGCCTTTAGCAAAATTTCGAATTAAAATGTGTCTTTTGTAAAGTTTTGATCAAAATTTTTCTTAAGTAAATTTTTTATCAAAATGTCTCTAAGCTCCCATTTTCATTTAACTTAAGATTTTATCGATATTTGTTACACTAAACAAGTACAAGACATAGGACAAATTGCATCCAAAACTTAACCATTTAGTATCCACAGAATGGATTTCATCTGTAAAATCCATCAAAATTAAGAAAAGCCATCAACAAAATTAACAAAACACAACCAAACAAAAATGTACTAAAAATTTGGAGTAAAACTTCATCATTTGGGTATTAAACAAAGCGGCAAAAAAGCTTTTGATCTGATTTATTTCTGGAAATGAATAAATTTCATTTTTGGAGCATAACTGATGACTCAGTGACTGACTGGATGGATGCTTAAATGTTGAACCCCACAACAATCAACAAACTTACACATCATCTCATCAAGCAAAGTCACATATAACTCCACTCCAGCCGTCAGTGTAAATGATGAGGACAAAAAGGAGAACATAATCAACGAAATAGGGAAATTAAAATATGGAACAACTGTATCATGGAGGAGGTGATATTGCACTTTAATTCATAACATGCGTTACAAAATCTGTTTCATTTTGTTTCTTTTTTTTTTTTTGGGAGTTGCAGTAGGTTTAAATATATTTTGGAAATTGTGCTTTTATGAGGGCACATCCAAAAATGAAAAACTGTATAAAGTGCATTTTTTTTGTTTAGGTCTTTGTGTCCGTCTGTCTATGCTTTTAATATTTTAAGAGGGCGTTCGTTTATGGAGGAATTTGTCGCTGGAGCATGTTGTTAAACATGTGTTAAGGAAAATTTATTTATTTAGTTTGAGTGGATTTTTATTTTCCTTTTTCTTTTTTTTTACAGAAATAATCAACGAAATGGGGGAACATTTTTGTTTGCTCTTGTTGTACTTTGGCATTTGTTTGAGTGTCACAATTTAAAATGAGTCTGGAAAAATGTTTAATGAAATTTGATAGAAGTATTTTTTTTCTTTTGGAAAAAGTAATTAATTTTGAATATTTTCTTCTTTAAAAAAAGATAATTTTAGTAAAATTTTCATTTAAGTAAAATTTTGATCAAAATATCACTTTTGTAAAAATTTGATCAAAATATCACTTTAGTAAAATTTTTGATCAAAATTTTACTAAAGAAAAATTTTACTAAAGAATTATATTGATCAAAATGTTATTAAGGAAAAATTTTGATCAAAATTTTACTAAAGAAAAATTTTGATCAAAATTTTACTAAAGAAAAATTTTGATCAAAATTTTACTAAAGAAAAATTTTGATCAAAATTTTACTAAAGAAAAATTTTGATCAAAATTTTACTAAAGAAAAATTTTGATCAAAATTTTACTAAAGAAAAATTTTGATCAAAATTTTACTAAAGAAAAATTTTGATCAAAATTTTACTAAAGACAAATTTTGATCAAAATTTCACAAAAGACAAATTTTGATCAAAATTTCACAAAAGACAAATTTTGATCAAAATTTTACTAAAGACAAAATTTGATCAAAATTTTACTAAAGAAAAATTTTGATCAAAATTTTACTAAAAACAAATTTTGATCAAAATTTCACAAAAGACAAATTTTGATCAAAATTTCACAAAAGACAAATTTTGATCAAAATTTCACAAAAGACAAATTTTGATCAAAATTTTACTAAAGACAAAATTTGATCAAAATTTTACTAAAGAAAAATTTTGATCAAAATTTTACTAAAAACAAATTTTGATCAAAATTTTACTAAAGACAAATTTTGATCAAAATTTTACTAAAGACAAATTTTGATCAAAATTTTACTAAAGACAACTTTTGATCAAAATTTTACTAAAGACAACTTTTGATCAAAATTTTACTAAAGACAAATTTTGATCAAAATTTTACTAAAGACAAATTTTGATCGAAATTTTACTAAAGAAAAATTTTGATCAAAATCAAACTAACATTTCTTAGATTTATAAAAAAATCCAATTTTTAGTACTTGATAAAACTTTTTATACAAAAAACCTGCTTAAGTTCAATTGAACAACTTTGGAATTTCCCAGTCCTTCTTAGCAAATTTCCATGAAATGTAATGAATCAAATAAATATTTACATTTCATATGAAACTTAAAGATACAATTACAAGATACACAAAAGTTCGTAAATACTTCCAGTAGCATTTAAAAATAACAATAATAAAATTCCACATTTTATTTATTCTTCAGTTTCTTTTTTTTACTAATTTTAGATGTAAATAATTTCTTTGCTAGTTGAGATATTTATGTTTATTTGTGCGTGTAAGAAGAGTTCTTTAAATAATTTAAATTTTTATCAATTTAGCATAACAATTGAGTTGATACACCAACGTCAGCGTCATTGAGATCGTCATTCTACACCATTTCCAGTTGTAAATGAGAAAAGTGAAATTGAAAGGGAGAATTTACATCTGGGTAGATTGAGAGAGGGCATGTATGATATGTAGATGGACGATGTTTTCATTCAGACAGTTGTGGACCCATTAAGACAGGGAACGTTCTAACAAACCCGAAGCCCGATTGTTCTTTATATTTAATTATAATTTGAAAATAAAAATTCTTATTCCAAATGGTGTACACATTTAAAACGTTTATGAATTGTTTATGTTTATCAGTTGTAGAAAAATACTTATCATTTCTTTTTCAGTTCCTTAAAATATTACAAATACGATAAATGCCACAGAATAATTTTAAGGGACAGAATATACGTAAGACACCCACATACAGTAGCTTCATAGTGATGCATCTTTGAAAGAAATATAGCAGAAGATGCATAATTGGTTAACAATTGTACAACAATTGCAAAGAATTTTATTTAAGTTCGTTTAAGTTAAATAAACAATTTGATAAAAGAAGACATAGACATACGGACGGACTAATTAGTGATGAAGGAGCAGCTAAACGGACGCAATAAACGAACATTTAAATGATGATGGAATGTAATAATTCGTTGATTTTATCATTGAAACAATTTTGGAATTCAACAAATTTGACATAGGGAAATTTTATTCAAAATTTTACAAAAGAATAATTTTGATCAAAATTGTACTAAAGTGAAATTTTGATCAAAATTTTACTAAAGTGAAATTTTAATCAAAATTTTACTAAAGTGAAATTTTAATCAAAATTTTACTTAAGTGAAATTTTGATCAAAATTTTACTAAAGTGAAATTTTGATCAAAATTTTACTAAAGTGAAATTTTGATCAAAATTTTACTAAAGTGAAAATTTGATCAAAATTTTACTAAAGTGAAATTTTGATAAACATTTTTTTTAGTAAAATTTTGATCAAAATTTTTCCTTAATAAAATTTTGATCAATATAATTCTTAAGTAAAATTTTTATCAAAATTTTTCTTTAGTAAAATTTTGATCAAAATTTGTCTTAAGTAAAATTTTGATCAAAATTTGTCTTAAGTAAAATTTTGATCAAAATTTTTCTTCAGTAATATTTTGATCAAAATTTTTCTTTAGTAAAATTTTTATCAAAATTTTTCTTTAGTAAAATTTTTATCAAAATTTTTCTTTAGTAAAATTTTTATCAAAATTTTTCTTTAGTAAAATTTTGATAAAAATTTTACTAAAGAAAAATTTTGATCAAAATATTACTGAAGAAAAATTTTGATCAAAACTTTACTTAAGACAAATTTTGATCAAAATTTTACTTAAGACAAATTTTGATCAAAATTTTACTAAAGAAAAATTTTACTAAAGAATTATATTGATCAAAATGTTATTAAGGAAAAATTTTGATCAAAATTTGTGTTAAGTAAAATTTTGATCAAAATTTGTGTTAAGTAAAATTTTGATCAAAATTTGTGTTAAGTAAAATTTTGATCAAAATTTTTCTTTAGTAAAATTTTGATCAAAATTTTTCTTTAGTAAAATTTTGATCAAAATTTTTCTTTAGTAAAATTTTGATCAAAATTTTTCTTTAGTAAAATTTTGATCAAAATTTTTCTTTAGTAAAATTTTGATCAAAATTTTTCTTTAGTAAAATTTTGATCAAAATTTTTCTTTAGTAAAATTTTGATCAAAATTTTTCTTTAGTAAAATTTTGATCAAAATTTTTCTTTAGTAAAATTTTGATCAAAATTTTTCTTTAGTAAAATTTTGATCAAAATTTTTCTTTAGTAAAATTTTGATCAAAATTTTTCTTTAGTAAAATTTTGATCAAAATTTTTCTTTAGTAAAATTTTGATCAGAATTTTTCTTTAGTAAAATTTTGATCAAAATTTTTCTTTAGTAAAATTTTGATCAAAATTTTTCTTTAGTAAAATTTTGATCAAAATTTTTCTTTAGTAAAATTTTGATCAAAATTTTTCTTTAGTAAAATTTTGATCAAAATTTTTCTTTAGTAAAATTTTGATCAAAATTTTTCTTTAGTAAAATTTTGATCAAAATTTTTCTTTAGTAAAATTTTGATCAAAATTTTTCTTTAGTAAAATTTTGATCAAAATTTTTCTTTAGTAAAATTTTGATCAAAATTTTTCTTTAGTAAAATTTTGATCAAAATTTTTCTTTAGTAAAATTTTGATCAAAATTTTTCTTTAGTAAAATTTTGATCAAAATTTTTCTTTAGTAAAATTTTGATCAAAATTTTTCTTTAGTAAAATTTTGATCAAAATTTTTCTTTAGTAAAATTTTGATCAAAATTTTTCTTTAGTAAAATTTTGATCAAAATTTTTCTTTAGTAAACTTTTGATCAAAATTTTTCTTTAGTAAAATTTTGATCAAAATTTTTCTTTAGTAAAATTTTGATCAAAATTTTTCTTTAGTAAAATTTTGATCAAAATTTTTCTTTAGTAAAATTTTGATCAAAATTTTTCTTTAGTAAAATTTTGATCAAAATTCGTCTTTAATAAAATTTTAATCAAAATTTTTCTTTAGTAAAATTTTGATCAAAATTTTTCTTTAGTAAAATTTTGATCAAAATTTTTCTTTAGTAAAATTTTGATCAAAATTTTTCTTTAGTAAAATTTTGATCAAAATTTTTCTTTAGTAAAATTTTGATCAAAATTTTTCTTTAGTAAAATTTTGATCAAAATTTTTCTTTAGTAAAATTTTGATCAAAATTTTTCTTTAGTAAAATTTTGATCAAAATTTTTCTTTAGTAAAATTTTGATAAAAATTTTTCTTTAGTAAATTTTTGATCAAAATTTTTCTTTAGTAAAATTTTGATCAAAATTTTTCTTTAGTAAAATTTTGATCAAAATTTTTCTTTAGTAAAATTTTGATCAAAATTTTTCTTTAGTAAAATTTTGATCAAAATTTTTCTTTAGTAAAATTTTGATCAAAATTTTTCTTTAGTAAAACTTTTATCAAAATTTTTCTTTAGTAAAATTTTGATCAAAATTTTTCTTTAGTAAAATTTTGATCAAAATTTTTCTTTAGTAAAATTTTTCTTTAGTAAAATTTTTATCAAAATTTTTCTTTAGTAAAACTTTTATCAAAATTTTTCTTTAGTAAAATTTTGATCAAAATTTTTCTTTAGTAAAATTTTGATCAAAATTTTTCTTTAGTAAAATTTTGATCAAAATTTTTCTTTAGTAAAATTTTGATCAAAATTTTTCTTTAGTAAAATTTTGATCAAAATTTTTCTTTAGTAAAATTTTGATAAAAATTTTTCTTTAGTAAATTTTTGATCAAAATTTTTCTTTAGTAAAATTTTGATCAAAATTTTTCTTTAGTAAAATTTTGATCAAAATTTTTCTTTAGTAAAATTTTGATCAAAATTTGTCTTATATAAAATTTTGAGCAAAATTTGTCTTAAATAAAATTTTGATCAAAATTTGTCTTAAATAATTTATAAATTTATTTAATTTATAAATTTATATTTAATTTGTAAGTTTAAAATTAAATTTACGCCAATTAATTATGTTTTCTTAATTAATTTAATACATTCTATATCTGATAATCCTATTTAGATGGTATGATTGAATAAATGATTTCATATTCGTAAATGGGCTAGGAAGTGTCTGTCAGAAGATGTGGAATCGTTATAGCAAAATAAGTAGATAAATATGTAAATGTTAATGGGAAAATCAATTAATATTCAATACAAATACGTTGGCAGACATATTCATTCATCATCAGTAAATATTGATATAATAAGTAAATTGAATTTATTAAATGTATAAAATTTTATTTTAATTTATAAATTTTAGTGAAAATTTCTTAAAAAAAAAACAAGAAAATGGAGTCATAATGAATTAAGCACGTTATAATGAGATTATAACGTATTAAAACGCTATTATAATATATTGCAAAGCTTTATAGTGCAGTTATAATATATTATAGCTCATTATAATGCTCATATATTATATTAAAATATATTATAACGCTGTTATAATGTATTATAATCCAATTAAGATGTATTATAATTCATTAAAATGAATTGTAACGCATTTTATTCTATACGAGCTCATTATAACGCGATTATAATGTATTCTAACACGTTATAATGCTATTATAATGCAGTTATAATGTATTATAACACATTTTAATGCACTAATAATGCACTATAACGCATTAGAATGCTATTATATTGTATTATAATTCATTAAAACGCTGTTATAAGGTATTATATTAATCTAAAACACTTATTTATTCTAAACACACCAAAATTAATAAATAAAACTTTATAATAATTGAACAAATAACGCCTTTAGATGCTGATGATGCAAAATGTAAATAATAAAAAACTTTACGATTCAATTGAAATGCGAGCATGCCGTTCCAATCCAAACGTGTTGGAATTTGAAAAATTTCATTGATTATGCGTAAAAATAGCAAATATTTCATTAATGATAAATACCGAAAAAAATAGAAGTGAGGAGGAGAAATACAATGCTGAGATTTTGTAACACAATGAAAAATATTTAAAAAGTGCTTGAGTTTGTTTAGATTAGAACATTTTTTATTGTAAACAGCAGAAAAGTGTTGATAGTTTAATTAATACAATCAACATTTAGGTTTTCAATACAAATTTGAAATTGCTAATCGAAGAACACTGTTTATTTGAGAAATTGAAAATGAAACAAATTGGACAAAGCATTTACAAGTTTATAATTAACCAAAGGGTTTCATGCTAAAAATAGGGCAATATCTCTTAAAGATTTTTAAAATTAGACCATTTTTAATTGAAATTCAGAAATATTCAATTGAAATTGAGAATATTCAATTGGAATTGAAAATATTCAATTGAAATTGAAAAATTTTCAATTGAAATTGAGAATTTTCATTTGAAATTGAGAAATTTTCAATTAAAATTGAGAAAACCCAAATTGAAAATAAGAAACATTCAATTGAAATTGAGAAATTTTTAATTAAAATCAGAAATTTTCAATTGAAATTGAGAATTTTTAAATTTAAATTGAGAATTTTTCAATTGAACTTGAGAAAAGTCCAATTGAAAATAAGGTTGAATTTTTTAATTGAAATTGAGAAATTTTCAATCGAAAATGAGAAGTTTGCAATTGAAAATGAGAAATTTTCAATTGAAAATGAGAAATTTTCAATTGAAAATGAGAAATTTTCAGTTAAAAAAAGAGAAATTTTCAATTGAAAATGAGAAATTTTCAATTGAAAATGAGAAATTTTCAATTGAAAATGAGAAATTTTCAATTGAAAATGAGAAATTTTCAATTGAAAATGAGAAATTTTCAATTGAAAATGAGAAATTTTCAATTGAAAATGAGAAATTTTCAATTGAAAATGAGAAATTTTCAATTGAAAATGAGAAATTTTCAATTGAAAATGAGAAATTTTCAATTGAAAATGAGAAATTTTCAATTGAAAATGAGAAATTTTCAATTGAAAATGAGAAATTTTCAATTGAAAATGAAAAATTTTCAATTGAAGTCAAGAATTTTAGAATTGAAATTGAGAAAATTTAATTTCAATTATAAAATTGTCAACTTCAATTGAAAATTTCTTATTTTCAATAGAAAATTTCTCATTTTAAATTAAAAATTTCTCATTTTCAATTGAAAATTTCTCAATTTAGAAATTTAACCTAATTTTTAATTGGGCTTTTTTTAATTTCAATTGAAAAATTCCCAATTTCAATTCTAAAATTCTCAATTTCAATAGAATTTCTCATTTTCAATTATGATTTTCTCAATTTTAATTTAAATAAATTCTAATTTTCAATTGAAAAACTCTCAATTTCAATTGAAAATTTCACAATTTCACTTTCAACTAAAAATTCTCAATTTCAATTGAAAAAAAAAAAAACATTTCAATTTAGAAATTGAACCTCATTTTTAATTGGGCTTTTCCTAATTTCAATTGAAAAATTCGCAATTTCAATTCAAAATTCTCAATTGCAATTGAAAATTTCTCATTTTCAATTATGATTTTCTCAATTTCAATTTACAAATTTTTATTTTCAATTGAAAAATTGTCAATTTCAGTTTACAAATTCTCATTTTCAATTGAAAATTTCTCAATTTCAACTGAAAATTAGTTCAATTAAAATTTCTCAATTTCAATTGAAAATTTCTCAATTTAATTTGAAAATTTATCAATTACAATTGAAATTGGTGTAGTTTCTTCATAAATTTTATTTAAACAAAATAAGATTCCAATACGATTTAACAATTTTCTAATTGTAAATGGTGTTCCCATTACAAAAATGCTGAGACCTAAAAAAATTTAATAAAATTAATTTTATAGAACATTTTCATTAATCATGATCATTTGTTCATATGATAATAACAATTAAAACAACATTACAAAACTAAATAGTTCTAAAAAAAGGCTTTAATTAAATATTCCATTGATCTTTCACAAAGATTGCAATTTATTTTAAACTTAAACAAAGTAAAGAAAAAGTCTTAAAACGTATTTATAGTTTTCTATTGATTTATATTTCTTTCTTTTTATTACACGCTTAAATAACAAATTTGTATAAAGTAATAATAACTAAAAAATTTAGAAAAGAAAACTAAAAAATCTATTTCTTTTTGCCCTTACCACCAGCCTTGCCAGTCATACGAGGCCTCTGTGTTTTCCGCATACTACGTTTACGATTTTCAGCTTTGCGTTCTGTATTTTCGGCATTACGTTTTTTAATGAATTCCAAACGCATACGAGATTTAACAATCTGATCGGGTGTACGCAACTCTTTAGCCAAGCCAGTGCCAGCTCTTTTCTTCTCCTCCACTTTGATATTGTGTCTGGCATGTCTGCTGACGGGATAACGTTTTTCATGCGACAGAGGTTTAAAGCTTTCATCTTCACTGCCCACTTCTTTAGACAATTGTTCTTCGATTTTCGTCTTCTCTTTCCAGTTGGTGTAACGACCAGTTTTGAATGAGGCTGGAATCCAGGCACCCGATTCTGTACGGATTTTTCCTGCTCTAGGATCTTGTACAGATACCATTTTCTTCTTTATACGATCCCATTTCTTGAGACCGGGCTTATGACGAACTTCATTAGTTTCCCGATCGATTACCGAAAATTCAGCATTCATGGCTTGTCTCTCAAAGTTATTGATAGCTAAACCATCTTCCGTATGTTTGTCGGCCGATTGGTAGGGTACAAAGTTTTCAGTATCTTTGACATTAAAGTTCTTGGATTTCTTTTGTCTTTTGGGTTTTTCTTTATACAGATCATCCATATTTTGAGGTCTTTTGGGAGCAAACACTTTTTTAAATGCTGTATTGATTTCCTCTTCATTGGCATCACTTTTTTTGGACTTCTGTTTGGTGGGAGGAGGTGGTTAAAAGTTTAGAATTATTTTCGGAATTGGTTGTCTTAAACACTATGATTAATTTGGAAAGAGTCGATATGTTAGGTAATTTTTGGAATCTTAAAGCTTCGCATTTCTAAAAACTCATAAACGAAAAAAATGAAGCTATTACATGCTTATGATTCAAATTTTTCATACAAAATTCCTATTTTTATAATTTTATCAATCGTACAACGAGATTATAATGTATTATAACGCAATATAAGTAATTAGATTATACTGTATTACAAGTCATTATATTGTTATTATAATGTAGAATAACGTATTATAATGCGATTATAATGTAATTTAACGCATTATTATGAATTATGAGGCTTATGACGTTAGGCATTTATTAATCGATTATATGAAATTATAACGCATTATTATGTGATTATAATGAGATAATAATGTATTAAAACGCATTATGATACGATTATCATGTATTATAATATAATCCATTATTACGAATGATAATGCGATTATAAGGTTTTATAACGTTTTATTATTCGATTATAAAGCATTATCATGCGATTATACTATATTTTTACTCATTATAATGTATTAAAACGAATGATAATGCGATTATAATGTATTATAACGCATTATAAGGCGATTTTTATTCATTACAACGCATTATAATACGATTATATTGTATTAAATTGCTTTATATTGCGATTTTATGCGATAACAACATATTAAAATGTGATTATAATATATTGTAACTCATTATAATGAAGTATACCGGATTATAAGTTATTATAACGCATTGTAATGCTATCTAAACGTACTATAATGAATTATAATGCGAGTATAATGTATTATATCACATTATATGAATGAATAACCACATTATAACTCGATTATAATGTATAATCACAAAATAACTCTATTATAATGGAAAGGGTTATTCATTTTGAGGTTTCAAAAGTGTAGGACTGAAATTCGACATCTGTCAAACTAAGTTGTTAAACCAAATTATTTCTTTTCTGTTTAAAGTCTGACATTGACGAAACTGGATCGCCAAAGTATCACACAACGCATAAATATTATCAAAACATATTACAAAAATGGTGATTCTGCAATAGCCACGTATCGTGCTTTAAGAGGAGATTATGGTTTACATAACCGTCCAACTACGCAAGCAATTGGCAAAATTGTGAATAAATTTGAATTGATCATAAATTTGTATACATGTTTCAAATATGGTTTCAAAATTCTAACCCCAAAATTCCAATAATTAATTTTAATGATTTATGAATTGAATTAAATTTAAATAATGAACAACAACTAACCTTCTTTCCTGATTTAACTTGTTCAGCCTGTTTTTCCACTTCCTTATCTAATTCATCCATTTTAGAACGATATTTCTCAATAACTTCAGAATGTTGAGAACGTTTTTGTTTCATAACCATAAAGGGGACAGATTTTTGGGTGTTATTTAATTCAAAAATGGTCTAAAACGGAAAAAGTAAGCAATACACATTAATAAAAAAATATATATCATTAAAGAAAAATAAAAGGAAACTTACATTATGTGGCTTAAAGTTACGCATTTTCAATAATAAATCATGTTTTTGATTTTGTAAATCACGTTCCTCCTCAGTTATCTGTTCCAGGGTTTTTGAGCTTTTGATATCACTGGCAGCAGCTAATTTGGGCGTAGCATTAACAATATAATCCTCTAAAGGTTTTAAGGCAAAGAATTTAATTTTCTTAACTCTAGCATTAGAGTCAGTAGAGGCAACGGGACGAGAGGAAAGATATTTTTTATAAGCGTTTTCACTAGTACGCAAGACACCGCTCTGAAAGTATAAAACAAAAATTTAAAAACTTATAACTGCATGGTAAATGTCTTTTATAACTTACAATATTTGTATTTTTCTTTATCTCAGTTACAGTTAAATGTTCTTCTTCTAGCAAATCTTGAGGCACTGTTCCAATGGCCGTTGAATCATTAATATCAAATTCACGATTCAAAAACAAATGTAAATCCAACATATGAGCTGTATCATCTGTAGAGAAAATCGAGTAAGCGGTACCAGTACGTCCGGCACGAGCACAACGACCCACACGATGTACAAATAACTTGGGTTTACCGGGAAAATGTAAATTTACTACATAATCCAAACTGGGTATATCAATACCACGGGCTGCTACATCTGTGACAATTAGCACTGAAACTTTTTTATTTACAAACTTGGCTGTATTGATTTTACGCGCTGAGGGATCTAAACTGGAGTAAACAGATGTATTTGAAATGCCACTTTCGGTAAGGATCTAGAAATTTATTAAAGGAATTAGAAATGTTTAAAAGGGTTTTGGTCTCTGTAAATATATACTTACAAATGATATCAGCTCTACATGATGTTGAGTACCTGAAAATACGACAGTTTGAGCTTCTTGGGGGATGACATACTTAAGTAAAGTTACCAATGTTGTATAGCGATCATCCGGACGGCAATATACAAATTTCAAACTCAAAGCATCAGGCAGTTTAGACTCAACATCTAGAAGTATAAACAAAAATTTGTAAAGTTATAACATTGAATTAAACAATTAAGAAAATGCCGAAGTTAAAAATCTGATACCCTTTTCTACTAAAGAAGTTTTGGAATTTATGAGTATTTCGGGTTATTTTTTAAAGAAAATTTGTCCTATTTTTAGCCCTTTCCGACGAAATTTAAGTGATGATCAAAAATTTGATCAAATCATTACTAATGAGAAATTTTGATCAAAACATTACTGATGACAAATGTTGATCAAAATTTTACTTTAGACAAATTTTGATCAAAATTTTACTAAAGATAAATTTTGATCAAAATTTTACTAAAGACAAATTTTGATCAAAATTTTACTAAAGACAAATTTTGATCAAAATTTTACTAGAGACAAATTTTGATCAAAATTTGACTAAAGACAAATTTTGATCAAAATTTTACTAAAGACAAATTTTGATCAAAATTTTACTAAAGACAAATTTTTGATCAAAATTTTACTAAAGACAAATTTTTGATCAAAATTTTACTAAAGACAAATTTTGATCAAAATTTTACTAAAGACAAATTTTGATCGAAATTTTACTAAAGACAAATTTTGATCGAAATTTTACTAAAGACAAATTTTGATCAAAATTTTACTAAAGACAAATTTTGATCAAAATTTTACTAAAGACAAATTTTGATCAAAATTTTACTAAAGACAAATTTTGATCAAAATTTTACTTAAGACAAATTTTGATCAAAATTTTACTAAAAACAAATTTTGATCAAAATTTTACTAAAGACAAATTTTGATCAAAATTTTACTAATTACAAATTTTGATCAAAATTTTACTAAAGACAAGTTTTGATCAAAATTTTACTAAAGAAAGATTTTGATCAAAATTTTACTAAAGAAAAATTTTAATCAAAATTTTACTAAAGAAAAATTTTAATCAAAATTTTACTAAAGAAAAATTTTAATCAAAATTTTACTAAAGAAAAATTTTAATCAAAATTTTACTAAAGACAAATTTTGATCAAAATTTTACTTAAGAAATATTTTGATCAAAATTTTACTTAAGAAAAATTTTGATCAAATATATACTAAAGAAAAATTTTGATCAAAATTTTACTAAGAACAAATTTTGATCAAAATTTTACTAAAGACAAATTTTGGTCAAAATATTTTTGAAGAATATAAATTTGTAGCTATAAAGATATTTACTCTAGAAAACTAGTCATATGGGATATATCTGCGCGAATTTTTGGCATTTATGATTAACTTTTGGGTATTTGCGAGAAAAATTTTGCTAATTTTCCTAAAATCACATAAATAATTTATTCACGGTACACCTCTTTAAGACGAATAATAACCTATAAGTTATTAGAGAAAGTTTTAATTAGAATGTCGAAACTAAAATATTCTTCTTCATCGTGGTGTTGGCTATAAAAACTTACCCAAACGTATCAAAACAGGATCACTTAAGCCAGCTCTGGCAAACTCCACCAATTGTTTAGGCAATGTGGCCGAAAACAATACCATTTGCCGAGAATGAGGTAAACGATGCAGAGTCTCATTTAGCTGTTCACCAAAACCCATTTCAAATAGACGATCAGCTTCATCACATACCACATATTCTGAAGATAAAACGAATATAATAAATATTTAAAAATTTACTTAATTTTATTCAAAGACCCACCTATCGAATTCAATTTCAAATCCATTTCCACACACAAATGTAAAAATCTACCCGGTGTCGCCACTATAACATCGGGACATGTATGTATGGCAGAGAACTGTGAATCCATTGAGTCACCACCCAATACCAAAATACTCTTTAAATCCATAAATTTACCCAATTCTTTGATAAATTTATAAGTCTGTACAGCCAACTCACGGGTGGGAGATAAAATCAGGGCACGTGCTCCCTTAGTAGGATCACGACGCTTAAGACGTTCGAATAGGGGAATCAGAAAACAAGCAGTTTTACCGGAGCCAGTTTTGGCCATAGCAACTACATCACGTCCCTCTAAGATCAGGGGTATAGTCTTACGCTGAATAGGTGTGGGCACTCTGTAGCCACGTTTGGTAATACCTTTGACCACCTCAAAACTTAAACCCATAGATTGAAAGCCTCCACTTTTCTTGGCCTTAGCCGAAGGTTTTGATTTCAGCAAATTACTTTCATTGCTGTCGCCACCTTTGTCCAGCGATGGTAAACCGGGTAACTCATCAACTTTATTCTTACCCTTAAAGAAATAATTAAAAAATATTTTGTCAATTGATAATATTAAAAGAAATATAAATGCAATTACAAAGTTTCTTACCATTTTCCACAAATTTTATTTTCGAATGACTATGAAATGCACGTGTTGATGTTTACAGTGAATTATAGTGATGCCAGATGTTTACAAGAATCTTTGCGAGCAAAAACGTCTAATGGAAGAAATGTTATTTCTGTTTTGTTTCACACTTTTTACCTAAATATCCTATTGCTAAATATTTCTGAGTTTATTTGTACTCTAGCTTTCATTTAAAATTGCTTTAAAACTAAACTAAAAGGAAAAACATTTTGTATTGAATCCTGTTTTCTATTAACTTAATTTTCTGGCAACTTGAGTCTGTTAGAGTGTATTTTTGTTGTTGTCCATAATATAAAAAGAAGAAGAAAACAAAACGATATAGAAAGAGAATTACCATGAAATATTTTTGTTTAGAAACTGTATGAAAAAGAAATACAGAAAAAACACAGGGAATGTGCGCTCATTAACATGATTCTGAGAACATATCAAAACAAATTTTGTATAGAATATTTTTCACATAACAAATAATTTACAAAAATTTTCAAATAGTGAACATATTTCTATAAAATTTTTCGAATAATGAAAAAATTTCTATAGAAAATTTTTCATATAAAAAAATTTCTATAGAAAATTTTTCATATCAAAAAAATTTTGTTTAGAAAATTTTTTATATAAAAAAATTTCTTTAGAAAATTTTTCATATAAAAAATTTCTTCAGAAAATTTTTCATATAAAAAATTTCTCTAGAAAATTTTTCATATAAAAAATTTCTTTAGAAAATTTTTCATATAAAAAATTTCTTTAGAAAATTTTTCATATATAAAAAATTTTGTTTAGAAAATTTTTCATATAATAAAAAAATTTCTTTAGAACATTTTTCATATAATGAAGAAATTTCTATAAAAAATTTTTCATATAAAAAAAATTTCTTTAGAAAATTTTTCATGTGAAAAAATTTCTTTAGAAAATTTTTCATGTGAAAAAAGTTCTTTAGAAAATTTTTCATATGAAAAAATTTCTTTAGAAAATTTTTCATATGAAAAAATTTCTTTAGAAAATTTTTCATATGAAAAAATTTCTTTAGAAAATTTTTCATATGAAAAAATTTCTTTAGAAAATTTTTCATATGAAAAAATTTCTTTAGAAAATTTTTCATATGAAAAAATTTCTTTAGAAAATTTTTCATATGAAAAAATTTCTTTAGAAAATTTTTCATATGAAAAAATTTCTTTAGAAAATTTTTCATATGAAAAAATTTCTTTAGAAAATTTTTCATATGAAAAAATTTCTTTAGAAAATTTTTCATATGAAAAAATTTCTTTAGAAAATTTTTCATATGAAAAAATTTCTTTAGAAAATTTTTCATATGAAAAAATTTCTTTAGAAAATTTTTCATATGAAAAAATTTCTTTAGAAAATTTTTCATATGAAAAAATTTCTTTAGAAAATTTTTCATATGAAAAAATTTCTTTAGAAAATTTTTCATATGAAAAAATTTCTTTAGAAAATTTTTCATATTATTAAAAAAATTTCTTTAGAAAATTTTTCATATTATTAAAAAAATTTCTTTAGAAAATTTTTCATATTATTAAAAAAATTTCTTTAGAAATTTTTTCATATTATTAAAAAAATTTCTTTAGAAATTTTTTCATATTATTAAAAAAATTTCTTTAGAAATTTTTTCATATTATTAAAAAAATTTCTTTAGAAATTTTTTCATATTATTAAAAAAATTTCTTTAGAAATTTTTTCATATTATTAAAAAAATTTCTTTAGAAATTTTTTCATATTATTAAAAAAATTTCTTTAGAAATTTTTTCATATTATTAAAAAAATTTCTTTAGAAATTTTTTCATATTATTAAAAAAATTTCTTTAGAAATTTTTTCATATTATTAAAAAAATTTCTTTAGAAAATTTTTCATATTATTAAAAAAATTTCTTTAGAAAATTTTTCATATTATGAAAAAATTGCTTTAGAAAATTTTTCATATTATGAAAAAATTTCTTTAGAAAATTTTTCATATTATGAAAAAATTTCTTTAGAAAATTTTTCATATTATGAAAAAATTTCTTTAGAAAATTTTTCATATTATGAAAAAATTTCTTTAGAAAATTTTTCATATTATGAAAAAATTTCTATAGAAAATTTTTCATATTATGAAAATATTTCTTTAGAAAATTTTTCATATTATGAACAAATTTCTTTAGAAAATTGTTCATATTATGAAAAAATTTCTTTAGAAAATTTTTCATATTATGAAAAAATTTCTTTAGAAAATTGTTCATATTATAAAAAAATTTCTTTAGAAAATTTTTCATATTATGAAAAAATTTCTTTAGAAAATTTTTCATATTATGAAAAAATTTCTTTAGAAAATTTTTCATATTATGAAAAAATTTCTTTAGAAAATTTTTCATATTATGAAAAAATTTCTTTAGAAAATTTTTCTTATAATGAAAAAATTTCGTTAGAAAATTTTTCTTATAATGAAAAAATTTCTTTAAAAAATTTTTCTTTTTTTTCATATAATAAAAAATTTCTTTAGAAAATTTTCATATTATGAAAAAATTTCTTTAGAAAATTTTTCATATTATGAAAAAATTTCTTTAGAAAATTTTTCATATTATGGAAAAATTTCTTTAGAAAATTTTTCATTTTATGGAAAAATTTCTTTAGAAAATTTTTCATATAATGAAAAATTTCTTTAGAAAATTTTTCATATTATGGAAAAATTTCTTTAGAAAATTTTTCATATTATGGAAAAATTTCTTTAGAAAATTTTTCATATTATGAAGAAATTTCTTTAGAAATTTTTTTTTAAGAAATTTTTGTTGAAAACTTTTCGTTTATTAAAAATTTGTTTTTTCCCCCTAAAAAATCTATTTACGAAACATCATAACTTTTACTTCAATTAAATTTTATTTTTATTATTTTTCTTAAATTTTACTTATATAAAAAATCACTTACATTAAATATAAGAATCATTATTACTTATTTATATATGCAGTTAATAACAGAGTTTTTTTTTTTTAATTTTAACTTCTTTTTTTTCAACACTCAAATAATTTTTATTGCAAAAATTTTAACAAATGCCAAAAATTGCATTTTTTATAATAAAAAATATTATTAGTAATATGTATAAAATAGAATAATATTCTATTTATAATAATATTATATATCATGTACATATATATATAAGAAACTAAAAAAGCGTAAACGTTAATGTTAAATAAAACGAATTCGAATGAAAATGAATTTTAATTTGTTTCATAAAAAAATTTTACATTTTTTATAAAAATTTTTCTTAAAAAAATCTAATATCAAAATTTTTGATATAAAAATTATATGTCAAAATTTTTATATCGAATTTTATATTAAAAATTTTTCTATAAAAAATTTTATAAAATTATTCGAAAAGTTTTTTCTCTTCATTTCTTCGATTTCGTTAAATAGATTTTAATTTTTAAACAATTTTTTTATAATGTATATTATTATACATTAAAATAAAGCAAAAGTAGAATAATAAAACTATAAAATAGAAAGTAAACTATAATAAAATATAATAGTAAGAAAAAACTTCAATAAAGACATTTTTGTAAAAGAAATGGGCGACCTTTAACTTATTATATACAGTTAAGGAAATTAAAGAAAAAGTAAGAAATTCATAAAGTTTATAAAACAACAAAGATTTAAACATACAACTTAAACAAAAATTCATAAATGTTTTTCTTTCTTATTTTAGATAAATGATGATGATTGTTTTGAATGGTTTTAATTTATATTTTTCTTCATAAAAAAGGCAGCTTTTTTTAAAAATAATTCTTTAAAAGAGTTTCTGTTTCAATTTTTTGTTAACTAAAACTAGGAATCGTCATCGGTACGCTCTACCAGCAAAAGTTCTTCTAATCTTTCGAGACGTGCTTTTAAGTCCTCCTTTTCTTTTTGAACTAAATCGAATTTACGTCTTAGATCTTCATTTTGTTTGCGCAACTCTAAAAGTTGTCGGCATATTTCGGGCATTGTCAATAGCGGTATAAGGGAGGAGGAAGAGGATGCAGCTGCTGTTGTTTGTCCCGGTTTTGGCAGAGGTTTCACTTCATTATTATTATTATTATTAGGAGCTTTCATATGTGTTGGCATTTGACGAACTTGTACGGTACCCATGTGTTCTACACGTTTCGCTGGAACTATACGTACCGGTTGTTTAGCTACACTTGGTTGTTGTTGTTGTTTAATTAAGGTCTGTTGTCGTTGCTCTGGCATTTGGTGTTGTATTTGCTTTACGACATTTTGTATTTGTATTTCGGTTTCTGAGTTATCAGCCTCAAGATCTTTCGATTCGATTTGTATAATGTGAGAAATATTTTCATCATCATCTAAGTCTTCGCTGTTTGTAGTAATTTTTTTGTTTTTTGTGTCGATTTTGATCTAGAAGAAGTGATAAAAGGATTATAACCATTACCAAAAAATTTTTAATTTTATGAAAAATAAAAAATTTTTCATATAATGAAAAAATTTCTGTAAAAAAATTTTTATATAATAAAAAAAATTTCTATAAAAATTTTTTCATATAGTAAAAAAATTTTTTATATTATGAAAAAAATTTTTTAGAAAATTTTTCAATTTCTTAAGAAAATTTTTGATATAATGAAAAAATTTCTTTAGAAAATTTTTGATATAATGAAAAAATTTCTTTAGAAAATTTTTGATATAATGAAAAAATTTCTTTAGAAAATTTTTCATACAATAAAAAAATTTCTATAGAAAATTTTTCTTATAATGAAAAAATTTCTATAGAAAATTTTTCATATAATGAAAAAAATTTCTATTCATATAATGAAAAAAATTTCTATAGAAAATTTTTCATATAATGAAAAAATTTCTATAGAAAATTTTTTATATAATGAAAAAATTTCTATAGAAAATTTTTAATGAAAAAATTTCTGTAGAAAATTTTTTATATAATAAAAAAATTTCTATAAAAAAATTTTTCATATTATGAAAAAATTTCTTTAGAAAATCGTTCATATTATGAAAAAATTTCTTTAGAAAATTTTTCACAATATGAAAAAATTTCTTTAGAAAACTTTTCATATTATGAAAAAATTTCTTTAGAAAATTTTTCATATTATGAAACAATTTCTTTAGAAAAATTTTTATATATTAAAAACGATTTAACTTACCTGAGGACCTTTTGCTTGAGCTGCTGGTCTAACATTAACCAAACGTTGGCTGTAAAGAAATATAAATATAAAAATGAATTCAAATTTTGGGTCTGATCGAATGTCTCTTGTTTTTTCCTATTTTTATTTTTAATGGAAATTTTAAGAGCATTTTAGGAAAATAATAAAAATAGCTGATATTCGATCAAGATTTAAAAAAAGTAATAAATTCTAACTTACTTGGCCAAAGTCTGGGGTAGTTTTTGCATCGCTTTAAGATTTGTGTTGCCATAAAGTTTCTTAAAATCATTTAAAGAAATAATGCGTATATTCTAAAAACCATAAAAAGGAAAAATAATAAAAATATTAAATTATTTCCTTTAATTGGTATTATAAAAATTTTTACCTTATTCTTGGCTATATTGGCATTATCTTTAGCTTTCGTTATAATATTCGGTTTTAATTTACTAATTGAATTTTGATTATTTGCATTATTAAAATTTGTACTGTCTTTATGTACTCGAACAGCGGTAAAGGTTTTGCCGGCATATTTGTTATCAATTTTTGTAATATTGTTGTTATTATTATTATTATTAGTATTGGAGCTGTTGTGTATTTTCTTGGTTTCATTTAAAAGTAACTTTCCACCTTCGGATAAAATCAATTGGCGACCATTTTGTAAGGCGGTATTAAGCATATCCTTAGAGGTATCATCTTCGGGCATCATGGAAATGCCATGCGATTTTAATAAATTAATAGTTGAATCGCCTAAAATGCCAGTTTCTAAAAGACAAACGTAATTTTAATTTGAATTTTTTTTTTTTAATTTCAAAATATTTTCTTTACCTTTAATATTTTCTAAATCTTTTATTTTAGCGGCTGCATAATCACTTTGACTCGTATAATCATCCTCATGGTCTATTTTACGTAAAGACTCTGGTTCATCTATGACATCCGAGGTTAAGCCCATTATTGAATTAACAGCATCCGAGGTTTCTTTCTGTAAATATTTCAAAATTAAAGTTAAAGTTTGTTGAAAGAAACATATTGCTCAAAATGAATGTTATTAAAAATTTGGAATTTCTTTTTTTAGTCTATTTTATCTAAAACCGAATTATTATAGCCAATTGAGGATTTTGTTTTAAGTTTTTGTAATTTATTAGAAATTAAATACATACACAACTTTTTAATTTTTTCTTCTGCTGGTTCTTTTAAATATTTAAGTCCAATATTGGGTTGTCATTTAGTTTAAGCAAGTTATGATGTATGTATTTAGATAATAAAATAAAATGAATTTAATGAGTGGTTAAAAAAATGTTTGTAAAAATTTAGGAATTTATTAATTTAGAGAAGAAAATGTTTTAGTTCCAGAGCTTTTTAAGAGTGATTGATTTGGAATTGCTATAAATTACATGATAAATTATACTATAGGACACTCATTTGAAAGTAATGAACTAATAAACTGCCGCTTGTGGTCTATTTTTCGAAAGTTTATTTTAAAAAGATCATGAAGATCAAGCAAAAAGTATTTTCTTAGATAATTAGTCCTTAGATCTGCTAAAGCAGGGCATTGACAAAGAAGGTGACCGTCTCTTTCTACTCAATATTATAACAACTCATACGTTACTTTGAAGATTTTTCTAGCCTGAAATGCAATAACTCATTTCTCTATAAGGATTGAAATTAAGTTCACTCATTATAATAAATGTTTCATGTTTTTCAGTTTCAGTTAACGGTAGACCTATATACTGGTCTCGTTCCCACGGCAGTCGGTTCTTCGTACCGGAACGACATAGAAATCTTAGAATTTCGACTAAGGACTGCCACTCCTAGTTATTACCAATAATATTGCAGTTATAACAACAACAACTGGTCACTATCCTTCTGACGGAAAAAAGAATCAGATTTGGTTTTCTGCAATATTTATGCCACTTAACTTTTAACGACTGGGACCCCGAAAAGTTCTGTATAATCTCATTGAGATATGCCCGGAGTTGACCAATACAAAAACAAATCTCTCTATTGTATATTCTGTGGTGTCTTAGATTGTTGGCCCTTATTTTCAATACACTCGGATCTACGAGTCGCACCGATCCCATACGTCACAAGTCGTTAAAGTGATATCAAACGCGGATGACGGCATGATAATGACGACGGTACATAATGTAAAAGACCAATGCGGTAAGGTCCCAATAGCATCCACAATTCCTTCGCTAACATAACCTAAATGCAAGCTATATCCTAAACGACTCTATTTACATCTGGACAAAAGAAAAAAAAACCCTAAAATGACCCCATCATCTTTATGAGGAAACAAAAGCCCTTTCGGTTAAGAATCACAGCATCATGTTAACTCATCTGTTTCTTTCGGGACGTGTTCAGTGTGATCATCCAAACTTTAGCATCATACGGGAAAGAAGAAAGTATGAGTATAGAATACTCATAAGATCATGATCCTTTAGATCGACGCGGCACTAAGTTTGTGATTTTAGCTTATCGGATGAATGTTGTTTTAGGATGGCCGATAGCAGAATAAGAAAATAATTTGTGGGGAGTTATCACACACGTAAATATATTTAACAACTTTTGAGCTTATCACAACTTTAAACTTGCTTCTATAACGCCTTCAAATAACATGAGATTCATCAACCATGTTGAGAGTCATATGTTGAGGGCCACAAGTCTTAGAGTTTTATACTAATAACCAGTTTTACTCAAAAATTGTTAACATTTTTTAAACAATCCTTAACTCTTTTCTTAGAAAATAACTTTATAAACAATTTTCACCTACCTCATGTTCTTCATTATATTTTCGACTTGCTTGAGACTGGCGTGCCGATTCCAATTCCTCCAAAAGATCAGCCTGCTCTGTTATTACGGCCAATGCTAAAGGTGTACGTCCAAATTTCGTTACCAACGTAACATCGGCATTGTGCTTTAACAAAAGACGAACTATGTACTTGTGGCGCTTTTCAACGGCCCAATGCAAAGGAGTCATGCGTAGCTAAAATGTTTGCAAACAGTTAATTATTTTAAAAAATTTTCTATTCTCCCATTTACTTACCATATCTTTAGGATTAACGGCACAGTTTTTAGACAACAATAATTCAACAATTTTATCATTACCATAATAGCAGGCCAAATGCAAGGGGGTACGATCGACTTTAGTTTTGGAGTCTTTATTAATGCCTCCATTGAGTAAGACTTGACATATTTCGAGTTGATTGTTCATGGCAGCAAAATGTAAGGCCGACATGCCCAACTACAATAACAAAAAAAAAATAACCAGATCAGACAAGACAAGAAAAAAAGAAAAGAAAAAAACAATAAGAAACCTGTTGCTTTTTTAGTAATATCTACAAACAAATCTTTCAAACTTACCCAATCGGAAGTGAAGGGAGCTCCTCGGGACAAGGCATTTTTGACGCCCTTCAAATCAGAGTCACGAGCATATTGCAGCAACTGTTTGCCCAAATCCACAACGGTGGTGGGTACACTCAAAGTGCTTAAAGACCTGTTGTTTATTTCGCCCTCAGTACGCTAAGAAATTTATAAAATTATCAAATTTCCAAAATACCTTTACTCTTTTTTTAATAACTTACAATCTTATAGTTCATTAGGTTGGCCAATTGTGCTATTGTTGTTGTACCCTCCTTGGTGGGAAATACTTTGCCGTCTGCCCTTAAGGTGGCCACAATTTTGTTACCACCGCTGCCCACCATTCTGTAGCTGCTTTATTAGATTCCTCTTCGTATTCTAACAATTTGTGGATGCCACAAACACTTTTTGTCAAGTGAAAAAGTAAATTATTTGTTAAATTAATATAAAAATAAAATGGAAGGAAAAGGAAATAAACGCACTATTTTTCCAAGCTTTTCTGGTTCCTCTTTAAATTTGTTTTAAAATAATTTTCTACTTTTGTTGGTTTTGTTTTGTATAGGCATTCGTAAATGCCAGCAACTGTTAGGGTTACCAGAGCTTTTCTCACAGTTTTTAATCCTATAAGAATGGCAATACTAATGTTGTTTTTGTTTTTTTTTTTAGGACAAAAACAACATTTTCGTTATTCAAGATCTGGTAGCACAAAAAGGATTTGTTGATCATTATCTGGTAGCTTTAAATGGTATTGAACTTGGCTAATTTTTAATTACATACTAACCGAATGAGAATTATAATTTTAAACCAGTGCCTCGAATAATTTCTCACATCGAACAGTAAAATTGTTAGAAAAGTAATATCTGTTGCCAATTAATTATTTTAACGAACATGGTTTTTCGCATATTTTCACTGTTCTATGTGAGAAATTAATCGATGCCAGAAATACAGAAACTAGGCACAGATTTGTAGACAAATCAAGTTTATCAAAGCTTGACAGAAATAAAAAACTATTTCTTTTAATTTTCATTAACAAAGTAAAAGATAAAAATAACTTTTATTAAAAAAATAACAGTGAAAAAATTGTAATTTCCCCTTAAAAAATTTAAATCAAAAAATAACTTTTATTTTTAGTTAAAAAACTAAAAGTAAAAAAAAACATTTATTACAAATCGAAAAAATAAAAAATAACTGTTATTTTTTACTTTTTCGACAAAAAAAAAACTGAAAAATAACCTAATTTTTAAAAAATCGAAAAATTTGTTTTTAAGAAATTTTTTACAAATCTGTTATCAGCCGAAATCGCTTCACTATTTCGGATTTATCCTATAGCCAAATTAAATTTGCAGTAAAATTTATTTGCATTCGATAATTACATATTCAACGGAAATGTTACTTTTGCAAATCTTAATATTACATTTTATCAGTAAATTTTTGACCATAAATACCATGAAAATTAAAAAAATCCTCAAATATCTGACGAAAAATAAAAGCTTCATTTCTTCTAATATCAACATAAATTATTCTTGAGGCTAAAATTTTGCTTCGCTTTAGGTTTTCGGTACTCCTTAAAAAAACACAAAATTTTACTTAAAATAAAGATTTTCACTAAAAATTTATTTTTTTTACTTAAACCAAAATTTTCACTGAAACTTTTTTTAACAATATTAAAATTTTCACCAAAACTTAAAATTTTTATTTATAGTCAAATATCAAATTTTTGACAGTAAATTTTAAAATTTAAAAAATTTTAATTTTTCATGACAAATTTAATTTTTTACTAAACATTTTTTTTTGTTACCAAAAATTTATTTTTTAATAAAACATTTAATTTTTTACAAAAATTTGTTTTTTTACTAAAAAATTTAAATTTTTACTATTTTTTTTTACAAAAATTAGTTTTTTTACCAAAAAAATTTAAATATTTACAAAAAAAAATCTTCTTAAAAATTTAATTTTTTACAAAAATAAAATTTTTTACTAAAAATTTCAACTTTTACAAAAATAAACTTTTTCACTAAAAATGTATTTTTTAATAAAAATGTTTTTTTTACTAAAAATTTAATTTTTACTTAAAATTTAATTTTTACTAAAAATTTAATTTTTACTAAAGATTTAATTTTTACTAAAAATTTATTTTTTACTAAAAAATTCATTTTTTATTTAAAATTAAATTTATCATTAAAAATTTAATTTTTATTAAAAATGTTATTTTATTAAAAATTTAATTTTTAATAAAAAATTTTATTTTTATTAAAAATTAAATTTTTCATTAATAATTTAATTTTTAATAAAATTTTCCCTGAAATTTAAAATTTTTTCACTAAAAATTAAATTTTTGACTTTAAATTTTAAATTAAAAAAATTAAATTTTTTTACTAAAAATTTAATTTTTATGAAAAATTTAATTTTTTACTAAAAATTTATTTTTTACCAAAAATTTAATTTTTTACTAAAAATTTAACTTTTTATCAAAAATTTAATTTTTACTATAAATTTAATTTTTTACTAAAAGTTTAATTTTTATTAAAAATTTGATTTTTCACTAAAAATTTAATTTTTCATTAAAATTTGATTTGTCACTAAAAAATTAATTTTTATGAAAAATTTCATTTTTCATTAATAATTTAGTTTTTAATAAAATTTTCGCTAAAACTTAAAATTTTCAAGAAAACTTAAAATACTTACTAAAAATTAAGTTATTCACTAAAATCAAATTTTTAACTATAAATTTAAAATTTTAAATAATTTAAATTTTTCATTAAAAATTTAATTTTTTACAAAAAATTTCATTTTTCATTTTAAATTAAATTTATACCAAAAATTAAATTTTTCATTAAATTTTTTTTTTTTTTATTAAAAATTTGCATATTCCCCTAAAATTTAAATTTTTGCTGCATATTTAAATTTTGCACTAAATTTTTTATTTATTAAAAAATTTATATACATATATATGTATGTACAACTAAAATTTTGATTTATCATACATTTTTTTCCCCTAAAAATTGCATATTTTACTAAAATTTTTAATATCAGTAAAAACTAAAATTTTCAGTACAAATTAATAATTTAAATTTTTCATTAAAAATTTATTTTTTTACAAAAAAATTTCATTTTTCATTTTAAATTAAATTTATACCAAAAATTAAATTTTTCATTAAATTTTTTTTTTTTTATTAAAAATTTGCATATTCCCCTAAAATTTAAATTTTTGCTGCATATTTAAATTTTGCACTAAATTTTTTATTTATTAAAAAATTTATATACATATGTATGTATGTACAACTAAAATTTTGATTTATCATACATTTTTTTCCCCTAAAAATTGCATATTTTAATAAAATTTTTAATATCAGTAAAAACTAAAATTTTCAGTACAAATTTAAATTTACTCTAACAAATAAAAGTCTCACTAAAAATTAAATTTTTACATAAAATAAAGTTTCTAACTAAAAATTTGATTTTCTCTAAAATTCTCACTAAAATTTCATTCATAACAAAAAATTTTTCACAAAAAAATTAATGTATCACTGAAAATTTGAAATTTCTAAAAACTGAATTTTTTAATTAAAATGTAATTTTACATTAAAAATTTTATTTTTTACTAAAAGTTAAAATTTTCTTTGTCTACTTTTACATTAGTCAGGTTTGGCTTATCAAGTCTTGAATTTGTATGGAAAAAAACTGACAGAATTAAAATTGAGCAAACCTGACCGTACTATCAAGTTTACGAAAATTTTGAAAATTTGTATGAAATTCAAGGAAAATAAAATGAAAACTGATGAAGAAAATGTTTCTGTGTGCGAACGTGAATGCAGGTTCAAAAGAAATTTAAAGAAAAACTGATCAAGTAAACCTGATTCGTTTGAAAAGGGACTTTAAAAACATAGCATGTTACTTAAAATTAAATTTTTCTCTACAAATTGAAATTCTCATGCAAAATTTAGTTTTCCATATAAAATTCAAATTCACCAAAAATATATTTTTTTAAACAATTCAATTGCAACACTGAACCGTCCAACAAAAAATAATAGCACAAGCGGAAATTCCTATGGAAAATGTATAATTAAAATTATACTATAAAAAGAAACTTTTGAAATGATATAAGAAAGAAGCACGCAATTTCCTAAAAACAATTTACTATTGACATTTTAAACAAAGTCCTGCGCATGTTACCACATAAATATCTTTACACCACCACTTCCACATCCGTCCACCAGAAAGCGGAAGTCAGTAATTTGTAATATTCTCAAGAATTTAACTTACCAAAGTTAGAAAACTTGTAATTTTCTATAACTTTAATACTTTATTTAACTAATTATGTGATTTAAACAATGTTTAATTATGAATTTCCTCAAAATTTTTATTAAAATCACTAGCAATGTTTACGTGCACACACACTCAGTTTCAAGGGAAATGACAGACTAGCAAAGATTTGCATTTTGTTTTGGTTTTGATTTTCGTCCGAGCTGGGAGTTGGTAATCGCACGTAACGAGATGAAGTAAAAACGGATTCAAATGGAGTTTTATATAAATTAAGAACTATATATTGTAGTTTTTGATCAACTTTTTTCTAAAATTAAACTTTACATAAAAAAATGTGATATTCCACACAAAAAATATTTTTTAGGAATTTTTAAAAGTTTTTTTATATATATAATTTTGTTTTTATTCTTATTTTTTCCAAAAATTTATATTTTTGTTTAACAAATCAGCGTATACCCAAAAAACATCTCTGAACAAAGTGATCATACTAAAAAATCATCTCTGCATATTAACGACTTATAACGTAACAGCTGTTTTTGTTTTCTTTTTATTTCAGATTTAAATTCATTTCTTTTATTTGCAAATGTGCGGTGATCGGAATATTGTGTGTGCGCTCGTTAAAGTTGAAAAAATTAAAGAAATTTCTTATTTTACATATACACACAACTCTATATGTATAAACATAAAAAATATTTAAGAAAAAAATTCCATAACACTTTCACGGATTTTTTGTTCTAAAGTTTACGTAGTGAAAATAAAAGAATAGAAAAAAGGAAAAAGTGAATTGAAAAATTAATAATGGAAACATTGAGTGATGATATATTTTATCAAAATTGTAATAATAAAATACTATCCTCGAATAATGAAGCAATAACAAGTGACTATGACTCTTCTGCTTACAATACAAGCACAAATCTATCAACGTCTTCCTTATCAAATTGTTCTTCCATATCTTCGCCGTCGTCGTTTACTAAATCCCCTACACTCGAAAAAATGAAAACGACAATATCAACAGAAACCGATGATTTTACTCAACTAGAAACAACTTTAGGAAACGAGTATTTTCACATAGGTCATCAGGAGCCATCATCATCGACATCACAACAACAGCAGCAACATATAACTTTGGATAACAATGATGTTCTGCAGCAGCAACAAAATATGTTGCAACAACAACAACAAATAAATCAACAGGTGCTGCAACAGTTAGGTTTTAATTTATACGACGATAATTTAGATCTTAATTATATTACCAACAACATCAATACCACCAATACTCCAGATAATCATACAGAAAACACTTTAAATAATAGTAATCTTTCTATTTTATATGGCACTCCCTCCTCATCCTCCTTTCACATTATTAACAATAATGATGTTGATAATCATAATATATCACATAAACTTATGGGCCTAACTCCTCAGGGCTCGAATTTATATATTGATGATGATTTCATTTTAAACTATTTAAACCCTTCCCACGAAGTGAGACAAACACCAACAGCTGTCAACAATATGTATCCATTAACCTCCATAGACACAAATCATCAAAATAATAGCTCTCTATTCTCAACACTATCACCTACATCATCCCTAATACATTCACCCTCATCTATACTAACAAACACAACGAATACTTCATCATCCATAGCCTCACCATTATCGGATTTAAGTTATTTGGAATTAAGAGGTTCCTCGTCGGCATCCTCCTCATCCGCAGCAACACCATGCTCAATAATTGGCCTTAGCAATGATAGTAGCATGAATTCATATAATGATTTCTCAGCGGGAGAAAATAAAGGTATTTGTTTTAAATTTGAATATGCTTTTGAGAATCAAAAGTTAGTACAAGTACAACCTCCACCACCACCAACACCAAACACATCCTCTATACCAATGCCTCTACCTCTGCCTGATGCAACAACTAGTAGTGTTATATCAATGTCAGAACCCATTTCAATAATGACTTCATCGTTCGATTCAACTGATGGTGGAGGAGGAGTAGATCTTTCATCACCCCTAATACCGGCGTCTTACGTAATATCCCCCAACTCCCAAACGTCGTCGTTAAAACATAATACGGTCAATATATCGAATGAAAGGTAGTTTATAGTTTGTTTCTTTTTTGTTTATACATATTTGCCTTTGATTTTTCATGATACTCTAATTTTGCTCTTTCATAGCCTGTCATGTTTTATATAAAAGTTAAATGCTGTTTGTAAAAAGCTTTTTTGTGTTTCTTTTTTCTTTACTTTTTTGCTGTATATAGTAGATACTACCTGCTCGCTATTTGTTTGAAGTGGTAGATAATTTACCTAATATATTTTTGTACGTTTAGATTCGTTTTAAAATAAAAGTATTAATGTTATTTTTAAATGCTTTAAAAGATATTACCAGATATTGAGTTGATAAGCATTGAGCCTGAAAAATCAAAATATTTTTATGCTTTACACCTAGTTTGTCTTACAAATTTTGTAGGTTATATTTAGTAGTACGCAAAAAAAATTGTCATAGTTGTGTTAGATTAACTTTGTTGTTACTTTAAAAGATGGTAATCTAGACCAAGAAGTTATTATACTTCTACTGGGTTTGCCTACTATCAAGACTAAGTGAAGTAGGTTAAATTGGGGAGTTGAAAATATGGGGTTTCAACCGGGACTCTGACAAGATACTGGTAATAAAATTTAGAAAATGAGTATCAAAATGCATACACGTGCCAAAGTATTTAGACGTAAAAGGGCTCTATATATCTTCTGTTTTTTTTTACCACACACCACCATAGTTGGGAAGTGTATGTTGGGTTTGTGCTGTTGTTTGTTTCTAAAGCATAGATATATTAGTCTAACAACCCGCTTTTATTATACCTGTCAACTCCGGCTATTAACTTAATAAATTTGGCATAAACTTAAAAATAGAATAGACAATTTATTAAAATTTTGAATGGCCTTCATTGATAATATCGTGAGAGTTCGAAAAAAATTATATCTTATTAAATTGTTAAATTTTAAATCTAATTTAAAATTATATATTAACACTTCTCCTTTTAAATTTTTTCGAAAGAAATTTCATTTTTTTACCTTCGAACATTTTTTTCCTACACAAATTTTTTGTTTAAAAACTAAAAATTGAAAATATTCAAGATAAATTAAAAAAATAAAAGAAATATTAAATCAAAAATTATTTATGATTTTGCATCAGGTGTGGACTTATACAACAACAAAAACACCTGATTTATTTAAAAAATCACAGCAAACATTAGTCACTAGATTTACGGCTACTGCGAAATTTATTAAATAAACAAAAAGTTTCTTTGCCAATATTCTTTTCCATATAGAAATCATGGTACCATGATAGAAATACTATAATAAATAAATTTATAACAGGTGGGTCGAGATGTTCGTAACTTGACACATTCGTGGTTATTATTTAATACGTATGATATGATACATAACTTTCTTTAAAAAGATAAATTTCATTACAGCTATTGGACTATTAGTTTATGAGATATAGTGTTTTGAGCAAAGCAAATTTTACTAGTTTGAAAAAATTTAAAAATTAATCTTCAGATGAAAACCAATACTTGGCATGATAAATATTACTCGGATTCTGCACCAGGAAAATCAATCGTTAAAGTCGTTTAATGAGTTTAAACGAGGCAAAATGAGCATCAAAGATTATTCACGTCCCAAAAATGATATAACGAAAAGATAACTTTTCTTAACAAAATTTAAAGAAATTCTGAATCTGACCACTAATCCGTATTTAATTAATTAATCCGAATATGAAGTCAGAATGATCAAAAGTAAAAAGTTTTCGAGATATAGCAAAATCTTTGATTGAATTATTTTATAAAACAGTCTACGGATTTCTTACATCTTTTTTTTTCGTTGAAAGAAAATTAAATTACTGAAACAACCACGGATAGTTTGTAAAATTAAATCGGGAAATGACTGAGTTATAGAAGACCACAGATGAAATTGCAGAAAAAAGTTTTTTGTTTATTCTTTTACGTTAACGCAAATTTTGAATTTAGTATAAACTTGGAAGAGTTAATGAAAACATGTAAATCGCTGTGCCCTGCAATTTAATTGAAAGTAATTAATGTTATTTGAACCAATATTTATGTCCTGCAGAAAAACTTTAGTGATTTTTAAAGTTTAGGTACATTTTTTTAACAAATCAATAAGAATTGTTGTATCGTCCTCGAAAAAAAATTTTATTAAAAAATCTAAGTTAGGCTACAAACCTTCCAGCCCACCGATTATATTAAAGTTTTCAGGACAATATTTTCATTAATTCAATAAACATATATTTTTTTTTTAAAGAAAATGTTCATGACTAAATCGGGTTTATTTTAATTTCTGCTAAACATTTACTCTAATAAATTATTCTATAATCACCAGATTTTCAAACGCTACTTCGCCCAAAAAGTATCAAGAGTCTTTAACAGACATATATGTATGTATGTTATAAACAATAATGTCCTTAAATTAAACAACACTTGTTTTGTGCATATTCATTTAAAATAATAAAATATCATTTGGATGTGCATCGTTCCACTCAAAGTATTTGATGAACCACAGAAGATGAATAAATAAATATGTATTTATGTACATAGGATAGGAATTGTTAAACATTTGTTGCATGTACAACATTTTGCCTTTTTTCCACTGCCCACTCACACAATTATTCGTCTAAATGTATATAATTTTTTTTATTATCATTATTTTGAATTCAAACAAATTAAATTAAAATTCAGAATATTTTTGCCAAATTATAGAAAACCACATAAAAAAAAGTAAAACAAATTTGCCGAAAATCACCGAAAAATAAAAATATCGAATGAATGCACAGTTGATCAGCCAGCAGCAGCACATGCTGCAAATTAAAGAGAAAACATGACACGACGACTTTAAACGCCCCCAATATTTAAAATATAATAATTTCAATTTTCATGTTTTTCATTTGTGATTTTTTTTTGTTTTTCCTACTTGTCGAACGCTGAGTACACAAAATAAAAAGTTTGTACTACGCCAAAGTCAATGACGATGGATGGATGACGCTATTGTCTATATTAAATATACACATGTAAATTTAAATTAAAAAAGTGGAAAAATCGAAATGGGACATGGTTTCACTTTTAAAATATTTCAAAACTTTAAAGGGGAATAACAAATAAATTTTACATGTTTTCTTTATTAAAAAAGACATTTGGACAATCTTAAAAAAAAATATTTAGAAGTTTTGGTACTTTACACTGGAAGACAAAAATTAATAAATATTTTATCCTTAACATTTTTTGGTTAAATTAAAATCAATTAGATGATTTAGACATTTGTGATAGCATAACCCTTAGGTAAGGTTAGGTTTGAAAGGTGGTACCAGGGGAGTGGCATCTACACAAAACAGCAAACCCTTAAATGACTAAAATTTTTCGCGTTGAAAACTTAACTCTTTAATATAAGCCTTTTTTATAAGCTGTTTTTTAACTTTCTGGGTAAGTTCGGAGAAATTTAGGATTAATAATTTTTAACAAAAATTTTTGTTCATAATTGATTTTTCTTAAAGTATATTGTATGTTATCTTTTAGTATGTTTCCGTACAATAACGAAACTACCCAAATCAGTCCGAAGTTACCCAAAACTCATCCAGTTGTATTTCCGTACTCAATACTGGTTAGAGTCTTTGCTAAATTGTGAGATTAATTAAATTTCCCCTATAACTCAAAACTACACAGACTATTTCTTTGGTTAACTTTGGGTAACAAAATTTTTTTTGAAAAATTGTTATTTAAAATTAAACAAGAACGAAAGATTTCTACTTGTTTAAAAAATATTTGTTAAATATTCTTCTAGACAAATCAATTGTGAACTAAAGTTTTGGCGTTATGTGTTCCTGTACTTTTGGGTTATTTTGTAATTTGAGAAAGTAATTCATAAGTTACTCTCATTTGTCCGAACTTACCCGTAAAGTAAAGAAACATACCTTTTTTTGGTATTTCATTGACATTTATAAAATTAATTTCTTACCCAAACTTAGTCCAAGAAGACGTCTGTGTAGTTTTTATACCCACCACCACCAAAGGTGGAAACAGTATTATAAGTTTGTGCTTATAATATGCTTATTTTGTAACGCATAGAAATATTTGTCTTAGATCCACCTTTTAGTATACCAATAGGCTTAGAATCACTTTCTGAGTCGATTTAGCGATGTCAGTCCGTCTGGGCAGCTGGCTGGCTGGACCCCAATGTAAACCATGTAATCAAAGTACAGATAAAGATAATTTGATGAAATTAGGCACTGATAATTATTTTGGTAGTGGGACCATGGCTATTGAAATTCGTCAAAATCGGTCCATTTTTAAAATCAGTGTACCAAATTTCATGCAAATCGGTCCACATTTGATCATAGCTCCCATACAAACTCTTCTGTAAAAATGCACTAAATGAGACAAAAATCACTAAAACGCTCGTTAATCTGAAGATAATGAGAATTTTAAGTTTATTTTTTGCATACATAATTTTTGTAACAACTGTAATCAATTTGCCAAATTTCGAGATAATCGGTCCACATGTGTAGGGTCACATGAAAGTCCAAATGACGGAAACAGCTTAAATATATAAGTTTTGAGAAAACGTTTGTACGATAGCAAAATTTTGCAAATATTTGTCTTTACACAGGAAAAAGACAAAAGCACTTTCTTACTTGTTTTTGCTTAACTTCGGGCTGTTGGGTAGTTTCTATGCAACAGGTCCTCGTTTGCTCATTTAGATTCGTATAAACTAATCAAATCACATCTGAACGGTTGACTTTCCCGATTCAGAGTCCAAACTACCAAAAGTTCTTACACTTAAAATGCTATATCTCACAAACTAATAGTCCGGTTTGTCGAGATTACTATTTCTATGATAATTCTTCGTAGAAGGATTTCACTGTCTCCCAGTGTTATTGTTATTATTCCTTCTTTATTTATTATTTTATGTATTTGTTTTTTTGTTAATAATTTTCTTTAAAATTTCTTTACTCTTCATCAATTGACTATTTATAGATTTGTGATTTTTCAAATCATAAATTTAAGTGTGTGTTTGTGTTGTTGTGGAATGGAATAAATTATTAAAGATGCGTGGGACCATCAGACCCACAGACATTAAATTGTAAAATAAAAATTGTATCTGTATATTTTGAAAAGGTGTATAATTAAATTTTTCTCGTAATGAAATTTTCACCAATTATTTCAATTAAATGTTTGTAAAAATATTTTATTGTTTCTAATGAGCAATATTCACATTAAATTTGCTTAAAATACAACAAATGTTCTATTTTTTTAGACAACCTGCATTTATATATCTTAGCTAATGTTTACAAAAAAAATAAATCTCAAAGATTTTTATTCAAAAATATTTTTATTTCGAAAAGTTTGTCATTTTCAGAGTCTTGTGAAGGCTAGGGAAATAAATGGTTTCTGGTTTGAAATGATCAAAATTGTTAAAATTCCTTATAGTAAAAATTTTAATTTTTCTCCCCTTGTATTTTTAGGGTTAAAATATATTAGGTGTACAACTTTGCTTTCGCCGCTTTTTTCCAAACTAAATATTATACCAGGAAGTTTGCCCGCCAAAGCTTGTCGACTTTTAAGCATAACATATCAAATTCTGCCTGGGTTCGAGCCCCAATCACGGCAACATCAATTTTTGTTTTTTTTTACATTTAAATTTCTGTTTATATTATTAATGTCCAAAGTATCCTAGATCAGCTATATGCCCTAATGCTGTCGATGTCATTTTTAATACTTGCCTTCAAGGACTGAACAACGATTTTAGCGTTCTAACAATTTTGTCGATATTTATTCTTTAGTTTCTGAGAAAACTTCCGCATCGGCGATAAATTTCTTTTTCTTTGCCACAATCTCCGGATCTTGAGAATATGACGAATGAAGATAGTAATTTTATTATTTTTACAGGGTGCATTTCGTTTAGGAAACAGAATTTCATTTTTTCTCATGGAGCGTTTTTCTGCGAGTTCATCCAAATGGTATTTTTCATAATTAATTCGGTATGTGATGGAAATCGATCGTTTTCAAATCAGATATATTTTCGAGACAGATTTCCCTATTTCCACCAAAAATTGTATAATTAAAGATACGATATTAAAAGGATTAATGCCGAAATTTTAATTTTTTTAAACCGAAAATTATATCAAGAAAATAAAAATTAATGTTTGTCTGTATGTCTTTTATAGAATAGTAAGCTACGCATTTGATCATGTTATGATCTTATGAAAAGTTGTTGCGCATGAGCCGAAGAACATTACAAAATTGGTATGACAAAGCTCCGACAGGTGGCAAAACTGAAAATTACTCAAATTGAATTAAATCGTAAACTGTGCATTTGATCATGCTATTATCTAAGTTGGTATAACCAATTTCCGACATGTGGCGTCACTCAAAATTATCCAAATTAAATTAAATTAAATTAAATCGTAAACTGTGCATTTGACCATGCTATGATCTTTAGCAAAGTTGTGGCGCATGAGCCGACGAAGGTTTCTAAATTGGTATGACAAATTTCCGACAGGTGGCGCCATAGAAAATTAATGCAAATAAGTTGAATTTTAAACTATGCATTTGATCATATGTTGATCGGACAAAATGATTCAAAATTAATTGGATATTTGTGTAAGGTCTTTCCTTCAAACTTATTTTAGTTTGTGGAGCAGCAACGCGCACAAGGTACAGCTAGTAGTCGATAAATATTAGATGTACAACTTTGCTTCCACCGTTTTTTTTCCAAAATTTGAGACTTTATTGTAATAAAGTGGTTATACATTTATGATTCAAAGTATTATCCATCGCCATAACTTTCTCCCATCTTTTGGGTAGCGTACGAATACCGCTTTGAAAAAATGGATCTTTTAAAGCGATCCACGAATCGATTCATTTTTTAACTTCTCTTAAAAACACAGTGGGTGGGTTTCTAGGCCACAAAGAATAAAGTCATAGTGACCATTTTTCAATAGGGGAAAGAATCAATGTGCGAATATTATACCAACTTGCAAACGTCCGCATTTGGGCAAAAAAGGTTATTTTTCACCAGAAAAGGCAACGGTGTTCACATTAACAATGGCAAAATACATAAATTGGGCTATAAGTTGCTTCTTCACAAGCCTTATTCTCCATATTTACGACAGCCTTGTAGGTTCCACTCAGCAGTCTCTGCAATGTTTTCTCGTGATTTTCGTATTGTGTATCGTATCCAGTTGCATTTTCCATTTTGATTTTTGTTAATACTAGGAATAGGTCGTTTGTTGCCACACCTTGTTATTCGATATACATAGTCTGTGGCCAAAAGGCTAGAACGATTCTTCTAAGCCATTTATACTTGTAAGGCGTTATCATAGCGAGGGGCTGCATTCCAGAAAGAGATTTGATTCCAACAAATAAATATCTATTTCGATAACCTTGACAAATCTTATTTCTCCGATGGAATACAAAAATTTTGATAACGCTGGACTAAGTTTATAAAACTCAAAAGAGACTATGTTGAAAATTAAAATAATTTTTTATATAAAAACCTGTGTGTCAATTAAAAAGTCACGGGCTTATTGTGTCCCCGTCGTTGTAAACATTTGAAATTTTTCAAGATTTTCAAATTTAAAAATGTCGGTTTATACAAATCAAAAATATTGTAAAAAAGCCATTTACACAATTTAATTTAATTGATTTAACATAAAACTGCAAGTGTTTTCTTTCGGTTTTCATTATTAATAAAATATTTAAAATAAATGTTTTCAATTTGTTAAATGTCGCTGCTCTATTAAAAACGCCTTCAAATTATCGAAATATATAATTTTTAATATTTTTCTATTTCGATTTTAAAATATTTTTTGTCTGTTTTATATATTTTTTTTTTTGCTTATTTGTATGTCAACGACCAAGGTCAAAAATATTCAAAATCTAAACAACTGAACTGAATATTTGTGTCTTCCTTCCTACTCTCTTTAAATTAATATTTTTAAATATACTATAATTATATTTAAATAAAATTCCTTTTTGCAATCTATAAAAGTTTTGTAAAATTTAAAAATAGAATTGTAAAAATGCCGGCATTTGTAAAAAAAAACTGCTTATTTATTTAAACAAAATTAATTTATTTAATCCCATGTGACAAAATTTTAAACACCAAAAATAACTGAAAATGTTTGAATAAAACAAAAAAAAAACATGCTTTATTTTATTTTTTTTTTTCTAAAATTTTTGTTTTATTGTTGATGTTTTTGTTTTTGTTGAGAAAATAAAACAATTTTACTAAAATCAATTCAATTCTGCACACCCAACAAATAAATGAAAAAAAAAACAAGAAAATAAAATATTTTGTTTATGTTATTTTTACTAAAACAAAAATAAAAATATAAATAAAAACTAAACTAAAAATTAACGCAATAACACTAATTTTATTTATATTTTTCTTAATACATTTTACTTTCAATACATATTAATAAAAATCATCAATAAAGGTTGGAAACGAAAAAAGAATTATGTTTTTATTATTAAAAATTATTTTTTTTCGAAATAAAAATTTTTTATATATGGGCAAATCCTGCGTGACGGACGATACATTTGTACGGATTTTGTTGTACTTAAATGTATCCCCTTGTCGTTCTACTAGATAGCTTTGCACATATTTCAGGGAATATTAGACTATCGATTGTGCTAACGAATGACGTTTGTTAATTTACATACTTATTTTGCAGGAAAAAGATATTCGCTTTTAAAGTTCTGTGACGGACGCTACAAAAATTCGAAGTGACTTTTTTGTCTATAATTTTCATCAAATCGGTCATAGTAATAAAAAAATTGTAAATACATTAAAGATTGAGGAAAATCAGAGGATTACAAAACAGCTTTTATAAAATATTTTAAAGTTTCCAGTTTCAACAAAAATCCACAAATGGACTGTTGCGGACGCTACGTGACGGACGATACAGTTTTTACTTTAATGCTTTTTATTAAGAAAACTTCATATTTCATATTTTTTATAAAGGCTCATAAATCAGTGAACCTAATGGTGTTATTTGTTCCCGAATTTCATCACCTTCCTCTTCATGTTCGCGGTTAAAAATGTGATTTTTGGGCACAATTTAATATTTCACAAAATGGCTTAATACATAAATTTATTTAATGTTTTACACTTCTTAACATACTTTTTACATCTTATTTTTCGTCCCAAGAATGCTGCGGCTAGCTGTTAGTGTGTCCCTAAAATCAAAAAAAAAAAATTTCAAAAGCATTAAATTTGCCCCACTGTGTGTTTTTTTAACACCTATTAAATTAAATTTAATCTGTGGATTAAGACAGTGTTATTGCTTTATGAATAAGACAGACATGCGTTCGTCAATTTTGTATTTAATAAATATAATTTTGGAAAAAATTTATACTGTGACGGACGCTACACACTTTCCTTTATATATTATTCTGTAAAATGCTATATTACCATCTCTATATTTTTAGTCTAATGTAAAGTCTACTATAAGTTATCTTTACGAACCAAGTTCAATTGGAGAAAAAAGAAAAATTGCACTAGTCAAATTAAAAAAAACTTTATTTCTGTGACGGACGCTACACACTGTGAGCCCTTTTTTACTTGATGTTATTTATATCACTCCAATTACTTTTGATGGGGTTTTTTACATCTATTTGTATAAAATTAAGCAGACTTTGAGCACCTACTGAAACTTGATACCTAATTTGATGTTTTTGCGATTTTTATGAACTTTTAAAACACCCATTATTTGAAAAAAAGTATAAAAATTCGAGATGGGTGCAAATAAAGACCTGCCATTCACGAAGAGACCAATCAAAAATTGTATCCATTATATATTCTAAAGGTTCAATATATGGTAAATTTTGTCCTTGGTTTAATGTTTTTCGGATTTGCCCATATTCATTTAAATTTTAAATTTTTGGTTTTTTATGAAAAAATTTTTACTTTTGAATTGAAAAATGTATGGGACTTAATCCACTTTCAAAACAAATAAAACAAAAAATTTTCTTTCAAAAAATTTTTTATAGCAAAATTCTTATAAAAAGTTATTTTTGAAAAATTTGCTATAAAACACAAATTTTTTACAAATTTCCCATAAAAAGTAAATTTTTTAAAAATTTCCCATAAAAAGTAAATTTTTTAAAAATTTCCCATAAAAGTAAATTTTTGATAAATTTCCTTTAAAAAGTAAATTTTTGATAAATTTCCTTTAAAAAGTAAATTTTTGAAAAATTTCCTATAAAAAGTAAATTTTTGAAAAATTTCCTATAAAAAGTAAATTTTTGAAAAATTTTCTATAAAAAGTAAATTTTTGAAAAATTTCTATAAAAAGAAATTTTTTCAAAAAATTTCCTATAAAAAGTAAATTTTTGAAAAATTTCCTATAAAAAGTAAATTTTTGAAAAATTTCCTATAAAAAGTAAATTTTTGAAAAATTTCCTATAAAAAGTAAATTTTTGAAAAATATCCTATAAAAAGTAAATTTTTGAAAAATTTCCTATAAAAAGTAAATTTTTGAAAAATTTCCTATAAAAAGTAAATTTTTGAAAAATTTCCTATAAAAAGTAAATTTTTGAAAAATTTCCTATAAAAAGTAAATTTTTGAAAAATTTCCTATAAAAAGTAAATTTTTGAAAAATTTCCTATAAAAAGTAAATTTTTGAAAAATTTTCTATAAAAAGTAAATTTTTGAAAAATTTCTATAAAAAGAAATTTTTTCAAAAAATTTCCTATAAAAAGTAAATTTTTGAAAAATTTCCTATAAAAAGTAAATTTTTGAAAAATTTCCTATAAAAAGTAAATTTTTGAAAAATTTTCTATAAAAAGTAAATTTTTGAAAAATTTCTATAAAAAGAAATTTTTTCAAAAAATTTCCTATAAAAAGTAAATTTTTGAAAAATTTCCTATAAAAAGTAAATTTTTGAAAAATTTCCTATAAAAAGTAAATTTTTGAAAAATTTCCTATAAAAAGTAAATTTTTGAAAAATATCCTATAAAAAGTAAATTTTTGAAAAATTTCCTATAAAAAGTAAATTTTTGAAAAATTTCCTATAAAAAGTAAATTTTTGAAAAATTTCCTATAAAAAGTAAATTTTTGAAAAATTTCCTATAAAAAGTAAATTTTTGAAAAATTTCCTATAAAAAGTAAATTTTTGAAAAATTTCCTATAAAAAGTAAATTTTTGAAAAATTTCCTATAAAAAGTAAATTTTTGAAAAATTTCCTATAAAAAGTAAATTTTTGAAAAATTTCCTATAAAAAGTAAATTTCTGAAAATTTTCCCATAAAAAGTAAATGTTTAAAAAATTAAAAAAAGTAAATTTTTGGAAAATTTCCTATAAACATTTAAATAATTTTTTTGTTTGAAGAAACATTTCCTTTTGAAATTAAAAATGTATTGGACTTAATCCACTTTCAAAACAAATAAATTTGAAATTTTCATTTTGTTTGAATAATTTTTTCTTTTAAATTGAAAAATATATGGGACATAAACCACTTTCAAAATAAAAATTTTTATTAAATCGTTAACTACAAAATGTTTGACCGTCAATATTTTAGTAGGTTTTGTAAATTTTAAATAGTAAGATCCACAATTGCAGAACCATTCCCTATCATTAACATAATTTTTTGGAATGTGGATATATTCCACTTTCAAAGTAAAGTCTACCTATGCATATAGAAAATTTTCATGCACAATTTTTCTATAGATTTTAAGAAAAATACTAAGAAGGGAAAAACCTGAAAAAAAGTTTTTTTAATTTAAATTGTAAAATTTTCTACGTTTCCAACCTTTAAATAGAAAATTCAAAGTACATGCAAAAAAGCAAAACATAAACATATTCAAAAAGTGTATCTATGAAAAACAGGTGCTATTATACTAAATGCAAAATAAAATATATTTATTTTCTTTTAAATATGTTAAAAAAAAATGTTTCTTTTTTATTTTGGATTATTTTTTTCTTTCAAACATCTTCACCATCGACAACAAAAACAACAACAACAATAAAAAACAAACATTTAAATACTAAAACACGAAAAATATAAAAAATAAACGAAATAAAATAATTAATGATAAAAATATTGGGTACCTACATTAATTGTCATTGACTCGTTTTATTAGTTATATGGAAGTAAATAATGAAGAGCCTGATGAACTTTCATTATGTATACGACCCGGTGCCTTACACAAACAGAAAGGAGAGCCAACTTACGCAACAGTTTCTTTCGAGGTACTATTTTCACAAACTTTTGAAACTACAAATGCTAATTAAAACTACTACCACCATAACGTCTTTAGTTTTTTTTAATAAATGCATAACAATAATTAAATAACATTTAAATTGAAATGCTAAAATTTCTAATATTAAGAATATTATTTTTTTCGGTGTATCTAAGAGAGTTTATTTTTATTTAATGATCAATTTAGAATGTCGAACAAATTAATGAATTATTATGTAATAGCGTGGAGGCCCTATGCTCCACTGGGATCAATGATAACAGAAGAAGAAGAATATCATAGGAAATTGTTAATTTTCCAACCTCCTAAAAATATGCAACATGAATCTTTAAAATTTTGGTTCGTATCCAATGAATATTAATTGAAAAAGTCAGAAAATTAACTGATCGTTTTGTAATTTGTATGATCTTTTTTCGTTATTTATTGAATAATCAAATTTTGATCATTTTTGCTGGATACATCTACAACACATGTTCTATTGACCGTCAATCCGGGATTGGTCGTTGTTTGTGCCTTTCATCAACTTTACGTTTGCGTTTTATGTATTGTTGTTCATCGCCCGTTATTAATCTTTTGAGCTTAATTTTGTTTTGATTTTTTCATTCTTAAAGTATCAGCGATATCCTAATAGCTTGGACATGATCGAGATAGACCAACATATCGAGCCCTTAGATTAAAATGATCGCAAGCGACAGGAAAAATATTGATCGTAAGCGACAAAAAATCTTAATTTAATAAAAACCGGGATTGTTTTGGTGCATCAACAGTTCTGTTCTTTGTTAGTTTGCAACTTTCGATAAACTAATTAATTTTTTTCCAAATGGTTTAGAAGTTATGGTGCAAAGAATTGTATGTGACGTTTTTTACGGATTTAGGCGCAATATTCAGATATCGGCCAATGGTTAAAGTTAAAGTTTTGGATCAATTTTTAAAAACATGTCTATTTTTGTAGCACAGTGGCCTCTACACTAAACCAAAGTTGAGCACCATTGTATGTAAAACCTATTGGTCCGTATAACTTTCGTAAATATAAACCTATCAAAAAGATTTTTACATATTCGAAAACTACTTAAGAAAGAAAGAAAAATATGCTTACAGTACAACGCTATCTCTAATAGTTCAAGAGATATTTAAAGGAATGTCGCTTACGATTATTTAAATCTAAGGGCTCGATATCTTGGTAATAGTTTTCAGTAAGAGACCGGACGGGGCTCAGCAAATCTTTCTTATCCAAGAAAATTATAAAATTAAATACGCACTTTACGACCACTCACATTATCATCACCGTAAAGGGCACACACATTTCTGCATTGTAGCTTTTTATATGGGGTACTGAAAGGCTTCGTTCTTTGTTTTATCAATCAAAAAACAGCTGATTACCCCCCGCAGCCGTGTGCGTTGACCTTCTACTTTTATACACCTCTTTGGCTTGGTGCTAAAAGGGCCATTGCCAAAAAATATAGTTTTAAAAAAATTTGATTTAAAGTTTTTATTTTCTATATAAACTCATAGTAGCGTTGCCTAGAAAACCCCTAATAAATCTGTTCTGAGTTAAGTTAGACGTTAGCTGTTGGTGACAAATAAAAAAAAATAAATAAAGAAATCTTATTTAATGATTAACTTAAAACAGCTAAAAATTGACATTGGCCCATAAAAATACTTTGTGTCCGGGTGAGTATTTATAAGAAACTCTGGATCCACTTAAGGGATCAACGTTTTGAGACACAAAATAATACACTCAGTGATACTACGATTTGACCGATGTAACTCTAGATTCATTCGAAGGACCAATGTTTTAAAACACAAACTAATTCATTATATTTCTTATGGGTATAGGTAAAATACTAACGTTTATTTACAATTTAAAATCTTACACAGAGTAAAATCTTAAAACTTAAGTGTACACATGAGTGCGCAATTGCACGCATGTTTCTATTGCTTATCACTCTGTTTGGTATACTCGCAGATAAACCTACAAGTGATAACATCTTATCACATATGCTTCAAGAAGGGTTGCTTTTGTATTTTTATTACTTTTTGGACACATGCATTAAGAAGACTTGATATCTTTAGTGTGTATAAAAACCACACACTAGATTTAGGAAAGTTATATAAGACAGATAAACCCTGTTCAAGAAATTTGAACAAGTACCAATATCCGATATTTCTCCACCTATCTGTCACTTTTATCTGGGCATTAAGTCTTGGATCAGCAAGGAAACCACAAGGACATGGGGAAACATGGTTACGCGTAGGACATCAAGACTTCTATGGTTTTAACCGGACATTAGTGGAACCAAAATTCTACTAGATCTGAATAGGTCAAGCTTAAGAAGATGTATAGGGTTCTTAACGGGACACTGTGCCTTAAATTCGAGGTTAAATAGGTGGTGCAGACTATGTCTAGATGAGGATTCGTCCGAGTCAGTAGAACACACTCTTTGTCACTGTCCAAGGCTACAAAATCAAAGGTTCAGACATCTAGGTAGCAGATTCTTTATTGAACTTCAGGATCTGCAACAGTGCAGTTTACAAGATATTGTATGGTTGATTACTGGTATCAACTGGCTTTGCTAGGGTACTCTTCTTCTCCCTCTGTACTATTCTTTTCTCTTCCTCTATCTTCAATCTTTTTTTCTCATCTTTTAGTAAAGGATCACAATAGGGGTCTCCGAGTGAAGGTGTCGCTTAACACTTCCTTTATAACCTTATCTAACCTAATATCCGACCTAAAATGAAATACATGTCTAATATATGGGCTGATGTTTCAATGTCTATTTTGGAGTTACTTGAAGGGGTTTAGGAAAGGGCGAATGTTCACAAACATTACTCACTCTATCCAACTTTCCACAACCAATTTTCGTAGCTTCATCACAATTTAATGCATAAGTAGGGGTCATCCCCTGGTTCAATTAAAAAAAATGGCTACCGATACAGGCAGTCGGTTCTTAGTACCGCAACGATTTCTCGGAATTTTTACCAAGGACTGACACTTCTGTGTTATTACCAATATCGCGGTTACAACAACCGATCCAAAGCCAACATCTAATGTTAAAAAGGAAAGAAACGATTACGATTTTCAAATTTTTTATAGAAAAATGTTCATTAAAAAATTTTTTTTAGAAAATTATTTTAAAGATAACAAAATAAACTCTCAAAGTTCGAAATGAAAAATATTCAAAATATCTAGAAATTAACAGAAAGAATTTTCTTAAATAATTTCTTTTGCTTTTTAGTGCAAAAAAAAATCTATTATTAAAAAGCTGCGTTTAATATTAGTACGAACTACTTGGCCTGGCCTTAACCCGTTAAATTAATCAGTTTTTTGTAGAAAACAAATTTCTACACAAAAGCGTTTAAAAGGTATCTAATACTCAAGCACATTTCAAAATACATAATTTTTATTTTTAATTAAATAAAATTCAATAAAGGAAATATTTAATAATAACTTTAAATAATTATTAAGCTTTTATTTTTTTTTATAAATTTGCCTGCTGCCGATTAGTTGCTGTTTTCCTAAAGAAATTACAAATAAATATTGATGTCGTCTGACTTGCCATTAAAAGACAATTGCATGTAGATTTTTAAGTTTAATTTTTGTATTATTTTAAGTATAACACTATCTCAATGAACTTTGTATAAATTTGGTTTCGATATTTTAACAATAATTAGTTTCTAATATGTATGTTTTTTTTTATAATTTTTCCTATCATTTAGAGCTCGGATGAATCATTGTCCCGATACAAGTGCAACTACGAAAATTGCAATCGCAGCTATAGCACAATTGGTAATCTGAGAACACACTTAAAAACACACAAGGGTAAGTTTAATCACAAGTAATGTTTTTTTTTTAATTTTTCTTCAAAAGCGATTAGGGTATTGTAAGTTTGCCTTTAAGTTTGAAATTCTTGATAATATAAGAATGATTACGAAAATGTTTAACCTGTTCGTCAGACTGATATCTTTCAATATTCGTACCAGAATAGTCTAAAATGTATTATTCTGTTATCCTTGACTCCCAGTGGAGCATAGGGCCTCAAAGTCTAAAATGTATATACCAACTAAGGTCTAAAATGTATACACCAGCCGATTACTGTCAAAACAAAGAAAAATAATAAGTATACCTTAATTTTAGAAAATGAAAGTTTCTCGTTCTGATTAAATGTAATGACAAATCAAAGCAACATTTTGAAACATCTTTTTTTCTTTTTAAGTTAAATCTAAGCTTCAAAGTATTTTTTTGTTTTGCTAAAAATTATTGCTTTAAAACACCTGAAATTCATTCAAACAATCAGAAGTTAAAAAGTTTTACTGTAATGTATTGCACTAAGATCCCAATTTATTACAATTATTTATTATTGATAAAACCAAAAAATGTTGGTGGGAAAACCTTTCCTCGACGCGTTTCGATGGTTGGTTAGGCCATCTCTTCAAGAGGATTATCCCTAATTCTAGACAGAACGAAAACCACACATATCTTATTTGAGGGACGGAATAAATACGAATTATTATTGTGTCCAACAAATATTAACATAAAGCGAAGATTATTATCTGAACAGAAGCACACAAACATTTTCAGTTTTAGAAATTGCTTTACTAAAAATGCTATAACCCAGAAACTGAGAGTCCGACAGCTTTTGAAATTTGGGGCTACCTAAAAATCATATCGTTTTTAGACAATACTTTAACAAAATCTTATCTTTTACCGAAAATTTTTAATTTTTCTAAAAATTTAATTTATTTAAAATTTTTTAATTTTCTCAAAATTTCGACAAAAAAATTTACTTTTTCAACAAAATTCTGATATGTTCCAAATTTTAATATTTTAAAACAGGTGAATATCGTTTTAAATGCCCAGAGGAAGGATGTGGCAAAGCGTTTTTAACATCATATAGTTTGAAAATTCATATACGAGTACACACCAAGGTTAAACCCTACGAATGTGATGTAGGTGGCTGTGAAAAGGCATTCAACACACGCTACAGGTAAGCTATAGTTTATTGTATAGTTCTTTCATAATCTACAATATTACAACAAAATTTCTATATTCCTTTTAGATTACATGCTCATTTGCGTTTACACAATGGGCAAACCTTTAATTGTGACCAGTGCAAGAAATGCTTCACTACCTTGAGTGATTTAAAGAAACACATGCGAACTCATACCCAGGAGAGACCCTACAAGTGTCCGGAAGATGCATGTGGCAAAGCCTTCACTGCCTCACATCATCTCAAGACTCATATACGCACTCATACCGGTGAACGTCCTTATCCTTGTGAGGAGACCAGTTGTCAAAAGTCTTTTAGCACTTCGCACAGTTTAAAATCGCATAAGAAAACCCATCAGAAACAAATCCAGAATCGTCCACCGAGAGAACGTAAGACAAAGACCAAAAATCGTAAATCAGATAATAATGCTAATAATGAAAGTGCCTCGGAACAAGATATAAAGTTGGTGAAACAAGAAGTGGATCAAGTGACGGTTTTCGCAGAAGAAACTAATTCTACTTTTAACAGCAGTGAATTTGATTGTTGTAGCACGAATAATGATGAAATAAAACCTAAAACATCTACAGCATCAGCCTTCGTTAAATCTGAAGCAATAGAGTGTAATATTAGTGATATGTATGCGCCACAAGTACCAGAAATGAAACCTACTCAATATACCGCCTTAGCGCCTAAAATTGAAAATATGCCTATGCCAGAAACTTCACAAGCTTTTCAGTTGGAATATGCAGCAGAAGAAGAAATACCAGCACCTTGGATAGATGCTGGTGTTTTAGTTTCAAAACCTATACTACCAATGGCTCCAGTAACCTCCGCCTGTGTGGCCATACCCACCGAAGTGCCTAGCTATGTTAATTTACAACCCAACTACTCAAATGCCATGTCTATTTTAGATCCTCAATATCAATTAGCTGCACAAAGCGGTCATCATAATATGCTCATGGAAATTGATAATAGCGATATGGTCCACAACAGTATTACTAATCAGCAGACGCAAAACTCTTACCAGCCAATTTCTAATAGCGTTACTGTAGCCCAGGATGTTATGCCTCTACAAGAGAATATAGAAGACTTATTAAGAGGTAATTATAGTAGTGATGATGATATGGAAACCGAATCCCTACTCAATGATATTCTAATGACCATTGACAATAACACAAGCCTATTGCAAGAAACTCTTCAGCAGGCTAATGACGTGCCTACCGATGGTTCGGGACTCATAGAAGTTGATTTGCGTAATAACAAGCCGACTTTAAAACAAATTACAGCCGATGCTGGCATCTGCAGCTGTACAAATTGTAAATGTGATAAAACCAAAAATTGTCAAGGTGGTTGCACCTCAGAGACTCCTTGTGGCAAAAAGCCTACAAATGGCAAAGATGTTAAAGGTGGTGGTTGTTGCTCAAATAAAAAGAAAGCAAATAAACCTTTAAGTAAACGTGAAAAGGAAATGAATCAAAACATAGAAGATGTGGCCATGTTATTGCAAAATCTAGCTTCAATGGGTAGTGACAAAAAAAGTGGTGGTTGCTGTAGTGGCGGTATTGGAAATAATACAGCCCCTGCAGCTGCTAAGTCTTCCTGCTGTTCAGAACAAACCACTAAACATGCAAGCTCTTCTACTTGCTGTTCAAAACCTACTCCGGCTATCTCATCTGGCTGTTGTTCCTCAGAGAAACCTTTACCAACGAAAACAAGCTCATGTTGTTCTTCTCCCACTTCTACAGACTCAAAACTGATGCCACCACCCTCATCCGCTAACACAAAAGCTCTGAAAAGTGCTACTTGCACATGCAAGAGTCCATCTGAAGGTGTTGCCAATGGCTGTTGCGTTGTTATATGCATTAAAACTTTGCAAGCCTTGCGTAAAGTTTTAAATCGCAAAAATTTAAATCTTATGCTTTGTCCCCAAAACCAAAGCAACCAAAATAATTGATGAGGAGATAATTTATACAATTGTTATTTTTAAGTTTTTGTTTTTTTAGGTCTTTACATTAACGAGTTAAATTTGTTTCCTTTTAATTATATATAATTCATATAATTTTTGTTCTTTTTTAACATCTAGATTGTAAATAAAAAATTATTATTAACTTGCCAATTAAAAAAATGCATAAAAATAATTAATTAAATAATATTAAGAATGCAAGAAAATATGTTTTTGTGTCCTTTACCAAATTTTCTATTCAAATAAATAATCTAAATTTATATACAAAAATAGTTGGACTACGTTATTGCTTCCCTCAAGAGTTAATGAAAAAAGGTAATTTAACTCAATTTAAATTTAATTTTCATCATTTATTTTAATTTAAATTTAAAAAATACCAAACATGTTTGATATTTTTTTAATGTGAATCGATCGACGTGTAACTTTTTTTTGAACATGGGGAAAAAATTAAAATTTTTAATTGAAATTCCCTTCCACATAAAAATATTCTTCCCGTTAGTTTATAATAGGGGAATTACTTTATCGGGAAAAATAGGCTCACGGGGAATCGAACTCACAAAAAGTGATTGTAATTGGACTTTAATTATTAAGAACTTCAGATTATTGCATTTAAAATGTTAAAGCCGAACTCGCTGTACAAACCTGTTTAAGAGGCAGTAGGAAATGCAAAGGACCAAAAGCAACTAGTTGAAATAATTTACAGATCCCTTGATAGCATATTTGAATTCATCAATACATCCGGAGACTCCTAAAATTGTTTTTTGGCCCAAATTGCTCTATCTCTTCTAGTTTCCAAGGAAATCGAAGTTTTATATTTTCATATAAAAATTTTCAAAAAATTAACTTTTTGTACTAATTCTCGAATTTTTTTTAGTGAACACAGATTTTTGCTTAAATTGCTCTATCTCTTAGTTTCCAAGGAAATCGCAATTTTATATTTTCATATAAAAATTTTCAAAAAATTAACTTTTAGTACGAATTTTGATTTTTTTTTTAGTGATCACAAATTGTTGCTTAAATGGCTCTATCTCTTCTAGTTTCCAAGGAAATCGCAATTTTATATTTTCATATAAAAATTTTCAAAAAATTAACTTTTAGTACGAATTTTCGAATTTTTTTATGAATGGAAATATTTTTTAATTCTTCAGTAAAAACAAGCTTCTTTTGTACTTATAATGACTTCAGTAGCTCTAAAGGATTGGAAGCATCGCGTATCTTTCTGCTTTCAACCCGCAGATCTCCGGCCTTAGCCGTTTAGCCTGGGCGATGACGAATCACCTATTAGGTAAATCGATATATAAAACCTAAGAATTCAGACCAAGGACTGTAATTATTATATTGAAATCAAGCTAGAAACGAATGAAATTTTAATAAAAATTGTCTTACTGAAAACCAAAAAAATAACCAAAATTTGTATCTTTTAGTATATAAATTATATAGATGTATTACTTTTTAATAGTTATTGATTAAGTTTAAACTACATATGTCATAATTTTTATTAACAAAAATTAAGAGTTTAAATTTTTCTCATTCGCGCTTTACAAATGAAAGTAAAAGCTTTTCCCTAATTATATTTTTAATTAATGAATAAAATTGAGAAATTAAGTTTTGCGCATTAACGTTAATTACAACGTTTTTTTTCATTAATATTTTAATTACAAAAAAAGAAACTAATTTTGGAATGAAACTTAAACTGAAAGTATTAATTGATGTTAAATACATATAAATCTCGTATAATGTCAACAGACACCATTTAATCTTCACCAGCAGGTATGGCATCCTCAAGGCGTCTTATAAACTTAACACGTATCTCAGTTACGTTATCTCCTTTTAGCTGATCCTTAAATTTTTGTAGAAAATGTTGTTTAGGAATAATATTATATTATATTAATGTAAATCAACTTGCCTGGACAAACCAGCATTGAACTTCTAATTGCACCATTTCTAAAGCGCCTCTGATACAACCGCTTATTATGGAACTATATCTTAAGTTAGTTAGATCGGGTGGTAACTCGACAAACTCTGTTAGGGGATTTGTTTCGAATTGCAGTGAAAATTCGTCTGAAGCTTGTGACCAGTTTGTTATAGTTGGTTGTATATTCAAATAGATGCGAAATGCTTGTTGAATACGATCTGCGGTTTCCCGCATTTCAAGGCAGCGTGATGCTGAGGTGCGTGCCAAAAAGTCTTCAATTAAACGCATGCCCATATTGTAGCCAATACGTTCCAGTTGTTTATTGACATCTTCAACATTCTCCAAGTCACGTAGCATCTGAGTCACCAACGCTCCATATGTAAGTGTTAAAAATTCGGAATTCTAAACAGCAGTGAGGGAATGAGTGAATGAATTTGTTTTTCTCGAGCCATGGGTTTGTTAATTACAGTATAAGATTTAATATTAAGACTTAAACTTAACTTAGGGCTAAATTGTATTTACAGCATCGTATGTTCTATACGAATATGACGAGTTTGAGGAGGCGGGACAATGATTAATAACTATAGGCGCTCCAATGAGCGCATGCTGATGTTACTTAATTGCTGTTATAGTTATGTTGGGATTAGGTGTTGTAGTGCTAGGGTTGGGGTGATGTGGTGCTATAACACGGGGTGGTGCTCGCGGCACTGAGGCCCTAGATAGTTGTATCGTATGCTGATGTTCCTCATGACCCGCCCCCTGCTGCAGATCACCCTTTTCTTGTGCAGAATGAAAGCGGCCACCCTCACCACGTACTCGATTCATGGCATGACGATGTCGTGACTCATGCAAATATTTGGAACGCTCCTTGGGAATGCGTGATTCCAATTTGGCACGAGCTTGACGCCTTACAAGTATGCGTTTGTATTGTTTAGCATTAACATATAAAGGCTCCTCTTCAGGTTCTGCTGCTTGTGTATCTTCTGAAGATGTGGCTGTAACCGAATCAGCTGTTACCGGGGAACTTGAAGTATTTGTCGAGGTGTTGCTGGAATTTTGGGCTTGAGTTGTAACTGTAACAGGAGCCGGTGTTGAAACTCTGACAGTTGTGTTGTTGTTATTTTGGTTTGCTACACCAGCTGTGGCTAATTGATTGGCTGTGGACTGGGGCATCATTATGATTTGTTGAGCTAAGGGACTACTAGTGCCGGTGGCATTTGTCGTATTAGCTTGGGATTGTGGTTGAGCTGCTGCTATTTGCATAATTTGACCATTTATATTTATAAATTGTGGGTGTATAGCTTGTATTGTATTATTTCCACTTTCAGCACCTGCCAAAACATTTGGTTGGTAGAATAAAGTCTGACCATCGGGTAACTGCATGAGTTGCATAGGTTGAGCAGTCTGCTGGTGTTGTTGCAACATTATTTGATTTCCCTGCAGCGGTATTATTTGTGGTTGGAGACCCGCAATCTGCTGACCGGACTGTTGGCCGATAATAATTTGTGCGGGTCCACCGGCTGTGGTCATAACTGGCATTGGTATTACTTGTATTTGGTTTGAACCCACGTTATTGCTGCTGGTATTCATTGGTTGGTCCGTGTTTCCCTGTTGCTGCTGTTGCGATATTTGGTTTGTGGCACTACTTTCCATGTCCGTATATTATTTTACTCTCCTTTAGTTCTCAATAATTCACTTGCGTGGTTATGGGATGAGTTCTTTTGTGCCGGAACCGAACTACTGTAAAATCGTATGGAAACTTGGTTTTATCGAGGGTGGCCACTCTTCAAATTCTACAAATTTATGCTACTGCAAAAAACAAATAATCCTAACCATTACGCCGTTTTGGCAAAACTTACCACTTTTTTAGCATCTAATCTGGAAGCTTGGCGAGACATATTTCATATATTTCACTGACTTTGGTAATTAAACTTTAAAATTATTACACTTTTGTTAATATTCTCTGCGTTTAAAAGCTTTAATTTATTATTTTAATTTTACACCCCTCAAATGCAATGGAAAAAATTTACGATTAATAAACTAATGAGTGCGGTGTGTTCAGTGTGTCAATGTAATTTGCAAAGAGTGTTCAGTGAATTAAGGTATTACCATATTAAAAAACAACTTTAATAAAATGTTGGCAGTGCTCTGCAGACGTCATTTGTTATTTTTTGACAACTGCAAGAAGAAGCATTTGCTTGTCATTCTTGATTTAATATTGTGAAAGAAAACAGAGTAGAATAATTACAGATTTTATTTAGCAAAAGTCCGGAATTGTTAAAAATATTCAATAATTCGAAAATGTCTGTACGTGTAATTAATGATGAAGCCCACTTCCAAACTGAATTGGCTGCTGCGGGTATTCGTTTGGTTGTGGTAGATTTTACGGCGACTTGGTAAGCTAAACTTGGAATAACATGGACTTTAAAAATGTAATCTTATTTTTGGACTATTAAAAAATTCCAGGTGTGGACCATGTCAACGTATTGCTCCACATTTTGAGATGTTACCAGCCAAATTTCCTAAAGCCATATTCCTAAAGGTTGATGTTGATAAATGTCAGGATACTGCCTCCAGTCAAGGGGTTTCAGCCATGCCTACATTTATTTTCTATAGAAACAGAGTAAATATACCGAGTATTCTTTACATGGAAAAACAATTTACTAAAATATTTTAATTTCTAGACCAAAATCGATCGCATACAAGGAGCAGATGTTAATGCCCTGGAAGCAAAAATTCAGGAACATATCGGTACTAGTGGTGGCGATGAAACTTTTGAAGATTATGGACAGGGATTGGTAAATATCAAAAACTTATATTAGAATTTTGTGAGATTCTTAGAATGAGGGTCAGGTTATGAACTCCCTAGAGTGTAGGTTATGTGAACATCTCGAATTTTCATTACATCGTGACTCAATTTGGGGGTCATGGTCTGTGTAGAAAAGGTAAGATGAGAAAACTGGTAGTAATTGTGATTGCCTTTATGATCCTTTTAAATAGAGAAGGAATAGAAATAATAGAAAAAGATATAATAAAATCTTCAGAAGAAAGAATAGAAGTGATGTTAAAATAGTTAGATGGTCACGTTGTTGTTGTAACTGCAATATTATTGATAATATCCCAAAAGTATCAGTCCTTGGTCAGAATGTTACGATATTCCGAGACGATTAGGTACAATGAACCGACTGCCGTGGGAACGTAATGATGGTCACAAAATCGAAATAATTACTTAAATACTTAATAAAATAAATTTCCGTTAATAAAAAGAAATTGCTGCTCAACTCTGTTTCACTCAACCAAATTATATTTTTTATATTGCGGAATACATTCAACCGAAAGAAATTTAAAATTAATCGAAACACAGAATACGAAAATTGTCAGAATTTCTATCTCATGCATTTCCTTAGATTTTTCTTTTCTGTTATCCATGACTCCTCAATTTCCTTAGTTGGTAGGACCATATTATGTAGGTGCAATTGACTGCATTGACTAGGAAAACAGCAGACACTTATCATGAACATAGGTCATGATAAGTTAGGTCATTGTAGCTAACTTTCTTTACTAATTTTAGATGTGATACTTGTACTTGTAAAAAAAGAAATCACCGTTGCCTAGTGTAAGTAAACAACTTTTATTTTACAGATGGAAATAAATACATTTATTTCAAAACAAGAATGTGAATGCCTCAATGAAGCCGATGATCATCCTATGACCCACTGTTTAACCTCAAATGGTGGATTTTTGCAATCAGACTGTGATGAACAATTGATTTTGTCAATCACTTTCAATCAATTGGTTAAAATACATTCGTTAAAATTCAAAGCTCCCCCACAATTGGGTCCAAAAGAAATAAAAATCTTCATTAATCAACCAAGAACTATTGATTTTGATCAGGCTGAATCCATGACAAGTGTACAAGACCTGGCGTATGTATTTTTTAAAGTAATTACACATTTTCTATTTTTTATTATATAAAAAATTATATTATTTAGATTGGAAGCTAAGGATTTGGACAAAGGAAATCCAGTCCCATTGCGTTTTGTTAAATTCCAAAGTGTACAGAATATACAGATTTTTGTGAGAAACAATCAATCGGGCGGTGAAGTTACTCAACTAGATTATTTGGGTTTTATTGGATCGCCCATTATGACTACCAAAATGAATGATTTTAAGCGTGTTGCTGGCAAAAAAGGCGAAAGTCATTAGTTATATATAACTTTTGTACAACTATTAACACCAGACAAGCATATTGATAAAAGAAAAAGAATAAATAATTTAACACTAAATTAAACAAGAAATTTGTAACAAATTTATTAATATGTACTGTTAATCAATAGTTTCCATTTTCCAGGTACTATACATAAAATAACTTTATGTATAATTGTATATTATTGCATTTTATGGTATACTAATATCTTTTATTTTCCGTCAATTTCTCAATATGAGTAAATTTTGAAAAATATTTTTTTTATAAGTTACTATTAGTTTGTCGTGTTCTGGCTTTTAATTCTTCCATTAACATACTCCAGGCTCGTTCAGCTTGCTTCAAAGTAAACTCATGTTCCCATAAAGAACTAAAAAGTACATGAGATCTGGCCACAATTTCATCATTACTCATTTGACTGGACAATCTACGCTTGGCCTCTTCTTCGGTTAAACCATTACGCTCTATAACACGTTTAACTGCTTCTTCGGGTGGCACAATCATAGACCAAACTTCATGAACGTCTTGATCCCAACCAGCTTTTAATAAAACTGCAGCTTCTAATATAACTACCTGTGGAGGATTTTCTTTAGCGGCTAAAACTTTTAGCCGTTTTTTAACTTCTTCCATTAATTCAGGCCATACGATATTATTAAGCTTTTCCAACTCCAATGGATTGCCAAAAACGATTGGACCGAGTTTAGTGCGATCTATACGACCAATGTTGTCTAAAATTTCCTTGCCAAAGTGTTTCACCACACGTTCATAGCATACCTGACCTGGTTCATAAATTTCATGAGCTACTTTATCACAATCTACAACAAATGCTCCCATATTGCCAAATCTTTGAGCCATTTTACTTTTGCCGGAACATATGCCACCAGTTAAGCCCACAATATATAGGTCATTCGGTAAGTGAGGTTTGGGCTAAATTTAAAAGACGATTATTAAATTAGAAAAATTTTGTATAGAAAGTTTTCACTAAAAACGAAAATTATTAACAAAAAATTTTCTGTTCAATTTTTTATCGAAAATTTTCTGTTAAAATTTTTTAATAGAAATTTTTTAAAGAAAAATTTCGGTTAAAAATTTTTTAAAGAAAATTTTCGGCTAAAAATTTTTTAAAGAAAATTTTCGGTTAATATTTTTTTATAGAAAATTTTCTGTCAACAATTTTTTATAGAAAATTTTCGATAAAACATTTTCTACAAAAATTTTAGCTTAAAAAATTTTTATAGAAAATTTTTGCTTAAAAAATTTTTATAGATTATTTTCGCTTAAAAAATTTTTATAGAAAATTTTCGCTTAAAAAATTTTTATAGAAAATTTTCGGTTAAAATTTTTTAATAGAAAATTTTCGGTTAAAATTTTTTAATAGAAAATTTTCGGTTAAAAATTTTTTATAAAAAATTTTCGGTTAAAAATTTTTTGCTAAAAATTTTTTATAGAAAATTTTGAGTTAAAATTTTTTTATAGAAAATTTTTGGTTAAAAATTTTTTAAAGAAAATTTTCTGTTAAAAATTTGTTATAGAAAATTTTTGGTTAAACATTTTTTATAGAAAACTTTCGGTTAAAAATTTTTTATAGAAAATTTTTTGTTAAAAATTTTTTATAGAAAATTTTCGGTTAAAAATTTTTTGAAGAAAATTTTCGGTTAAAAAGTTTTGATAGAAAATTTTCCTTTAAAAATTTTTTATAGAAAATTTTTAGTTAAAAATTTTTTATACAAAATTTTTAGTTAAAAATTTTTTATACAAAATTTTTAGTTAAAAATTTTTTATACAAAATTTTTAGTTAAAAATTTTTTATAGAAAATTTTCGGTTAAAAATTTTTTATAGAAAATTTTCGGTTAAAAATTTTTTATAGAAAAATATTAGCTAAAGATTTTTTATAGAAAAATTTTGGTTAAAATTTTTTATAGTAAATTTTGGTTAACATTTTTTATAGAAAGTTTTTGTTAAAATTTCTTATAGGAAAAAATTTGGTTAAAAATTTTTGTTAAAATTTTTTTAAATTTTCGGTTAAAAATTTGTTATAGAAATTTATCGATTTTTATTTAAAATTTTCTGCTAAAAATTTTTTATAGATAATTTTCGTTAAATATTTTTGTTAAACATTTCCGTTTAACATTTTTTTGTCGAAATTTTTCGTTAATTTTTTTTAAGAAAATTAACGATTAATCTTTTTTATAGATAATTTACGTTTAAAAATTTTTTATAGAAAATTTTTAGTTAAACATTTTTTATACAAAATTTTTAGTTAAAAATTTTTTATAGAAAATTTTTGGTTCAAAATTTTTTATAGAAAATTTTCGGTTAAAAATTTTTTATAGAAAATTTTCGGTTAAAAATTTTTTATAGAAAATTTTCGGTTAAAAATTTTTTATAGAAAATTTTCGGTTAAAAATTTTTTATAGAAAATTTTCGGTTAAAAATTTTTTATAGAAAATTTTCGGTTAAAAATTTTTTATAGAAAATTTTCGGTTAAAAATTTTTTATAGAAAATTTTCGGTTAAAAATTTTTTATAGAAAAATATTGGCTAAAGATTTTTTATAGAAAAATATTGGCTAAAGATTTTTTATAGAAAAATTTTGGTTAAAATTTTTTATAGAAAACATTTTTTATAGAAAGTTTTTGTTAAAATTTCTTATAGGAAAAAATTTGGTTAAAAAATTTTAAATTTTCGGTTAAAAATTTGTAATAGAAATTTATCGGTTTAACATTTTTTATTTAAAATTTTCTGCTAAAAATTTTTTATAGATAATTTTCGTTAAATATTTTTGTTAAACATTTCCGTTTAACATTTTTTTGTCAAAATTTTTCGTTTTTTTTTAAGAAAATTAACGTGTAATCTTTTTTATAGATAATTTACGTTTAAAAATTTTTTGTAGAAAACTAGTTTTAAAAATGTATGTAAAAAATGTTCGTTTAAGAACAATTTGCGAAAATTTTTGTTAAAAATAAAATATATTAAAATATCTCTTTATCTACGAACCTCGGGTTGTCTCCAGCGTGTTCCTAAAATATCGATTCTTGTATTGCTTGAACTAACTTTATTCTCTTTGGGTCCACCTTTATCTGTAGCCTCCACCAAATCTATACAGAATATATCCAAAGTGTTAAGATTATTTGCCTGTCGCAGCTCATTCACCTTTTCTCCACCACGTAAAGTTTCAGCACTAACTACAATCATATCCATGTTGGGATCACTCTTTGTAGGACCAAAAGGATCGTCTATGGGTACAACTTCATACTCTAATGTAGAGTCAATTTCTTTAAGGAATTTCTGTATATCGTCTATGCGTCGATCGACAGGCAAAATTAATTCGTTTAAAGTTTTGGCTGTAATTAATTCAAAAAACACACCTTAACCTCGTTCGTTATAAGAAATTTGAGACCCCGGAGCGAGCCAGGATAGACTAATAAATTACTTACATTTCGTTAATTGCGAGGTAGTAACTCCTACCACCAAACGACAGCAGGTTCTTATTACGGCTTGGGATAGAAATATCTTATGGCCCAAATGTATGCGATCGAATGTTCCACCTAAAACAACGTTATTGTATACCTTAATTTTCTCCTTCGGTTCCATTTGCTGATAATCCGACAGGTCATTGCTATTTTCATCGCCTAAATAAATGGTTGGCTTTTCGATGTGTAATTGTTGTCTTAACTTCTCACATACCTCCGGATGATGGGCATCAGAAAATATTATATCAATTGGTCGTAAATTTAAATTTTCAAATGTTCCTCTTTGTTTTAGCGGTGTCACCAAAATATTCATCTCAACTTTATTATTAAAATGCAAATTACTGTCAACATAGAGTTGTGATATCAAGCGACCCCAGGAGGGTATGGGAGCTCTGGTCAAGGGTACATTTAGATGTACGTATAAGGAATGTACATATTTTTCTATTGAACGTAAACTTTGGCCAAAATGTTTGACATTGGAAACAACCAAAAGACCGGTAGATGCCATGTTAAAGGTTCTTTAGAAAACGAAAATTAGAAAGTGGATGAAGAAAAATACTACCGAACTTTGTACATGAAAACTACTGATAACACTATTTACTAATAGTGAAGGTATTTTTCCCAAGCTGTAATCAATAAGGTGGTTTGGATAACCAGCAGATTTTTTTTACACGAAAGTTGACGGATTTTAAACTGTCAAACTGCTTTAATTGATTAAAACTATTAGCAAATTGAAAAGTCTTTTATTGAACTATAGTCATCTTGATATTCTTTGTACTTCACTCCAACAGCTGTTTAACATAGAACTGTCAGATGTTTTTTGTAACAGACTTTTTTCCTAACATAAAAAAAAACAACATTCACATTTTGACAAGTCTATTGTGTTTACCAAAACACAAAACTCATGTTGCATTTGTTTTAATGGAACTACCTCCACCTCTAGCCATTAATCAACGGGTGTGTTGTTATCTTTTTTATTATTTACATACTTGAATTTTTTTAATTTGTACTTTGTTCACTCAAGTATAAATATATTAAAGAAGTTCTTCAAATGTTTTTCTTTTGTTACAAATAAATTCCTCAGCCATGAATTTTCGTAATGCCAAAGCCCGTCAACCGGAAATTGTACGTTCCATACAGAAGGATGCCCGCTATACTAACGAATTATCCGAAGATTTATCAGATGTATTAAGACTGACCGGAGCCAGAAATTGGATAAAATATAATCAATTGTGTAAATTAATAGCAGAAATTTCTTATCATGGTTTTGCTTCTGTGAATAATTTACAAACATTAGGGGAAGAATATACGGGAATAATTCAAGTTGATTCTGAATATAAACACATTCCTTCTAGACTGGTGAGTGTGAATTTTGAAGTTATATTTAATGTGAACATTAAGTTTTGTTGGTGTAGTATATAGGGCCGAAATGGGTGAGGCCAATTAAAAGTTACCACCCAACTTGTTAAGCACAGTCAAAAGTTTTAGAGAATATGGTAAAACACCATCTTATTAAATGTCTGGAATCTAACAACCTACTTGGCGACTACTATTATGGGTTTTGTAGGAGGCAATCTGCGATATACTAGCTAATCATATTCAGGTTTGATGGACTATTACAAGATGTTTAGTTCAAAACAGGACACGATAAATTGATAAGATCTTCACAGACGACACTGTTTCTACTGAGTACTTGCTTAAACAAGATATTAATTGGTCCTATAGGTTAGCTAGGGATAGTGAGCTGACTATCTATGCGACATTTGGAAGGAAATCTGACATCGTCATTCAGATATGTGAAAAGCTAAAATTTAGTTTTGCCTGAATAGGAAAAATTTAAGAAGATGTACAGGCGTGTTGACTGGCAAATGTAACTAAAAATCTATGCTTTAAAGTAAGAAACCTAAGCTTCCAGGTATCTAAAAGAAATCCTTTTTTACTTAAAGAATAAAAATGGACCCATTAGTTCTAGGAAGATTTTAAAATATCGGGAAGTATTTATTTAAGAAACTAAATTATACCCTACAACACAACTTATAAGAGCCAGCCAGATGCTACAATGAATATTTTAATAGGGAAGCACAGTGTCCTAAGAGGGATTAACTAAGGTTGCGCGGTTGGGAGGGATATCAAGACTGCAGTACGCAGTAATTTTATCGGGTATGCAATTATGGTACTGTTTCTCCATCTCATTTAGGGGTTCATGATTAAAGACAGATAAGAAGACATTAAACAGGAATTAAGTGTATTTTAGCTATATCAGAAAGCAAAGAAGCATATCCAAATCAGTTCCAGTATAAAATCTACAGCGTCAGTCAGTTCGCGCTGCTGTATGTCGCCCAGTTCCTCCTGGAAATTGAAGTCGCTGGTTTTGGAGCATAGGACAATGGCAGAGAATGTGCTCCACCGTTTCGGACGTATTCACGTCCGAGCATAGTCTGCAAATGTCCTGAATTGCTCCATCCCATCTACTTAGCCTAGAATTCAGGTCGCAGTGACCATTTAGAAAATCTATGCATTTCCTAAAACTGGTTCTGCTAAGACCTAACAAGAGCTTGGTCTTGCGTATATTTAAGTCGGGCCATAAGGTCCTAGATATTGTGCAAGTGGCCAAGTTATGCCAGTTCTTAGCTGTTTCTTCACCGATCCAAGACTTAATGCCCATAAAAAGGTGACATATATGTGGTGCTATCTCTGTCACCGCAAGCATTAGTTCCTGACTCGAGACAAGTCTTGCGATTTCGTCAGTAGTTTTATTGCCTTCGATGTCGCAATGTTCAGGAACCCAGCAAAGGTTACCCTATATGTATCTGGCAAGCTGATGATAGCTAATCTACATGACTTGACTTGTTTTCAGGTGATACTACATCCTTCCAGGGCTTTTAGAGCAGCCTGTCTGTCAACATCCCCTATAACTTAACTCTCTATACCTATTACTTATACCTTATCTATTTCCATATACCTATTTACTTTCTATTTTTTTGTAAAGCTTCAACTGACTGCTATAATTCTTGAATTTGGTGGAGATATCTTATACTTAAAAGTCTTGAAAAAACTGGAAAAATACATAGAGGACCACGAAGAGATAGTGCCCGATGCCAAAAAGAAACTAAAAACCATCATTAACTTTATGCGCTGCTCACCCACATACATAAAAGCCTTACACAAATCTTTATTCTATTTACGTTCCGATAAATATCAAATCTCAAAACGTACCACAGGCATTAATTATGTTCTTATAAGACATTGGCTACAACCCGAATTTTCATTATACGGCTATAAAATTTTGGGCATTGTAACATTTTTACAAGTAAGCTTTTCCTTACTTATAGCATCGTTTGACACTTGGAAGGAGCACAAACGTAAACGTTATGAACTGGAAAAGGTCTCAAAACGTTTTGTTCAAAAAGAAAAGTACACGAGAGAAAAAGAACGACTGGAAAATATTCCTCAATGTATATTGTGTCTAGAGCCGCGTATGAATACCAGTTTAACGCCCTGTGGTCACTTGTTCTGTTGGGGCTGTTTATTGGATTGGTTGGATGAACGTGACGAGTGTCCTTTGTGTAGGGAAACGCTGAAAAAGTCTCAGGTTGTGCAATTGCAAAATTATATATGAACGTATCGAGTGGACGATGATGACACGTTTGTTTAAAAATGGTTTTGGATAATAGTATTTATAAATTATTATTAAGTTACCTAATAAAAAGTTTACATCAATTCCAACTTTTCAAAAATTTTTAATTGTGAAAATATAAAATATATAAAAAAATATTGTGAGTGTAATTTGTTAAGAAATGAAAATCTAATTCATGAACGAAAAATAAAACTATCAAAGGTTTATAGTACGAATTTTAAATGGAAAATTTAACTTATAAGTTTGTCAAAGCAATATTTTTCGTTTATGAATTAGGGGGTTAATATTTAAATCTTTAATCCAACTTATCTTTTTATTTTATTGAATATCTATTTATAACAAATATCTATTGATTAGTGATGTAATGAATACATTATGCTCATTACTTGCAACATTGTCATAAACAAACATTAAAAATTTTAAACTGAATTATTTTAATTTCAAATATTTTCGATGTTTTTATTAAAAACAAAATTTTATTTTGAAAGAAAATTTTGTTTAAAATCGAGATGATTAGATTTTAGTTTTCCGAAAACTAGATTTAAATATTAAACTAAGTTTTTTATTTGAATTATGACGATGTTGCAGCAAATGAGAGATTTGTGAGTTTTAAGTTAAAATATAGGTTTTAATATTTTTTTTAATTTATCCAGTAAATATACTTAATTTAATTACAATCTTTAAAAAAGATTATTTTGTAAATAGTTTAAACTAGGGATGTGCGATTAATCGGTTAATCAAGAATATGGATTTATCAAATTTATGATTAATTCGATTAATACATATGCTAATTTATTCCAAAATTTAAGATTTTGCTTAATAAAAATATTCGAATATTCGATCAAAAATTTGAATAAACGAGCAAATTTCCTTTTTTGTTTCCTATATGTAATTAAAAAATATCACGAGAGAATAAAACTATTTACTCTTAAAAGTTGAACGGACTTTATTTTTCATTACATCTCTCTTTCGCCCTCTTTAAAAAGAAAGAAAATATCGCCAATGGGTTTTGTTACAATTGTTTACACAAATAATCAATGTTTCGGTATAACTACCATGAATTTTATAGTTCCATTAATCACACAGTACAACAGGAAAAAATCAGCCTCCACAGTTCCAATGGAAAATTAAAGTAGACTATTAAGTTAACGGAACTGCCAAAGGGTTTTGAAAAGTTAGCTCGAATTTCATTTGTATGGCACCTTGAAGTTGGTCCTTTTTTGCCAAAAAATTTTAGTATTATAGTCCATTTAAGATTTCAAATAATTTGTTTAGATTTTAAGAATAAAAAACTCACTTTCTATTTTAAATTAAATTAACTAAAGTCAAACTTTCACTTTAACTAAAGTTAAACTTTCATCAATGTTTTCTAAAAGAGTCAAATCAAAATTTTCGAATACGTTCTGAACCACACAATCTCCAATTTGGATGAAATTTTTTATATACATTCTCCTAGCTCATACAATTTTTACAGTTCTTCAAAATTTTGAATTTCGAGTGGTTTTGATTTTATGGCGGTTTAAATTTCGTTTTTTTCAAGATTTTTCTTCAAAACATAACTTATAACTTTTTTTTTCTTCAAAACATAACTTATAACTTTTGATATGATTATTAGATTTTGATGAAACTAGGCTCATATTTTAGAGTATGTCCTGTCGTTTCATACTGTTTTAATTAAAATGTTGTATCATATGTTTGAGAACAAGGGAGATAAATTATGATGGCTCAAGGATATCTAAAAAGTCATATCTTTTAAAAATTGAAATTTTAAAATTTTAAATTAAAACAAAATGGAAAAAAAGAAACTACTGGACATACTCAAAAATATTAGCGTAGTTTCAAAAATCCTATAAAAAAAATCAAGCAAAAAACAAACTTTGAACCGCCATAAAAATATCCCAACTTTAATAGGCCATAAAAATGAAATTCGAGCTAACTTTTCAAAACCCTTTGGCAGTTCTGTTAACTTAATAACCTACTTTCTGTTGCCATTGGAATTGATGAGGCTGACGGCGATAACTCGAAATTTGCTGCATAGTGTCATTAACACGCGCGATTAATCCAAATTACTTTACTCGATTAATCGTAAATCTCTAGTTTAAGTAATAAAAAAAAACTTATATTAGCTTTAAATACTAAAAATGTATTTACAAAAACAATTTGTAATTAAAATTTATTAAATTTGTTTCATATAAAGAGAACGACCATACATTTTCCGACGTCTTTTTGTCTCTAAGGCATTTCTAGCTTCGTCTGGCGAACTGAAGGCTACACGTGCATCGCCAGTGGGTGAACCATCATCGTTAAAGCGTCGTATGATATCTTCTGGTGTCAAATCGTAGCCTTGAAAGAAATATAATATATCACCCAGTTGAGCTTTGTAGGGTACATTTTCCAAAGACAAAACGCAACCCGGGCGTGTAAACTTTTCAGGCATACCTCCTCCTCCACCTCCTCCTTCGCAATTATCCTCATTATTTGGATTATCATTACCATTATTGTCATTACTATTGTTAGGTGGTCCATTGTCGCTATAATCTCCTCTATTTCCTCGAAAATCATTTAAATTCAAACGATTGTTGTTGTTGTTGTTATTGTTAATTATAGAGTTAACTAAATTGTTACGCATATCACTAGTCAGATTTTTGGGTATACGTACACCATTGCCTCCGGGTATATAACTGAGAAAGGGTTTATTTAAACGATCTGCTATTTCTTGTGGTGTTATGGTGAATACTCTTAAGCTACGATTTCGGAAAGGTATATTGTGAAATCGTTGTACAGCAATTTCGGCATCATTGTTTCGACGGAACTCTACAATAAATTCCCCGCTTGGTAATTGACGTTCATTGCGCAAAGGCTCGATGTGTTTAAGAGCCAAATTGGCTGTGAGCAATAATTGAGCCACATCATTAATACGTGTATTATAGTCGCAATTCTTAAGAATTACAAAATTATTCTCCATACTATTAGTCGGAATGGTGGGATTTATTTGTTGTTGCTGTTGTTGATTATTAAAGTTAGGATTAAAATTATTTATATTACTGTTGTTATTGGCTCCTACTTGTTGTGGTCCATTTTGATTGTGGTCCATTTGATCTCTGCCGGTAGGGGAGTTAGAGGAGGGCAAAACCCGTTCACTTATGTTTCTTAAACGCGGATCATTGAAAAGATTGCCACGCTGTTGGTTACGTAAAGTGTCAATATCAAAAAGACTGGGTATGTTAGGCTGGATTTGAGGACGTCTGGGATCCAAGTTCGAGTTAAATTTATTTAAAGGTTTTTGCTGGCTGTAGATATCATTTTTACTTGACTCAAGTTTTATATTATCCATCATTTCGCTACCATCCTTTTTGTTAATCTTGGGAGGCGGCGGATTTTCGGTAGTTTCAATTACATCGTTATCTTCTAGATCTTCATCCCCCTCATTATCATCTTCGGTCAAATCCATTATTATATTTTGCTGCTGATGTTGGAGTTGTTGCTTTTGTTTGTTTTCCTCTTGTTCAATATGTTCGGTAATAAGTTTTTCTAGTTTCCGTTTTGTTTCCTCTTCCTCGGCAGCTTTTTCCTCTTTCATTAGCTGCTCATTGGCTAGGCGTATTTTTTCTTTGGCATTTTCCATTTCTTCAATGGATCCCGGTCGCATTCGAACACGACGATAACCAATTTGATGATGTGCCCTATCCTCATAGGCTGACTTGGCGTCTTCTTCTCTGGAGAAACGTACATGAGCCACAAACTCTCGCCTGTTTTCGGGACTTGCAATGAGTAAAATGTCATACAATGAATATGAGCTAAACATTTTCATAATATCCTGTTCCGTAGCCAAAGAGGGTATATCTTCAATATAAATGACATTAAAGGGCTCAAGTTGTATCATCTTTTTATAAGGATTAAGGGAACTAAAACCGCTATTGTTATCCTGAGCACTAGAGCCTTCAGTATTCTCATTGTCACTATCGTTGCTGCGTTGACTGTATGCCTTATCCTGATTAAGGGGACGAAAACTGTCTTCCGCTTCGTTAAACTCCTCTTCCGAAACGGCTTCTATTATAACACACTTGCCTTTCAGCTGGCTATTGTTGCGACACAAAGCCTTGGTAACACTGGACTGTCTTGAGAATTGTACGTAAGCTATGCCAATACGGGATCCAAATTTGTCATTAAGTATTTTAATGCCATTATGAGGTATAAACAAGCCCGAAAAGAATTTTCTTAAATCACTGTAACTGGTACGAAGATACATGTTTGAAATTTTCACACAATTTGTGTCGCTTAGATCTATCTCTTTTTGTTTGGCTGAAGAGTCTTCGGCTACGGGCGAACTGGTGGGCACTGAAGTAGAAGATTTGTTTGTGGCTGAAGATTTTTGACCCCCACCACTTAATGCTGCAGCTTGGGCAAATAAATTTGGATACATTTGTTCATAAGGATTGACATTTGCAAAAGCAATCGGTTCTTGTGTTAAACTACTGTTGGAAACTGGATTAGTTACAGCAACCGGGACATTGGTACCTTCAGAATTTTTCTCCACGAAAATGCCTGGAAATGACGAGCAGCTTGCAGTATTTTCTTGACTTTTATTATTATTATTGGAGGCATTTTTGGCAGTGGTGTATGGATTTTGTAGGGCAAATGCCTTAAATGAATCATTGCTATTACCCCCTGTATTTAGAATACTGCTCAAACTGTAGTTATTAAGAGCTGTCAAAGATGGATTGACTACATTATAATTTTGAATATTTGTATTAACAGCTGTTACAGATACCCCAGATATGGTTGTCTCCAAAGTTTTATTTCCATTTCCCGGCAATTTGTTAACATCTAGAGGGTTTACTTTATTAAAACTTGCTTGATAATTAGACATTTTTATAAAGCTGTTGGGACCATCATCCGTAGTATTGTAGGTCGTGGCCTGGTAAGAATTGGCTACACTCCACTGTGTTGGGTTTGTTTTAGTCATCTTGGTATCATCGTCTCTACCACTGCGAGTTCTGCCATTACTGATACTATCTCGACTATTACGGCGACTATTATCTCGATTGTTGTTTCGTGAACGTTCATGATCGCGACTTCTATCACGGCTGCGACCGCGACTCCTTTCACGACTGCGCGATCGATGGCGTGAAGATTTTCTATTATTTTGCCAATCCCGTTCTCTGGACCGTTCCCTACTACGATCACGACGACGTCTAAATACGTTGCGCTCTCTCGAACGTGACTTTGAACGACGGCGTTCTCTTGAACTCGAGCCACGTCGATCGCGAGAATGTCGTGAGTCTGAGTCATCCGAATCACTTTTTACTGCAACAATACTATTCGAACTATTCTTATCGGGTATTAATGTAAAGCCCGCCTGTTGCTGATAAGCCAAAAATGAAGGTGTTGCCGCTATCGTTGACGAATTAGTTAATATATTTTGAAAACTACTTGCTGTAATAACTGGTGGCTGTGGTACAGCGACATTTTTCTGTGGTACAGCCGCAACAGCAATAGCAGCTGTTGGGGAAGCTTTGGGTTGATTCAATGCAGTGGCTTTCTTTAAGGCTATTAACGATTGTTGACGGGCCGTTTCAATAACTTTCTGCATTTCTGCTCGGGATGACAGTAAAAGACGTATTTGTACACCATTGATGGCTTCACGGTCATGCATCATAGCTTGTCTAGCATCTTCATCGGTGCTATTTATTGAAAAACAAAAAAATAATACAAGTTTTTTGAAATCCTAAAGCGCCAAAAAGTGTTCTGAAAATTCATTTTAAACTGAAGAAAGATAAAAATCGTTTGGTCATAAGTTTTAAAACTATGATAGGACAGCGATTATAAAACTCTAATCGTTTCCAAGGAAGTCATATCATGATATCAGGACAAATAAGTTTTTTTTTGTAGGAATATATTAGTTGTGTTTCCGTACAATCACGAAACTACCCAATTCTGTTCCCCTACTCAATACTGGTTGGAGTCCATGCTAAATTGTGAGAGTAATTTAATTTCCCCTCTTACTCAAAAATACAGACTTTTTCTTTAAGAAAGAGAAATTATCAAAACATACTACAAAAATGGTGATTCTATCGTGCTTTAAGAGGAGATTATGGTTTACATAATCGTCCAACTACGCAAGCAATTGGAAAAACCCGAAAATTTGTTTATCAAAAATATATCTATAAAATATTTTTTTATCAAAAATTTTTCAATAAAAAATTTTTCAATATAAATTTTTTTAAAAAGTTTTACTGTAGATCCTAATTTATTACAATTATTTATTATTGTAATAAATTTTTTTACCAAAATTTTTTCCATCAAAAATTTTTCTATAGAAAACGTTTGGTTTCTCCGCAAACATTTTTTGGTTTTTTATCAATAAATTGGTCTGTTACATTAATAAATAAATGTAACAGATTTGGGATCAAATGCGAATAATAGTTCTTTTTGAATAATATTTACATCCAATTTTGTTATTTTTTGAGAAAACTTTTATATCAAAAAACTTTCTTATAAAATTTTTTTATAAAAAATTTTTCTACAGAAAATTTTTTTATAAAAAATTTTTCTATAGAAAATTTTTTTATCAAAAATTTTTCTATCGCAATTTTTTTTATCAAAAATTTTTCTATAGAAATTATTTTTTATCAAAAATGTTCCTAAGAAAATTTTTTTATTAAAAATTTTTCTATAGAAAATTTTTTTATCAAAAATTTTTTTATCAAAAATTTTTCTATAGAAATTTCTTTATCAAAAATTTTTCTATAGAAATTTTTTTATCAAAAATTTTTCTATAAAAAGTTTTTATCAAAAATGTTCCTAAATGTTTTTTATCAAAAATTTTTCTATAGAAAATTTTTTATCAAAAATTTTTCTATAGAAAGTTTTTTATCAAAAATGTTTCTATAGAGAATTTTGTTTTCAAAAAATTTTCTACAGAATTTTTTTTTAATTTTTCTATAGAAAATTTTTTTATCAAAAATTTTTCTTTAGAAAATTTTTTTATTGCAAATTTTTCTATAGAAAAATTTTTTATCAGAAGTTTTTCTATAGAAAACGTTTTTATCAAAAATGTTTCTATAGAAAATTTTTTTATCAAAAATTTTTTTATAAAAAATTTTTCTATAGAAAATTTTTTTATCAAAAATTTTTCTATCGAAAATTTTTTTATCAAAAATTTGTCTATAGAAATTATTTTTTATCAAAAATGTTCCTAAGGAAATTTTTTTATTAAAAATTTTTCTATAGAAAATTTTTTTATGCAAAATTTTTCTATAGAAATTTTTTTATCAAAAATTTTTCTATAGAAATTTTTTTATTAAAAAATTTTCTATAGAAATTTTTTATCAAAAATTTTTCTATAAAAAGTTTTTATCAAAAATGTTCCTAAATGTTTTTTATCAAAATTTTTATCAAATTTTTTATCAAAAATTTTTCTATAGAAAATTTTGTTTTCAAAAATTTTTCTACAGAATTTTTTTTTTAATTTTTCTATAGAAAATTTTTTTATCAAAAATTTTTTTATTGCAAATTTTTCTATAGAAAAATTTTTTATCAGAAGTTTTTCTATAGAAAACGTTTTTATCAAAAATTTTTCTATAGAACATTTTTTTATCAAACATTTTTTCTATAGAAAATTTTTTTTTATCAAAAATTAAAATTTTTTTTTTTTTTTTTTGAAAATTGTTAAATAGAATTTTTTTTGAAAATTTTCACACAATAATACTTTTATCGATAAATTTTCTATCTAAAAATTTTCCATAAAAAAATATTTTTCTATAGAAAATTTTTTTATCAAAAATTTTTCTATAAAAATCTTTTTTATCAACAATTTTTCTTTAGAAAGTTTTTTATCAAAAATATTTCTATAGAAAATTTTTTATTAAAATTTCTTTTTATAGAAAATTTTGTTTTCAAAAATTTTTCTATAGGATTTTTTTTTTAATTTTTCTAAGAATTTTTTTTTCAAACATTTCAAATTTTTCTATAGAAAATTTTTTTTATCAAAAATTTTTCTATAAAAATCTTTTTTATCAACAATTTTTCTTTAGAAAGTTTTTTTTTTTTTTTGAAAATTGTTAAATAGAATTTTTTTTGAAAATTTTCACACAATAATACTTTTATCGATAAATTTTCTATCTAAAAATTTTCCATAAAAAAATATTTTTCTATAGAAAATTTTTTTATCAAAAATTTTTCTATAAAAATCTTTTTTATCAACAATTTTTCTTTAGAAAGTTTTTTATCAAAAATATTTCTATAGAAAATTTTTTATTAAAATTTCTTTTTATAGAAAATTTTGTTTTCAAAAATTTTTCTATAGGATTTTTTTTTTTAATTTTTCTAAGAATTTTTTTTTCAAACATTTCAAATTTTTCTATAGAAAATTTTTTTTATCAAAAATTTTTCTGTAGAAAATTTTTTTATCAAAAATGTTTCTATAGAAAATTTTTTTTATCAAAAATTTTTCTATATTAAAATTTTTTATCAAAAATTTTTCTATAGAAAATTTTTTATCAAAAATTTTTCTGGAGAAAATTTTTTTGTCAAAAATTTTATAGAAAATTTTCTATAGAAAATTTTTTTATCAAAAATTTTTCTATAGAAAATTTCTTTATCAAAAATTTTTCTGTAAAAAAGTTTTCAAAAGTTTTTTTTTTATAGAATATTTTCTTATCAAACATTTTTCTACAGGAAAATGTTTTTATCAAAAATTTTTCTATAGAAAGTTTTTTTATCAAAAATTTTTCTATAGAAAATTTTTTTATCAAAAATTTTTCTATAGAAAATTTTTCTATCAAAAAATTTTCGATAGAAAATGTTTTTATAAAAATTTTTCTATAGAAAATTTTTTTATCAAAAATTTTTTCTATTGAAAATTTTTTTATCAAAAATTTTTCTGTAGAAAATTTTTTTGGTCGAAAATATCTAAAAAATATAAAAATCTAAAATTGTTCAATATTAGAATTTATTTCTGTTTTGAAAAATATTCCGAATGTTTCCAAAAATAACAGTGTCGTACAGTGGCAACAAAGTTTCGAGATTATATTTCTTTGTTCTCTCGAACCATGTATTTTGTTGCTATAAATTGGATTTTGATTTGTTTCTTGCCTATTTGGTTTTTGTTTTTCTTTAACAAAGCGGCACCAACCAACTCTATTAACATCCAAATTCCAACTGAATTATTTTAATACTCATTTTCACGAGTTATATTAATGATCGTGGTATTTACGAAAATTAAAAAAAAATCATCGGCTGCTGGTGGTATGGGATGCCTACTCCTGGTCATTACCCAATTTAAATCTATTCAGCGCTGTTTTGACAATAATACCTCAAGTTGTTTCGATAAAAGCTACTATTTAGGTTATTTCTTCCAACACATTTACTTCTGAAGATGCAAAAATGGCTGATTGTGGAACATCCTGAATGTCAGTAGACTCGCCGAGGGCTAAACTGAATGATACACATTTTTTTTATATTTTTCGACGCTAGACGGATGTGATTCCGTGAGTTCAATTTTTTCACACGCCCATTTAAACTGACCAATATCAAAAAACTAGCTTCGTCAACACTGTTACATTGTAAGTTCACAATTTGGTTCACAATTTCGAATTGGATTAAAAATATTAGACGACTTACTTCGTGGTGTCAACGTAAATTGTGATTGATACCTTTTAAAATAACTATTATATACATAGTTCTTAAAAAGCATGAGCCGCATTTGCCCACCGTTGTTACAGAGTCTTTGACCGAAGCTTATTTTTAAGGCAAAAAATATATCGTTTTACAAAGTGATATTGAAATGTTAGAGCCCGGCCCTGGAATGATTGGGCTGCTCTTGATCGAAATTATGTTGATGAATAAAGGTAGTTTTGAACAAAAAAAAAACAAAGTTTTTTCATTCATATTTTAAGATTTGCTATAACAAACGAAATATTAGACAGCATGTAGATCCTAGTCAAAAATCTTTTAAAATACTTACCTTTCTTTATTTAGAAACTTTTCATACCATTGCCTGTCTGCATTCTTCTTAAAAATACGAAATTCTTGTTAAAAATGCCGATAAATGGAAAAATTTGATTGATACAAAAAATATTGGTATCAAGAGAATAGGGGGTATACGAGATTGTCATTCCGTTTGTAATTCCTATAATATTGGCTCAAAAACCAAAAAAGGATATATTTATGTATATTCTGAATCCTTATGAAATTCTAAGACAATCGAGCGATGTCCGTCTGTAGGTTAAAGGCACGATAGGGCCTAAACGGAAGAAGCTAGGTCCACAAAATTTGACAAGAATATTCTTTATTTCTTGAAAAATTTTAGTACTGAATGTCGGTTCAAAATTGACTATAGCACCCACATAAACAAATTACGGAAATAAGCAAACTACAAACTGTCTGTCACGATAGCGCCTAAACAAAAAGAGCTAGAAAAATTTGACAGAAGCATTTCTGATTTTTTGAAAATACTTGGTACTAAAATTGGAAGAAATCAGTACTCATTTGATTATAGATCCTATATAACTCCGCCCTGGGAATCCTTTTATTGCTGATAAATTAAATCGAAATGTTACCCTTGACTCCCAGTGGAGCATAGAGCTTCAACCATCCTTTTATATCGAACTCTATTGCGAGATCTTGCGCATACGTCATTCCATGAATAGTTTGCTGCTTGCAACTCCGCACCTATTGACCTAGCAGGTGCACCAACACGATGGCCGCTATCCTGTGGATTCCAACGAAGCGCTTGTCAAGCAATGTTGGTATTTGGCCTTCTAAGTGTGTGGCCTATCCACCACCATTTCCTTTGACATACCTCTACAGAAGTAGGGATTAGTAGATCTTCATTTCTTATGCGATTCGGCCACCATATATTAAGAATTTGCCGCAAGCATTTGTTTTCTTAACTTAGTTGTTGTTGATATTTGCCGAGATTTCCAAATAGCTCGAAGAATGCCCTATTAATACGAGATTCAATATCCTTGTCGGCGCCACCTTTTACCAAACTACCAAGATAATTAAAGTAAATACACATCCAATAACCTCGTTATTATTGATGTGTGTCAACGGATTTGCGCCATATATATTGATTTCCAGCCCAGCTGCCCGAGATTCAATAGTGATAGCGTTTGTGTTATCTTCAAGGTGACCTGAGCTTTGGCTTAGAAGACAAACGTCATCAGCGTATTCCAAGTCCTCAAGTTGTTTTAAGGGTGTCTATTGGATACCGTGTATTCCATTCAGAGCTTTGTTATCCATGACGAGGATAAAAAGTAAAGTTGACAAGATACATCCTTGTCTTACTGCAGTTGTCTAATCCGTTACTTCGAACGGATTAGACAATTTACTTTAATTTTGGACCCGGAATTTAAAATCCACGTACATTGCCCGAATTAAGTTCACAATATTCTATGGTTACGATTCTCTAAAATTTTCCATAGGTAGCTCCTATTGACATTGTCGAAGGCCTCCATAAAGTCGATAAACTCTAGGTAAATGGAGGTTGTCATATCTATGACAACTTAATTTAGAGTAGAAAAGTAAAATTTGACATACTGACCATAAACAGTATGTCAAATTTTATTGAAATCGATATGGTCAGCTCCCAAATAAATCTACTGTCAAAAACCAGTTAAATATTAAATTATAGTAGATGTTAAGTAGGTCCCTTTCCCAATGCGCTGTCACATATTATATTTTTAGATGTTACTAAATTTAACAGTCCTACTTTTATATTTAAAAAAAGCACCTTCAAAATAGTTATTTCAGTTTATGCTCCTGTAAAAAACACCTTTGTTTTAGTTTTCTAAATATTTCGGAAAAATCGGTCCAGTGGTTTCCAAATATGGCCAAAAAATTTAAATTATTACATTTTTAAATCTACAAAAAGTCAGATAAATCATGAAATTGATTTTATATCTTTGGGATTTTGATTAAGTGTTTAAAAAAAAGAAATGAGTAATTGAACCTGTGATTTCGAATCAATGACATATCTTCAAAACTTCAAATTAAATAATACCCCTTAACCCCTTGACGTATCAATTAGCGCAACGAAGTTCGCTTCAAACTGTTCGCATACAACCTGCACTAAACAAACCAGTTTTGTTGCTTAAGAACATTCGCAAAACGAGTCAGACTCGTGATAATCATGTTGGGCACAGAAATTGCACCACGAGTCAGACTCGTGATAATCATGTTAGTCACAGAAATAGTACCACGAGTCAGACTCGTAGAAATACGTCAAGGGGTTAAGAATATACATATATATATTTCCTTCAGAATTTCATTATTTTTATACCCTTCATCGATATGTGAAAGGGTATTAAGTATTAAAGTTTGTCATTCAGTTTGTAATTTTTTATAACTAAAGTATAATTCTTAATTTACTGTCCTACATTTATTGACCCAAACTTAATTGTTCAAATATTATACTAAGTGTGAACCGCCTGAACTTACCTTAATAGTCACACATACACACACTTAGTTAATCCAATGTAAAATCAATCATCAAAATAATTTTTAGTACTACATATTTCATGGCAAATCAAGATGGGTTCTAAAAAGTTCTAAGCTTGACAGTTAATGCTATTTTCATGACAGTGTCAAAAAATAACAAACAGTACACTCTAAGGAAACTACCCAAAATAGTCCGAAGTTGTCAGAAATTACTCAAAAAACAACAATTTGTATTGAAAATTTTGTGGGAACTCTTTTGAGTTAGGTTGGGTTGTTAAGTTAAAATTTATCGAAGCTCTGATAAATTTTAACTTAACAACGTACGTAATCATGTGTCGATAATTTTCACCGTTGACATTTGTCGCCTGGCCTCGATGTTAAAATTATCTCATGCGACATAAGTTACCCTGGGGCAATGCAATGGTTTTTGATGTTTCAATAGAGGGTGGCGGGTTCTTGGAGACTAGTTATGGCAGTTTTGCTTGTTGACGTAGCCGTTTATGGGCTGTTCACATATTACGTAACGCTCACGGTGAAGGAATTTTGTATAAGCATTTCTATTAAAATGTGTTACACAGGGGGGAGGGGGTTAATAAATCTGCGAAAAAAGCGTTACGCAATGTGTGAACAGCCTCTTAAGTAAAACTCTTAAAACAAAAAAATTGGAATTTCCGTGCGAAAACGCTCCAACATAGTTTTACAAAAAAAATTTTAATCGAAGTCACTTTTGGACGATTTGAATTTTAAAAAGATGGAACCTCAGATCCTTTTTTTAAATTTAATCAAAAATAGCTCTTGGAAGACCCAGTGGGGCTGCTCTTTTTTGTATTGAAAGTAGCAGATTTTTACGTAAACTGCTTTGACCCAGTCCAATAGCCGAAGCAGTTTGCGCAAAATCTCTGCCACCCACGTATTCGCCAAATACCGAACTTTGAACAAAATTGTCAACGAACAATTGCGTAAGAATCATTCCTCTGAAAAAATGCCTTCACAGCGAACACGCAGCATAGCGCGTTCTACATTGTAACTGACACTACCCTCCGCAACGTTTATTTATTGAAAACTTTTTTTTAACAAATATTACAAATTAAAAATGTTTAAATCAAATGGAAGAATAAAAACTCGATATTTTGAACTGTTTGTCGTGTCCTGGGTTAAAATACGCCGAATTCCGGGACATTTGTGGAAAAACTTGGTAAATTGTACTTGTGATGAAAAATTTTTAGTTCCTAACATTTGTTGTGCTGTCTACTTTTTTCGTAAAAAATGTTTTTTTTTTAAGAAATGGATGTACCATAGGTGGAAAGGTGTAGGTAACGCATAGAAATATTTTTCTTAGACCCACCTTTTAGTAAACCAATAGACTTATTTAGAATCACTTTCTGAGTCGATTTAGCGATGACAGTCCATCCGTCCGTCTGGCTGGCTGGACCCCAAAGTACGGTTCGCAATTCTAAAGATAATTTTATGAAATTTGGCACAGATAATTTTTTTGATAGTGAAATTGTTCGTTGAAATCGGTTCATTATTTATGGTACCTCTTATAGTTCCCACTTCCCAGAATATCATCATCAAATATCAATATTTTTTCGTGAAATTTTACACAAATACTGCTTATGTAAACCAAAAGCACTGTTGAAATCGGTTCACATTTGACCATATGTCCCGTACAAACTCTTCTATCGAAATGCACTAAATGAGACAAATATCACTAAAACGTTCGTAAATCTTGAAGATAATGACAATTTTTAGTTTATTTATTTCATACATCATTTTTGTAAAAACTGTAATCAATTTCCTAAATTTTAAGATAATCCGTTCACATTTGAGGCTAGCCCTCATATAAGTCCAATTGACGGAAACACTTTAATAAATATAAGTCTTGAGGAAATGTTTGTATGATGTCAAAATTTTGCAAATATTTATCTTTATACACGAAAAAGAACACCTTTGACCTTAATGGTGAAGGGTATCGTATAGTCGACCATAGCACTTTCTTGTTTTTAGGTAATTTATATCACTCAAATATCTAATGGTCATCATAATACACGGAACTATCCCAAAAATTCCAAAATGAACTCGAATCTGTTAGCATGACTCCACTTTTAAGCTACTACTGCGAAAAAGAGAATTTAATTTTCGAAAAAATGTTGGGTCATTTTAGTCCCTATGTCTGTTAAGGGTTAAAAAAAATATTTTTAATAAAGCAATATAACCATTCTTAAAAGTAACTATTTTTATTAATTTTGATTGAAATTCGGCACTAAATGCATAACATTACGTATTTTTGCCACTTAAAATCGAAATTTTGACCTTTGGCTCCGATAAAAAAAAGGTTAAGCTCACCCAATATCAAAGAAAGTTCTAGTGGACATTCCTCAATGATTCAGTATTAGCTTTATCAAAAGAAAACTTAAATAAAATGTACTATGCATCTACTTAAATAATGTCCAAAAATTTACTTTTTTGCGCAATTTTACGATTTCAAGTCGCAGGTACGGCGAAACCATATAAGATATCAAACTGAATTTTTTGAATTATATCTGTCTATTTTATCATGCCGATCAAAATTTTTGAATATTTTTTTAACAAAATTTTCTAAAACTTAAAAGGTTAGTTTGAAAAATTTTACCATTTTTCAGTGTAAAAAACTATGTAAATTTGATAATATTTTAATAAATTTCAACTATTTAGTATTTATAAGTCTTTATATGATAAGAAATGTCTTAATTTGTAATTACTGTACTCTAAAGTTAGTTTTTTGCTGCATATCCTTAGGCGTGTTGCAATAACTTAAAAACTACTGCACGGATTTTTAGATTTTATGACTCTAATGAAAGCTGATTTAGTTGACTTCTACATTCAAATATTGGTTTTGCAAAAAAAAAATATCTTTATTAGTTGAAATTTACCAAAAACCGAAACAACTCCCATTTTTCCCCATGTAAATGGGTCATAGAAATAAATATCCTGTGCGCCTAGGAAGACAAAATTTTTTTTCTGAGCACCTTAGGATGTAGAGCATCGATTTATAACCCAGGCATATCGAATTTTAATAAAAGTTGTTTTTCGATCCACCCTATGAATAGCTCATACGGATCAAGAACATTTTAAAATTCCAGAATCTTGTGAGGAAGTTTAGCAGATGTATACATAATCACTTTCTAAAGCCACATTTGACCTTAGCTCTCATATCAGACTTGGTGCCGGGAATGACATGAATATACTTAAATCTCAATAAATTGTTGCTGCGATAAAAAAAGGCACCGCAATGTCTCTTAGAATTAAAATAAACTTAAAAATTTTTTTATAATTGGTCCATATTTACCTTTAGTTGGAAAGTTTATGATATAGCCGGACTTGACCGACTATATCATTTGATTACAAGTTTTAATGTATTGACTTTTTGTAAATTTTTAAAATAATTTTCCTTTCGCATAAAACAAGAGATTTACCCAATTAAATTTCGAAAAAGTTCCCATTAAAATATAAAAAAAAAATACAGATATACCAAATAACCATAACTTACCATTAAATATAAAATCATTTAATAACTTACGACCATTATCCGATCATTATCTCTCTTTCAGTATTAAAACATCTTAATATCTAAATTCTTAACTATATATAAAAGAATATTTTTTGAGCATTGAAATATCTACCTGAAAGCAATAAAAGCATCACCCATTTCACCACCGACAATATGAACACCTCCTTCGGGTATCGAAAGACCTCGGAAGAATTGACGTATATCCAAAGCATTAGCCGACCATGGCAAATTTTGTAAACGAATAATAACACTCATGATGGTCAGATGAATAAATTTATTTATTTATTCCAAACTTATAAAATAGGGTTTACTACTAGAGTCTCTCTAAAACTCTAAACCGGAAATGATTATCCTTTTTCTAATAAGATTTGGCGATTCTGCTACTGTCGCTCGTTATGGCATAATAAATTCCACAAGCATTTTATGCAAACTTATTCATGCACACACTATTTACATCCATGGAAATAGTTACACGCGAAGAATGTGCATCTACACAAATTTTGCGGCATCCAAAATTCCAGTCTGCAAAGAAAATATAGAAAATATTCGCATAATATAAATAATGAAATTTGTACTGGCTACAGATATACATTTACAGTGTGGGAAAATACATGCTGGACCAAATTTTTAGTTATCAAAAAATTTCTATATAAAATTTTGGATATCGAACAATTTTCTTTACAAAATTTTTGGATATTGAAAAGTTTTCTTAATACAATTTTTGATATCGAAAAATTTTCTTTATAAATTTTTTTACAACAAAAATTTCCCTTTATAAAATTTTTGACATCAAAAATTTCCCTTTATAAAATTTTTAATAACCAAAAATTTTCTTCATAAAATTTTGAATATTGAAAAATTTTCTATATCAAGTTTTTGATATCGACAAAATTTTCTTTATAAAATTTTTGATTTCGAAAAATTTTCTGTATAAAATTTTTGATATCGAAAAATTTTCTATATAAAATTTTGGATATTGAAAAATTTTCTATATAAAGTTTTTCATATCGAAAAATTTTCTTAATAAAATTTTTCTATATCAAAAATTTTATAAAGAAAATTTTTCGATATAAAAATTTTATAAAGAAAATTTTTCGATAAAAAAACGTTTTATAAAGAAAATTTTTCGATAGAAAACATTTTATAAAGAAAATTTTTCGATATCAAAAATTTTATATAGAAAATTTTTCGATATCAAAAATTTTATGAAGAAATTTTTGCGATATCAAAAATTTTATAAAGTAAATTTTTCGATATCAAAAAGAAAATTTTTCGATATTAAAAACTTTATATAGAAAATTTTTCAATATCCAAAAATTTTATATAGAACATTTTTGGTAATTAAAAATTTTATAAAAAAAAAAATTTTCGATATCAAAGATTTTATAAAGAAAATTTCTTAATAAAATTTTTCATTATTAAAAATTTTATAAAGAAAATTTTTCGATATCAAAATTTTATAAAGAAAATTTTTCGATATCAAAAATTTTATAAAGAAAATTTTTCGATATCAAATACTTTATATAGAAAATTTTTCGAAATCAAAAATTATATATAGAAAATTTTTCGATATCACAAATTTTATAAAGAAAATTTTTCAATATCCAAAATTTTATATAAAAAAATTTTCTTAATATAATTTTTAATATCGAAATTTTTTTTTTGTATAGAAAAATTTTCGATGTCAAATATTTTAGAAAATTTTTCGATATCAAAAATTTTTTAAGGAAAATTTTTCGATATCAAAAATTTTATAAAGAAAATTTTTCGTTATCAAAAGCTTTATATAAAAAATTTTTCAATATCTAAAATTTTATTTAGAAAATTTTTCGTTATTAAAAATTTTATAAAGAAAAATTTCCGATATCAAATATTTTATATAGAAAATTTTTCGGTATTATATATTTATGGATCGAAACATTTTTTATACAAAAATATTTGATATCTATGTAAAATTTAAGATTTTGAAAAATTTTTGTTCATAAAATTTTTGATATCAAAAAATTTCTTCATAAAATTTTTGATATCAAAAAAAATGTTTTTTAATGCCCGACACTGTAAATATTTTTGTAGAGGAGGAATACGATTGTATAAAAAAATTAATGAAATACACATGAATAAAAACAAAAAGAAAGGCACACGCTATAAAGTTTTTACCTCATCTGATAACAAGTGAGTTTCTTTCGTACGTAATTTCTTAGTGATCATTTTATAATAATAATACGCTAAAATACATACCGATTTTAAAATACTCTACAAGTACTTTCTTACTATCTAAAGCCCAAATATATACTAAAAAAATCAAAACTAAAAGAAAGTTGTACTGTAGTGTATTGCATTAAGATCCAAATTTATTACAATTTTATTGTTATAAATGGTTTTTAGATAAAACAATGTTGGTGGGGAAACCTTTCCTCGACGCGTTTCGTTGGTTTGTTAGGACATATCTTCAGGGGGATTACTCCTAATTCTAGACAGAGCACATTATATCTTATTTGCGGGACAGAATAAATACGAATTATTATGTTCAACGAATATCAACATAAAGCGAAGATTATCATCCGAACAGAAACACACAACATTTTTCAGTTTTATCTTTTCTTTATTTCACAGACTTTTGTTGTTGCTTTTTTTGGCAACAAAGACAAAGGTGCTATAAAGGGAGTTAAAAAAATTCAGGGTGGGGCCCCATCTTGTTGGAACCACATCTCTCGATTGTCAGAAAGAGCTGGCCTTAAAAAATTTTGGACAACAACTCGATATAGCTCGCCATTTACCTTTAAACCATTTACATCGTTATCTTCGAAAAATAATGGTCCAATAATTCTTTGGGACGTAATTGCGCACCATACTCTACATTTAATTGTCTCTGATGAACCACTCTTGGGTTCTCAACTTCCCATATTCTGCAATTCTGCTTGTTTACAAACCCATTTAAATGAAAATGTGCTTCATCGGTCATTATCAGATGATGAATAAAATCATTATGTTCTTTGTCCAATTCTTGGAAGCGAACTGCATAAATTAATCGTTCTTGGGAATCTCGTGGCTTTAGTTCTTGCACTAACTGCACCTTGTATGGGAAAATATGTAAATTTCCCTTTAATATTCTGCGTAAAGACCGCCCAGACATTTGCAGCTCAGCAGAGCGCCTTCGAGTTGATGTTTCAGGATTCTCCTCAACACTCTCCAGTACGCGTTGAATATTTGCTTCACTAATTACAGAATGTGATCTTCCGCTTCGTGAAAGATAAGCGTCGAATCATTGATTCCATAATTAATCTCCCAGATTTATTTTACAAGTCCAAGAAAAATAAAAAAAAAAAATTAAATTAGAAAAGTTATTAGTTTTCCAAATCCCTTCGCGACTTTTGCCCCACCCTGTACAAGTTACTCATCATCACTTTTGGAATAACCGCGTGACCTCTAAGCAGACAGTATCCTGCCATGAAGGGTATAGTCTTCTTCTGTTATCCTTGACTCCCAGTGGAGCATAGGGCCTCAACCATCCTTTTATATCGAACTCTATTGCGAGATTTTAGGCACACATCATTCCATGAATAGTTTGCTGATTGTAACTCCGTATCAATTGACCTTCTCCACGTTCTAGCAGGTGCACCAACACGACGGCCGCTTCCTTGTGGATTCCAACGAAGTGTTAGTCGTGCTGGTATTTGGCCTTCGAAGTGTGTGGCCTATCCACCGCCATTTCCGTTGACATACCTCTATAGAACAAGTGATTTGGTTTGTAGCGTTTAGCAGATCTTCATTTCTTATGCGATTTGGCCACCATATAAGAAGGATTTGCCGCAAGCATTTGTTTGCAAAGGTTTGTAGGCGCTTATCGATGGCATTTGTGCGTTTCCAAGTTTCGCAGCCGTAATACAAGATCGACTTGACATTCGAGTATAGATAGTGACATTATTTAAATATCGATGATGTAAATTTTATATTTGGCAACAGGAAGTGTTACTTAAGCATGATTTTATTCATCTTTACTAATAAGTCCTTTGAATTAAGGCACTGAGTAGTGCAAAACTATATAGGTATTGTCCAGGAAGTTATGTCAAAGGTCAAGCGCCACTAGGACTGTTCATTTAGAATGTGTCTGCTGTTTTTTAAGCCTTATACGATCTATGTGATATAGGCAGTTAACGTTGCGTAGTGCTGTGAACTTTCCGGAGTCTATGTTGTTGACGAACTTGAGTGTAATTGCAAATGGAAGTAGCAGGAAATGTCCCCTGCCCTGGTTTCTGTATTTCTCGCATCGAGAAATTTCTCACATCGAACAGGGAAATTGCAAAAAAAATATGAGTTGCCCACTAATTGTTTCAACACACATTGTTTTTCGCATGTTTTTACTGATCGTTGAAAAAAATTCTCCATGCGAGAAATACAGAAACCAGAGCCGGGTTCCGGAACGTATACTTAACATTAGTTGTTTTATTTACGGTAAATTAATCATACGCCTACAAGACCGCCTTAATCGATCATAAAATGGCGGATCAAACAGAAAAATACCTGGTCGGAACAAAATATCGAGAATTTGTCTAACAATCTTTCTAAATAAAAGCTTAACAATATATGCTTAAAATCGTCAGCCTTATTACGGTTGTCGAATGAACGACTTCGACTACGACAGTTAGTACTAGATTAAAGAAAACAACAACACAATTTCAATGATCTAGTACCAACTGTCGTTGTCAAAATTATAGATTCGACAACCGTAATAAGGCTGCGTGTTATCCTTTAAACAGTTTTAATTTCAAAACTTTAAATTACACAATAAGTAATTGTTTCGTGGAAAGCTTACCTGAACTTAAAATCAGTGTTTGAATTCCTACTTTAGCTACCATTTTTTTAATTACCGCTACGGCTACAGCTCCAACTTTTTGAAGTAGAAGTAGCAGTAGACGCTGTATTATTCCAAAGCATTTATATTTTTAAGCTACTGCTCCTTTTAAAAAAACAAAAACTGCAAGTAAAGAGTGTTCTAAAAAAATATGCATTTACTATTTTAGACAAAATTTATCCATAGTGCAAGAAATAATTTATTTTTTGATCAAGTTAGTTTCTATAGATATGTCAGATACTATTATTTTAGAAATTATTAATTTTCAATCAAAATGGACTGCGAAAAAAAAGTTCGTGAAAATATAATTAAAACTTTTCAAAAAAATCCGTCATGGACTTTTAAAAAAATTGCTCAAAATTTGAAAGTTGACCCTCGAACGGTTTCTAATGCCATCAGACGGTATAAGGAAAACCTGAGCATTGAAAGAAAACTTGGATCAGGGAGGAAAAAAGGTTCTACAGATATTGGTAAGGCAAAAGAAGTCGAGCGACTCTTTCGAAGAGCGCCTAACACTTCTTTAAGAAAAGCAGCTCGTACGGTGAAATGTTCTACGAATTTTGCACATAGAGTCAAAGCTTATGCTGGATTGAAGACATACAAAGTCCAAAAGGTTCCAGATCGCAATGCTATAAAGAACTTAGAAGCAAAAAAACGAGCGAAAAAATTGAAGTCTGATTTTATAAAAAAATACACCTGTTGTGTGATGGATGATGAAACATACGTACTGGCAGACTTTTCTCAACTTCCTGGTCAAGATTTTTATGTTGCTGATAAACGGGGCAATGTTCGGCAAGAGTTTCGCACAAAAAAACAAACAAAATTCCCTAAGAAGTTTCTCGTGTGGGAAGCTATTTGCAGTTGTGGCAAAAGAAGTAAAGTATTTGTGGCATCTGGCACAATAAACACAGAAATTTATATAAAGGAGTGCCTACAAAAACGGTTGTTACCCTTTTTAAGAGAGCACAGAGTGACTACATTTTTTTGGCCCGATTTGGCATCATGCCATTATGGAAAAAAGGCACTTGAGTGGTACTCAAAGTATAATGTCATTTTTGTACCACGAGAGGCAAATTCACCTAACTGTCCAGAACTTCGGCCTGTGGAAAGGTATTGGGCTCTGGTAAAAAAGGAATTGAAGAACACAGGAAAGATTTCCAAGAACATGTCCGATTTTAAGCGCAGGTGGAACACATGCTCCAAAAAGGTATCAGAAGCAACTGTAAAATCTTTAATGGGAGGGTTTCCGAAAAAAGTCGATAATTTTGCAAAACCCGAGTACTAAGTAAACATTTTAATGCTAAATGATTTTGTATAATATGCCATTATATTTGCGTATTTTGTAGAGTTTTTATATTAAAAGGTTTGATTTTTATTTAAGAAAATCCAACTACAAATTTTATTTAGAGCACTCTTTAGAAGTTGCGGTAGACGCTGCATTATTCCGAAGCACTTATTTTTTTAAGCTACTGCTATTTTTTAAAAAACAAAAACGGCAAGTAGAAGTAGCTCTTTGCTACTTCAACTAAAAATATTGGTAGGGGTAGAAAACAGCAAAAATATTCTATTTAATTTTTGCTTCAATTTGAAGAGTAGCCAAAATCGAAAACATTTTCCCTGGCTACTTTCTGGCTTTTCTGTAGCTACTTCTTGGCTATTTTGCAGCTATTTTTTGTTTTTTTATAAAAATAATTTATGCTTGGAGCTACGCAACACAAATATTTTCTTCTGGCTACTTATCGGCAATAATAACACCGAAGAAAGATTGTATGTTATTTTACTTCGTTTTTTTTTTTCTCTTTTGTAATTTGTTTCACACACTCGACAAAAAAAAAACGAAAGAAAAAACGAAATAAAATATCATACGTTCTTTCTTTGTTCTTCTTATTGTCGGTGTGTAGCCAGAAGTAAATATTTGTATTGTACAGAATAAGTCATTCATGTAAAGTAACTGCAAAATAGCCAAGAAGTAGCTGCAAAGTAGCCAGAAAGTAGCCACAAAAAATATTTTCGATTTTAGCTACTCTTCAAATTGAAGCAAAAATTAAATAGAATATATTTACTGTTTTCTACCCCTACTAATATTTTTAGCTGAAGTAGCAAAGAGCTACTTTTACTTGCCACTTTTGTTTTTTGAAAAATAGCAGTAGCTTAAAAATATAAATACTTCGGAATAATACGGCGTCTACTGCTACTTCTACTTGAAAAAGTTGGAGCTGTAGCCGTATGCAATGATTTGCTATTTATATATGAATGTAGCAGTAGAAGTAGATGGGTATTGGCTACTATTTTTCAACAATTTTGTATCTTAAAAAGTAGGTTTTTTTTCGTCGCTACAGCTACTTTTATAGTAGCCGTACAAACACTGCTTAAAATACATTATTATTAAATACATCATTGGATACAGATTTATGGCAGACCTCACCAAAACAGCAAGACCGCGAACCTGATACACAAACAGCTAGACAAACATGGAATAGACTTCCAGACAGGTATCTTAATTTGGAGGTCTAAAAAAGTCTCAAAACTTGCAAAGAGGTTATACTTCTCCTACATCTGATTAATCAACTACCAGCAGCTCATCACAAGCACAGATTCCATAAAATGCATACCACAGTAATATCCAACATTATCATTTAGATGCCATTATCTCGCATGACCTACTATCAAAACCACTTAAAGGCGGCTTAAATCACAAAACTTAAATTAAATTATAAAGTAAACTTCAATTTAAAAACATTTTTTCCACATTTGATCTTAGTGGTGTAGGGTATCATAAAGAGGGTCTCGATCTACTATATTACTTTCTTACTTATTTTTGTATATACATACGTATTGTTTTAATCGTTTGATATGAGGTATTATTATTGTATTTTTCAATTAAAATTCGCATAGTCTAAGATTTAAAAAACAATAATTTATGGTTTTCATGTATTTCCATTTTTTAATAAGTGTTACCACTTTGGCATTTTTTCAAGTTGCTCAACTCAGGCCTCACTTAAACTTTTAAGATACCAAGATAATTTACGCTCCTTTTAATATTTTTCCTTTTAAAATTTTAATAAGGTAGGATAAGAAAAATAAATAATTGACATTATTATTAGCTAAATATGTTTAAAAAGTCTTGGATTTATTTATTTCAAATTATTTTACACGATTAAAATTAAAAAGAAAATGCTATTAAATTTATCGAAAAAAAATTTTCCGTATTTAGATTTTTGAGAATCAATTTGAATAATTTCAATTTAAATTACAAATCACAAATGTTTACCACCAAATATACACACAGTGTCAGACAATACATATTGGACTAAATACAAGCCAAACTTTTTTGGGTGTAAACAAAAAGTTGTTATCGACAAATTTTTATTTCATAAAAAAAAAAAAAACTTTTGTAAATCAAAAAAAAATTCTACATAAAGTTTTTGTTACCAAAAAATGTTTGATATTGAAAAATTTTCTATTCCAAAAAATTTTCTATATAAAATTTTTTACTATCAAAAATTTTCCATATAAAATTTTTTTGTTATCAAAAATTTTTTATAGAAAATGTTTCGATATAAAAAATTTATATAGAAAATTTTTCGATATCAAAACTTTTTTGTAGAAAAAATTTTATATCGAAAAATTTTCTATAAAAAATTTTTGATATCAAAAATTCTATATAAAATTTTTCGATAACAAAATTTTTATATAATATTTTTAGACATCAAAAATTTTTCGGTATCAAAAATTTTTTCATATCGAAAAATTTTCTATCTAAATTTTTTGATATCGATTAATTTTCTATATAAATATTTTAATATCGAATAATTTTCTATATACATTTTTTCATATCGAAAAATTTTCTTTTGATATCGAAAAATTGTTTATTAAAAATGTTTGATATTGTAAAATTTTCTATAAAAAGTTTTTGATATCGTAAAATTTTCAATAAAAAATTTTTAATACCGTACAATTTTCTATTAAAATTTTTTAATATCGAAAAATTTTCTATATAATATTTTTGATATCGAAAAATTTTCTATCTAAAATAAACAATTTTTGATATCGAAAGATTTTCAATATAAATTTTTTGATGTCGAAAAATTTCCTATATACATTTTTTTTATAATGAAAAATTATGTATCTAAATTTTTTGATATAAAAATTATCTTTAAAAATTTTTTGATAACAAAAGTTTTATATAGAAAATTTTTGATATCGAAAATTTTTATATAAAAAATGTTTAATACTGTAAAATTTTCTATAAAAAATATTTGATATTATAAAATTTTTTATAAAAAATTTTTGATATCGTAAAATTTTCTATAAAAAATTTTTTATATCGTAAAATTTTCTATAAAAAATCTTTGATATCGAAAAATTTTCTATATAAAATTTTTGATATCGAAAAATTTTCTATATAAAATTTTTGATATCGAAAAATTTTCTATATAAAATTTTTGATATCGAAAAATTTTCTATATAAAATTTTTGATATCAAAAAATTTTCTATAAATAATTTTTGATAACGAAAAATTTTGTACAAAAAATTGTTAATAAAAAAAATTTTCTTTGTAAAATTTTTGATATCGAAAAATTTTTTACAAAAAATTGTTTTTTTTTTTAATTTTTAATATCAAAAAAAATTCTATACAAAATTTTTGATATCAAAAATTTTCCTATAAAAAATTTTTGATATAGTAAAATTTTCTACAAAAAATGTTTGATATCGAAAAATTTATTAAAAATGTTTGGTATCGTAAAATTTTCTATAAAAAATTTTTGATATCGTAAAATTTTCTTAAAACATTTTTGAAATTGTCAATTTTTCTATAAACAATTTTTGATATCGAAAAATTTTCTATTCTAAATTTTTGATATCGAAAAATTGTCTATAAACAATTTTTGATACCGTAAAATTTTCTATAAAAAATTTTTTATATCGTAAAATTTTCTATAAAAAATCTTTGATATCGAAAAATTTTAATAAAAAATTTTTGATATAGAAAAATTTTTTATATCGAAAATTTTTTATATAAAATTTTTAATATCGAAAAATTGTTTATATAAAATTTTTCATATGGAAAAATTTTCTATATAAAATTTTTGATATCAAAAAATTTTCTATAAAAAATTTTTTATATCGAAAAATTGTTTATTAAAAATGTTCGATATCGTAAAATTTCCTATAAAAAAATTTTAATTTTAAAATTTTCTATAAACAATTTTTGATATCGTAAAATTTTCTATCAAAAACCTTTGATATCGTAAAATTTTTTATAAAAGAATCTTCGATATCGTAAAATTTTCTATAAAAATTCTTGATATCGTAAAATTTTATATAAAAAATCTTTGATATCGAAAAATTTTCTATAAAAAATTTTTGATATACAAAAATTTTTGATATCGTAAAATTTTCTATAAAAAATTTTTGATATCGTAAAATTTTCTTTAAAAAATCTTTGATATCGTAAAATTTTCTATAAAAAATCTTTGATATCGAAAAATTTTCTATAAAAAATTTTTGATATAGAAAAATTTTTTATATTAAAAATTTTTTATGTAAAATTTTTGATATCGAAAACTTTTCTATATAAAATTTTTGATATATGATTATCTATAAAACTTTTTTGATATCGAAAAATTTTCTACAAAAAATTTTGGTAACGCAAAATTTTCTTTGAATAATGTTTGATATCGGAAATTGTTCTTTAAAAAATTTTTGACATCGTAAAATTTTTTTGGAATTGATTTATTTTTTTTTTTTTTCGATAGAACTTAGGTCCTCTAGTGGGACCACGGCGGTTCACATAAAAAATTTTTCTATAAAAAATCTTTGATATCGAAAAATTTTCAATAGAAATTTTTGATATAGAAAAATTTTTTGTATCAAAAATTTTGTATGTAAAATTTTTGATATCGAAAAATTTTCTTTATTAAATTTTTAATATCGAAAAATTTTTGATATCGAAAAATTTTCTTTATAAATTTTTTGATATCAAACATTTTTTATAGAAAATTTTTCGATATCAAAAATCGTCTATATATGTAAATTTTTTGATATCAAAAATTTTATATTGTTTTTTTGATATCGAAAAATTTTCTATATAAATTTTTTCATATCGAAAAATTTTCTATGTAAAATTTTTGATATCGAAAAATTTTCTATGTAAAATTTTTGATATCGAAAAATTTTCTATGTAAAATTTTTGATATCAAAAAATTTTCTATAAAAAATTTTTGATATCGTAAAATTTCCAGTAAAAAGATTTTGATATCGAAAAATTTTCTATAAGATATAAAAAGATTTTTTATATAAAATTTTTGATATCGAAAAAATAGACATATATTGTCCGACACTGTAAATACCTGTTTAAATTAACTGATCCAAAATAGGCATGCGATTTTCAAATGTTTGGTTTATAAATCAGGCATTGAACATTTTTATGTTACAGGAAATATTGTTTTACGAAAAAGGAGTTAACAATAATTTTCTTGTGCTATTAAATTAACTTCTACTCTCTTACAAGATAATAAAAGGAACCCGTTTCATTATGCAGCACCAAATTAAAAAAGTGCATCTTTTTGAGTACATTTCAATAAATTACAAAACCTGCTTTAAATGCAATGAAATAAGTTAAAAACTTACCCCTTTCACTTCCAAATCCTCAAATTTTTTTAAAATAGTAATGTCAACGTGAGTAGTAGTATCCTTGACTCCTAGCGGAGCAAAGGGCCTCAAGTTGAGTAGAATTACCCCCTAATTCATAAACGAAAAATATTGCTATGACAATCTTATAATTCAAACTATCCATACAAAATTCCTACTATAAGGCTTTGATAATTTTATAATTTGTTAATGAATTATGGGGTTAGAGTGTACATATTTAATTTTCGTTTATTTTGATGTATATTATTTTAAAGATAATTTGTGTTTCTATTACATTGGTTACAAAGTAAAATTGATTTTTTAAAATCACAATTAAATACATTTTACCCAAGTTTACCCCTCTTAATAGGCCAAGTTTAGTTTAACACATGTTTGCTTGTTTTTGAATTTAGTCTTTATTAGTTTAGGAGTTAGAACGTTGCTAAATTTACCCATTTTTTAACCCTAAACGGAAGAAAAAACTTCAAAATATCCGGTCATAGGTGAACCACAAAAAATGCACACAGTCTTAATTAAAGATATCTTTCTTTTAATATTGATGAATCATATAATAGTTAGTTTTCTTATTAAAATATACATATAGATTTAAAGTCTCAAATTTGTTTACTTACCAGTATGAAATTTTACTTAAAAAAAGACTTTATATAACTTTTAAAGCCATTTTACTGCAAACGCTTTTATTTAAGTTAATAAACGATATGTACCCACAAAGTTCCATTTAGGAAAAACTTAAAAGCTTTAACTTGTAGTTTAGTTTTTTTTATATTTAATTGATAGATTTAATTCAGGAAATTCGAGTTTTTTACAAAAAACAAATAATAACAACATCTACATTAAGTGATTACTAACTAGACTTCCGTAACTATATTTCCCTTTACACACGATCGTGTTTTACCAGTCTTCCTTCATTAAGTCATAAGTTTTGAATACTTAAAAGGACAATTATAAAAAGCTGCCACAATTTGTCCTGAATGTGTGTCACAAAGACATTTAAATTTTTAAATAACTAATTAATGAGTTTTATATCTTAATAACATCAACACATTACATACAATTAACATAAGAAGTCATTTTTTGATAAATAATTAAATTTCTTTTTTTGTTTTTGATCTTAAAACTTTCACAATATTATAAATAACAATTTCCTCATTATCGTCAATGGTTGGACAGATGGATAAATAACGTATAAGTAAATTGTCAATAGGTAAGGAGTACTAACTAGTGGAAACAATGATCAATTCAGGACAGGTTTGTTGGTTTGCAAAAAAAAACTTTAAAATAAAAAAAAAACGTACACATTCAGAAAAACAACATTATTATTTAAAAACTTGTCTAAAAGCAGGGCTAGAGAAAGGTTTTCACCAAATACATGCGCAACTTTCTTTGAACCCGGATAAAAAAATTAAAAAAAAAGAAATTGTGGCTCAAATCCTATGCATCCACGTTTTCGAGCTATAACCGCAGAAAAAGTTTAAGCAATATGATTTTCGAATTCAAAAATTTTCTATAGAAAATTTTTTTATCAAAAACTTTTCTATAGAAAATTTTTTATATCAAAAAATTAAAAAAAAAAATTCTATAAACAAATTTTTGAAAAAACAATTTTCTATAGAAAATTTTGTATAGAAAAATTTTCTATAAAAAAGTTTTCTAGAGAAGTTTTGATAAAAGAATTTTCTATAGAAACATTTTTGATAAAAGAATTTTCTATAGAAAAATTTTTGATAAAAGAATTTTTCATAGAAAAATTTTTGATTAAAGAATTTTCTATAGAAAAATTTTTGATAAAAGAATTTTCTATAGAAAATTTTTTGATAAAAAAATTTTCTATAGAAAATTTTTTAATAAAAGAATTAAAAAAAAAAAATTCTATAAAAAAATTTTTGATAAAACAATTTTCAAAAAGAAGAGTATTCGCATTTGATCCCAAATCTGTTACATTTATTTATTAATGTAACAGACCAATTTATTGATAAAAAGCCAAAAAATGTTTGCGGAGAAACCAAATTCCTCGACGCGTTTCGATGGTTGGTTAGGCCATCTCTTCAGGAGGATTATCCGCAATTTAGACAGATCGAAAACCTCGCATTATTACTTATTTTACAAACAAGAGATGTTTTAAAAAAATAAGCTGAATGCATGCAGTTTTATCAAAAAATATAAAAATAGTCGGAGTGTAAATATTATTCAAAAAGAAGAGTATTCGCATTTGATCTCAAATCCTTCTTCACAGCATTCTGCATATAGTAGCCGACGGCTGTAGCAAGAATGTGAGATCAAATGCGAATAGTCATTATTTTTGAATAATATTTACATCCCGACAATTTTATTATTTTTTGAGAAAATTTTTTTATCAAAAATTTTTCCATAGAAAATTTTTTTATCAAAAATTTTTCTATTTTGATAAAAAAAATTTTCTATAAAACAATTTTTTATCAAAAATTTTTGATAAAAAAAATTTCCTATAGCAAAATTTTTGATAACAAAATTTTCTATAGAAAACTTTTCTAAAAAAAAAAGAATTTTCCAAAATCATCCCGACTATTTTGTTATTTTTTGAAAAAATAATTTTCTATAGAAAAATTTTTGATAGAAAAATTTTCTATAAAAAAATTTTTGATAAAAAAATTTTCCAGAGAAAAATTTTTGATAAAAAAATTTTTTATAGAAAAATGTTTGATAAAAAAATTTTCTATACAAAAATTTTTGATAAAAAAAATTTTCTATAGAAAAGTTTTGATAAAAGAATTTTTGATAACAAATTTTTCTATATAAAAAATTTTGTATATAAAAATTTTTGGTAAAAAAATTTTCTATAAAAAAATTTGAATAGAAAAATTTTTGATACAAAAATTTTCTACAGAAAAATTTTTGTTAAAAAAATTTTCTATAGAAAAATTTTTGTTAAAAAAATTTTCTACAGAAAAATTTTTGTTAAAAAAATTTTCTATAGAAAAATTTTTGTTAAAAAAATTTTCTATAGAAAAATTTTTGTTAAAAAAATTTTCTATAGAAAAATTTTTGTTAAAAAAATTTTCTATAGAAAAATTTTTGTTAAAAAAATTTTCTATAGAAAAATTTTTGTTAAAAAAATTTTCTATAGAAAAATTTTTGTTAAAAAAATTTTCTATAGAAAAATTTTTGTTAAAAAAATTTTCTATAGAGTAATTTTTGTTAAAAAAATTTTCTATAGAAAAATTTTTGTTAAAAAAATTTTCTATAGAAAAATTTTTGTTAAAAAAATTTTCTATAGAATAATTTTTGTTAAAAAAATTTTCTATAGAAAAATTTTTGTTAAAAAAATTTTCGTAAGAACTACACATTGAAAAAATAATACCTATTTTAGTTAAAAGTATAAAAAACGGCAACTCTGCCGACTATTCTTTTGCCGACTATTCTTTTGCTCAAAATTTTTATGGCAGTTAAGCCATTATGGTTTCAGAAAATATCCAACTTTTGTTTTTTCTCAATTGCTCAAATTTGATGTTTCAATCGGGAAACACTGATTCTTGGAGACCAGTAACGGCAGTTTTGCTTGATGACGTGGCCGTTTAAGTGAAAATGAGCCACGTCGCTAAAAAATGGGATTTACGAAAACTCTCTAACATCGTTTTATAAAAATGTTTCCTTTCAGTTCTTGAACGATTTGAATTTAAAAGGATGGAAATTCAAATCTTTTTTAAATTTATCATAAATATGTTGCTCTTTTTCGTATTGAAAGTAGCGGATTTTCACGTAAACTGCTTTCAACCAATGTTTTCGGGAGTTTTTGAAGATCAACTAAGCCCTGGCCGTGGGACATTCATAGCCGAAGCAGTCGGTCCATCACGTATTCTTCGAATACCGAAATTTGAACAAAATTGTCAATGAGCAACTAAGTAAGAATCATTACTCTTAAAACTAGTATCCACAGCAAACATCGATGATCACTCGACTACTGCGAAATCGTGACTTGCAAATCCGCACAATCGATAATTCCAAAGGGGTGAACCTCCCTCCGCACAGTTTATTACTTCTTGCCACCAGATCCCCGTACATTATGGAACGTTACCCGAAGGATTTCTATATTCCTTCGGGTATCGTTTTAAATTTTAAGATGTAATTAGGAAATTTAGAACACTACTGTCGAGCCAGAAGAAGCAACATAATTTTTAACTTTTTAATATACCTACAAAACAACTTATTTTAAAAATCTTACACATTCCGTACCCTGGAATTTTAAACCTATCGTTTTGCCAATAAATAACATAAACCTCTGCATCTATGTACAGGGAATATGTCGTATTATTATGTGTAACAAACAATTCAATATTGGAAGATCTCGTCGGCGAGAGTAGGAAACGTAATAAGATTATCTTTATTATAAAAGCGCACTCAAAAAAATTTCATTCAAAAGTTTATTGCAAGTCATCGCTGTTGTGTCATTTAACGGTTTTATTTGTTCAAAAAAATAATGACTATTGTTGTGAGTAAAGTGTTTTTCAAACAAAATTCAATTTTATTTACAATTCCTTAGAGTATTTAAGGATTTTTATTAATTGTTTGCAATAATCTTACCTGTTTTATGTCAGCATTGTAGAAAAAAAAAACTAATGGATTCATTTAAAATCCAACAGTGTTTATTTAAAATTTAAAAGAAAAAAGTAAAAAAAATAGTTTATGTTGTTTTATAAAAAACGAACAGTGAAATTGGATAGCAAAGATCATGATTATGAAAAAGAAGTCTTATAATTATTGTCTTACATTGTATTGCAATATGAATTTTAAAATATAAATAATTAGACTTTTGAAATAAAGAATGGAAATAAGAAAACAAAAGGATTATCTTGCCTAGAAGTGTAGCCCGCGAAAATAAATATTGAAATTAATACTAATATATTTGTATATTTAATAAAAAAATAGTACTTTTTATCCCTAAATATCAGAATTTAAATATAATAAAGAATGACTTATCAAATATCATGTGAGTAGAATTCGAGATGCATTTTATTTTTGGGCATATTGTCAAATTGCCCTTTTTATCCCTTAAATGTTAATATTTACAAAAAGTACCAGACATTTGTTTAATGTTATTTTGATGTAAGTTGATTGGAGTGTTTCAAAGAAAACTTGCAATATAAAATTGAACAGTCTTAAAAATACAAACGTGATCAAAAAAAATATTCAGCCTTATTACGGTTATCGAATATACGACTTCAACTACGACAGTTAGTACTAGATTACAGAAAACATCAAAACAATTTCATTTATCTAGTACAAACTGTCGACAACCGCAAAAAGACTGATTATTTGTTGCACTATGGATAAGTTTTGCCTTAAATAATAAATACCTGTTTTAATCTTAACACTCCTTATATACAGATAAACTAGACCTATGGACTCGGAGTCGACTGTTTTTTGATAACGACAGACGTTTCTTCGTAGCACAACCACTAGAAAATTTTTATTTAGGGCTGGCACTTTTGCAACATGTATTACCTAAAATATCACAGTTAAACAACAACAACATGACAGTTTTTTACACGTCGACTACTAGGCCTAACATATCAAATTCAGCCTGGGTTTGTGCCCCAGTGACGTCAACATAAATATCTTTAACTACACTGTGCTCGATTTTGACAACTTTTTTATCGACAAAAGGTAGACGAAGTGGGTTAAGATAAATCGAGTACGCTGAATTCAATGGTGCTAAACATTTTTTAGGTTAGCTCTAGTTCTTGAGATATAGCGTTACAAAGTAACGGTCAAGCCCGACCATATGATGCAAATCATCACTAAGGTCAAAGGTGTTCTTTTTCCTGTATAAAGACAAATATTTGCTAAATTTTGTCATCATACAAACATTTTCTCAAAACTTCTATATTTAAGCTGTTTCCGTCATTTGGACTTATATGAGAGCTAGGGTCAAATGTGGACCGATTATCCCGAAATTTAACAAATTGATTAAAGTTTTTACAAAAAGGCAAAAAAATAAACTTAATGTTCGTATTATCATCAGATTTACGAGCGTTTTAGTGATTTTTGTCTCATTTAGTGCGTTTTAACAGTAGAGTTTGTATGGGAGATATGGTCAAATGTGGATCGATTTCAACGAAATTTGGTACAGAGATTTTGGTTTACATAAACAATATCTCTTTTAAATTTCATAAAAATATAGATATTTGTGGCCAAAATATATATTGATATTTGTGGCCAAAATAATGGACCGATTTTTACGAATTTCAATAGCCATGGCACTAACAAAAAAATGATCTGTGTCAAATTTCATTAAAATTATCTTTAGAATTGCGACCTGTACTTTGATTACATGGTTCACATGCCAGCCAGAGGGACTGACATCGCTAAACCGAGGTGGGTTTAAGACAAACATTTCTATGCGTTACATACATCAGCACAAACTTATAATACCCTTTCCACCTATGGTGGTGAAAAGGAGGAGGTTGCGCAATAAATATTCGCGTAACTCGAAAACTGTTTATTTTCTTGAACTAAGTAAAAAACCCGAAATTCAGCAACACAATTATCTTTCAGGAACACTATTTTTTTATTCCAAGCAGTCGTTTTGAAAATAATTATTTTTTGATTTTGTTTTGTGATTATTTTTGTGATTAAAAATTTTTTTTTTTTTTTTTGCAACCAAAAAAATTTATTTCCAAAACGACTGATTGAAAAAATAATTAGTGTTTCTGAAAAATAATTTTGTTGCTGAATTTCGATTTTTTTTACTTAGCTCGTGAAAATTAACCGTTTTCGAGTTACGCGAAAACTAAAGCAAACCTAAATCTCGAAAACTAGAGCTAACCTAAAAAACGGTTAGCACCATTGAATTATCTTTACTAGGTCTTCCTTTTGTCGTTTTTTTTATTTTAAACTAGCACAGTGTTATTAGTTTCTATTAAAATTACTAATTACTAGAGTCCTTAAACGACAGTAACACTTATAGCATTAACACGCCGTCGATGTTAGAGATTGTAGAACAAAAAATTTAAATAATGCGTCAAAATAATAACAGATGGCGCAATTTTAGTGTTCTTAAAATAGCCATGACGAGAAGTACAGAATAATATAAAGATTTATCTCTGATTTTCAACTTTTTCACCTTTTCTATTCACTTTCCAAATAAGGTAACCTAATTCTTATATACACTTTATTCAATAATGTAAGTATTATTATCAGGTATGTGATGGAAAACAATCGTTTTCAAATCGATCGATTTTAGATATATTTTTGAGATAATTTTCGGCTATTTTCCCAAAAAATTCAAACCAAATGAAAGATAAAATATCAGTCAAAAGGGTTAAAGCCAAAATTTTCATTTTTTTGGGGGGAATAACCGAAAATTAGCTAAAAAATATGTCTGAAATCGATCGATTTGAAAACGAAAAATGTCCATCACATACCTGTATATTTCTCTTTAAAAATAAAGACTTCCTCTGCCCGGATCGTATTTAATTTTGATTTATTACAAAATATAACCTAAAAAAAATAAAGCTTTTTAATCTATTAGCAAATTCTGCAATTGAGGTAAATTTCTTCTTTAAATGTAGTTTAAATGCAGTACTAACACATTGTTAAAATGTGTCATTATGAAAGGTTTATATGAAAATAGTTGTAGTCATAAAATATTTACTTACCTCTATGTTCTTTTATTATTTTCTAATAAGATATATTATTATTAATTCTTTTTTTTTTAACAGAAATGCTTAAATGTTCTAATTTTGTCTTTAATGGCATCTGCAGCCACTTTTGAAGAGTATAGCAGCCTCGACACTAATAGAGGTGGTGATTACTTTAATAATGGCTTTAAATCTTTTGGTACCAGATTAATTAGAAGAAGATCAACCAATCAAGAGAAGCGTGACATTAGTTTATCTTATGCCGCCACAAATATAAATAATAAAGAAGGTACTCAAGTGAAAACTATTACGGTCATAAAAAATTTAAATGATAAAAATGCAAAACTAAAAATCGATCCAAAACTTCATAAGAATGAGAACTGGGCAGAAGCTTTTAAGGATAACTTTGATTCGTATGGTATTATACCGGATGTTCCTGATGTGGATGATCTATTTGAGTACGTAAATAAAAAACATGTTAAAAACAATGTCAATGAAAAAGAAAAGGAAAAAGCAAAAGCGAAAGAGACAGTAAAGAAAACTGAACCAAAACAAGATGATAAAATGTCTTTTGGCGATAGGATGGTCAAAGAAGAGGAGGAGACCACAACAAAACCAGAACAAAAAACTATGGCCAAAGAATTTGAAAAACCAGTTTCGGAAAACTCTTCTGAAATATCCGACGAAATAACGGAGGCTACTATGGAGGTAGAAAAAATTAAAGGTGATGCTGAATTGTTGCCCAATTTTAATAGTAGTCGTTTAAAAGTTCGTGAATCTTTGATTAATTTAAATTATTCTACGCCAGAACATTCAGTACATCAGTATTTCGATAACTATGTGCAACTCAGTCAAGGAGGTAAAACTATTGGAGGCTACGATTATCAAAAGCCGTGCGTACATCCTCAATCACCGGTAGGCAGTGTTACAGTAGCTACCCCTTCTGGTAAAACTTATAACATACCCAGTAGCAATAATTCATATATTAATCCCTATTTGGCTCCTGCTATAACAAGAAGACCACAGATACAACAGTCCACACAATCACCTCCTCAAGCAAGTGCTCCAGGCTTTCCAATTAATTCCTTATTACCTCCATTACAACAGCCACAAAATAACAATAATAATAACAGTCCTATACTAAATAATTTTTTGCCACAACAAAATTCAAATGTTGGAGGTGCAACCCAGACTCCAAATAATTCCTTGCAACCACCATTATTTCAAAATAATTTTCAAACCAATCAACAGCAAACACCACCACAGCAACAAAATCCGCAACAACAGTCACAGCAAGGACAAAATACATTTGCTTCTACTAGCCAGCGTCCTTATGTTTCTCCAAATCTACGTCTGGGTGGAGGTAATAGAGGTGTAATTTCGAATTATAATCCAAATGGATTTCAAAGTGGCCAACCAGGCTATCGTATTATTAACTTCAATAACAATAACAATGGTTTACGAAAGCCAAATCCATTTCGCTCACGTGGTTTAAAGTATTAGTTTAATTTGTTTGTTTTAAAGATTATTTTCTTAAGTTAAGATTAGAAGTGTTTTAGTTTTTTTAATGTAAACTGACGGACACATTTTATTGGTGTTTCTATTATAGTATTAGTAGTATCAAAAAATTATAATTTGTATCCTTTTTATATGCATAAATAACAAAATAAAATGTTAAATTGTGATAAAATAAGTTTTCTTTTCTGTTTACTGATTTATTTCTTGCAGTTTTAAAAAGCAAACTCAAAATTTTCAAACTTAGATTCCATATAAAAAATATCTAACTGAATTAATAAGAAATCATTCGGATTGGACAATATATTAAATCATTTGATCAGAAAATTTTTGTTTTAATGCTTTGGACAAGTTCCTCTATATAATAAATGTACGTTATTTATCCGAAAACCACGTAAAAGCCAAATTTCGCCAACAAAGAGTCATATGATCTCAGGAAAAAATGTAAATTCTTACATATACAGTAAATGTTAATTAAATATAAAGTTTTTAATAATTCGTTTTATTGCAACAAACGCAACAGTTTGGAAACTGGTGCGAGACCGCTATCCTCGCTTTCGATATTCAATATATCTTTAGACAATATTGGCTCAGGTTAGTTTTTAGAGCTTTTGATGTTGTCGCTTTAACAAAAAAATCGGTTATAATCAGCCTTATTACTATTGTCGAAGTCGTATCTTCGACGTTAATGTTGATGTTTTCTTTAATCTTGTTCTAACTGTCGTAGTCGAAGACACGTAAAAATTATCTTCATGAATTTATAATTCTAAGCAATAGATGGCTGTAGCGGTAAACAGATCGTAAATTTCATACAAAAAGCATTAGTATTAAAAACAACGCCATCGAAATATTAGTCGAATTATATCTTCATCATAAAGTAATTTTCGATTAAACATGTCAACTTACGAGCTAATTCTCGGCATTTGTGGGATGTTTTAATTTTCTGCTTAGTGAATAAATCTTCGTCTAAGGCTCAGCGAATGCTCTCAAATACCTATAATGAGGTTATTTGTGAAGCAACGTGCCGAGAGCCGCCTTAGCGCTTCGAGAATATTGATTTTGACGTCCAAGAACGGCATGGCGGTGAAAAAGAGAAGTATTTCGAAGATGCAGAATTTTAGGCATTACATTATCAAGAATATTTTCAAACGCAACAAGAATTGGCAGTATCATTAATATCATTACTGACATGAGAATGATTCAGAAACAAGGAAATTGAGTGCCGTACGAGTTGAAGCCAACAGATGTTGAACAAAGTGTTTGCTTGTCAAGGCAAATGGTTTTGTGACTGAGGACGAAAAATGTGTTTATTACAACAATCATGGAAATATTACGGTGATGCTTTCACGTTGATAGCCAACCGAATATTCACGGTTCCAAGGTCATGCTCTGTATTTGGAGGTACCAGATAGGCGTGGTGTAATATGAGTTGTTAAAACCCATTAAAACAATCACAAGCGATCGTAATCAAACGCAATAAATGAGTTTGAGCTTAGCATTCAAAGACGAACGACCACAAAACGACGAGAGACATGATAAAGTGATTTTACAACATGACAATGTTCGGAAGCAAAGTTGCACACCTAATAGGTACTATAAATGATTTTCATGATTTTCTTGGTCATAGAAATTTCCTTTATCCTAGGAAATTTTTGATTCTATCCAATTTATATAAATAAACTTTGTTTAAATCCAATAATTTAATATCAAAAATGTTTCACTCGATAATAGATATTACGTTGTCTCCATAGATTTTAGAATAAATCAACATGCTAAATACAAAAAGTAATTTTTAAGTTAAAAATTGATTTTCGATCCGTGTTTCCCGGTTAAATCTTCTTGGAATTTGTAGTAGATTACGATTTTTACAAAAACCAAGGAAAAATTGACTAACTATAATTCTAAATTAAATGTAATTAAGTTGTTTTAATATTTTCACCTGCTATAGTCCTGAAAGCTCGATAATCCGGATAAATTATGTGCCCGGATTACAGAAGTTACACTGTACTAAGTACATACGCCCAAAGATGGACATACAAAAGCTTATGAGACGTATACTCATTCAAAACCTTTGAATGAGTAACCCACAATATCAAATTTCTGTTTCCAATAGTATACTACAACAAATACGAGCCTTATTCGAAACTCTGTATATACATACATTTATTTTTTTTTTTTTTTGCAAAATAAGATGTTGTGTAGAAAAATCGATAAATGCATTTGAGACTCCATCGACAGTTCTTTTGTTGTTTTTCATTGATAAAATTTTGTATGTGCATTCTTTTCGTTTTACTCAAGATTTTCTTAGCTAACTTTACTTACCAAATACTTAAGAAAACCTTCAATTAAAATATTTAAAAATAAGCCACAACACAAGAAAATGCCTTAATTAATTGTTTTCTATATTTATTTGCTGTTTTTGCAATAGTTAAACCAAATAAAAAAGGTTTTATTTCTAAGATGTCCCGCAAAATGTTTTGTCGTAATTGGTGAAAAAATTTTTGTGAAAAAAAAATGGCGACAATACATAGTTGTATCGACGACAACTCTAGTTTCCAGTGGTGTCAATGTAGTGATTTTTTAATCAAGAAACAAACTACAACTAGTGGAATTAGAGTTTATAATATATATTCACATGTATGTATATACAAACGAATTTCCATAACTTAAATCCCCATTATCCCAAAAAAAAATTTACAGTATTTTGTATCAAAATATGGTAAATTGTTTGTATATTATGTGTTATGGTATTATAAGTTTGTGATGATGTATGTAACGCACACAAATATTGATTTTAGATCCACATTTAAGTATACCAATATACTTAGAATCACTTTCTGAGTCGACTTAACTATGTCTGTCCATTCGTCCGTCCATCTGGCTGGACCCCCATGTAAACCTTGTAATCAAAGTAATTTGGCAACAGACAATTCTTTTGGTAGTGGGACCAAATATATTGAATTGGTATTTTGACCACAAATAATAGAATGTTTTCATGAAATTTAAAACATACACTGGCTATGTACATAAAAATCACTGTACTGAATTTCGGTAAAATGAGTTCATGTTTGACCATAGCTCCCATACAATTTCGTCTATCAAAACTCTCTAAATGGGACGAAAATTCTTAAATGCTCGTTAATCTAAAGATAATGATAATTTTGAGTTTAGTTTTTGCATGGCCAATTCTTGTAAAAACTGTAATCGAATTGTAAAATTTCGAGATAATCGGTCTACATTTAACCCTAGCTTTAATAAAAGTCCCAATGACAAAAATAGCTTAAAGTCTTGAGAAAATGTTTATATGATGACAAAACTAAGCAAATAATTTATGCTCGACAAAGAACAGATATATGACGTCAGTGGTGAATTGTATCATATGGTCCGGCTTGAATGACTAAGGCATTTTCTTACTTGTTTTTTAGTAAAAAGTAACTCCAATGTATGTACTTACTCCAATGTATGTACTATTTTAATAACCTTGACAAATCATACTTTCCGAAAGGGAAACAAATTTGAGAAACGTAGGGCTAAGTATGCAGAACTCAAAAGAGACTAAATTAGCTTTTTACTTTTTTTTTATTGTTAAACAACAATAATTTTAAGTTACATAGCAAAACTGCTTTTTTGTGGAAAAAATTTGACAGGCAGAGGCTTTACTGAAACTGCTGTAGAATAAGACTATAATAGTTCTATGTTTATATACATACATCTTACCATCAGAAAACTGAATATAAAATTGAACTAGAATTGAACTTAACTAGAACTCTAATAAGAATTGAGTTAAAAACTGCATTAGAAACTGGCGAGGAACAGAAATGAAGTAGGAACTAGAATTTAAACTGAAGTATATATTTGGCACACACTATGTTCTTTTAGCTTTAGTCGAACGGGTAAAACTGTACGGTTTGACACGTACAACGACAATGCACATACACTATAGTTTTTTTCTTTATCGCGATAATCAAAATAAAACAAAATAATGTATGCAAATGTATGTAAGCACATAAATTAGCAATTTTTACATTTTCAGTATTTTACACTGAATGCTGTCCTTTTTTACTTGTTTGGCCCACTTACGAGCAGTTTAGAACAAACACGTGTGAAAACCGACGGTTAAATTCAACACGAGACAGATATTTTGCACGTTCTAAGAAAACGTCGGTTTTAGCCCACTCACTAGCAGTTTCAACCGAACAGTTTGAGCCGTACGGTTGAAACTGTGCAAAAAGAACGATGTCTATATGTCTATAAAAGATTTTTTTGGCTCCGTCTAAGTATTAAATTTTTGTATAGATGTCAACACTAAAAGTTGACATTGTGAATAGTTCTCAGTGAATGGCAAATTAAATTAGCAAAACATGTCAATTTATTATGACGTGTTTGTTTACAGCTAAAAATAATAAAAAGTATTAATAAAACAATAATTAAGTCTTAAATTACATTAAGTTACAATGGCTACGAAACTAAACGTAAATATACGTACATTATTGGCAAATTGTGAAGAATTGGCCAAGGATGAAGTAAATTTTTGGCGTTTAAAAAAATTCATTAAGTCGCTCGATACTATGATTGATGAACTTAAGAATATGGAAGAGTAAGTTAAAAGTTTTCAATATATAAAAACTATATTAAAGCCCTTTTTTGTTCCAGTTCATACAGTATCGAAAAAATTCCAGACTATACGAAAAGACTACAAGATTTGAAAGCAATAACAAATTATATAGATAGTCCGCCGCCAGCCAACCGCCTACGAACGTCTAAATTAAGAAATAATGTTTATGAGGCTGGTGATGACGCCCTTAAGGAGATGCATCAACTGCAATCATCAAAGCAATATTCCGACTTGCGTAAAGAATTATTGCAAGATGATTCATTAAGACGACGCAAACCTTTGGAAGAAGGAGCTAGTGGCGAACAAAGTGAAGCTGTAAAGTATATTCGTGATAATCAGGAAATGATAACAGAGCATATGTTATCCTTAACGAGAAATTTGCGAGAACAGACTGAAACAGCTAATAGAATTATTAAAAAAGATACTGAAATGGTGTCACGTTCGGCCGGTATGGCGGATCGTAATATTGGCGCCCTAAATAAAGAAACGGAAAAATTAGAAGATCATTCGCGTAATGCTTGGAAATGCTGGATGTGGCTAATGATAGTATTTGTAATAGTTACATTTATAGTTATGGTTTTATTTATGAAAATAGTTAAAAAAAAGAAATACTAAAGAAAAAGAATACATTGTTCATTATTGAGAAGTGAGAAAGTGCTTTAGGTGGTCAAGTCTAATTTTTTGATGCTCTTCACCTCTAAGGTCGCATGAACGACCGATTGTTAAGAAATGTATGTTTTTCTGACAGCATGTATTTATACTGGGGTCAAATGTACCGTCACAAAATTTCGCTTATCGAATTATGTTTACAGCAGGCTTATATGTGCTATGTTTTAGCAAGTGTTTTTGTGATTTTCAGTGTATTTAAGTAATTATTTAAAAGTTGGTCTTGGGAGGTATGTTCACACATGGTCCAATTTTAACTACATATATTTGTTACACTGATTTTGGCAACTTTAAGCTGAAATTTTTGAATACACAAAATATTTCTTCATACAACATTTTTCGATATAAGAATTTTTGCATAGTAAATTTCTCAAAAAATTCTTCAAAGTAAATGTTTTTTATAAAAAATTATTTTATTTAAAAAATTTTCTATTACATAGCCTGTTCCTGATTTCAAAAGAAAATCTACTCGAAAGAGTGTAACTCGAATTCAAAATAATGTTGGTTCCACTATTTCGAAGCCTTTCGTTCGTTTCTATTCGAAAGCAAAATATCAAGTGACTCATTTTGACATTTACTTTCGCATTGCTTGTAACTTGTTCGAAATAGTGGAAAAGAAAATAAAGTTAGTGAAACGAAAAACAAAATTCTTTCGTAAAGGATAAGAAAGCATTTCATTTTCATCCAAAAATATTTTCATTGAAAATCTTCGATAAAATAATTTTTTCTATAAAAATTATTTGATTTACAATTTTTCGGTTTAAAAATTATTTTATAGAAAATTGTTTGATATTTTCTTTTTGAGATAAAATTATTTTTTAAAAAAAATTGTTTGATATAAAAATTTTCCATTAAAATTTTTAAAGAAAATATTTAATTAAACATTTCTATATGCAAAAATCTCTTCATAGTATTTTTTTGATATCAAATGCTTTTCATAGAAAATTTTTTTAAATAAAAATTTATACATTCTATAATATACATACATAAAATATAAAATGTTTTCGATACAAAATTTTTTTCGTAGAAAATTAATCGATATAAAATTTGTTTATAGAAAATTTAATAAAATTATATTTTTTATAATATATAAAAATTTTCTCGAATGAAACTTTTCAGATTTTTCATAGAAAATATTTCGATGCCAAATTTTTTTTAAGAAACATTTTCGATAGAAGAATATTCTCATACTTTTCGATATAAAAATTTTTTTCATATGAAATCTTTAATATAAATCAAACATTTTTTGATATAAAATTCTTAATTTTTCTTAGATTTTTTATTAAACATTTTTCGATAATAGATTTTTTTTTTTGATATAAAATAATTTTATAAAAAACTTTTATATCAAAAAATGTTTTTATGGAAAAATAGTCCTTTATATTTTTTAATAAAAAACATTTTAAAGAAATTTTTTGATATACAAATTTTTTTCATAGAAAATATTTCAATAGAAACTTTTTTTTTAAATTTCCATATGAAATTTTTTTCATAGAAAATTTTTGGATATATTTTTTGATTAAATATATTTTTTATAGAAAATTTTTGACAAAATTTAATTTTTTCATAAATTTTTCGATATAAATTGATTAAAAATTTTTTGAAATGAATGAATTTGTGCTCGTAAATTTTTTAATAAAATCAATCACTGAAATGTGCAACTCTGCTTAACGAAATGAGGTTTTACCAAATACACAAACCATAAAGTGTCAACACTTCAAACTGCAGCCAACTTCAGGCTAAACTAAAATGTCAAGTTGACATTTATAGGCTGCGTACTACGTCTCTTTCTTTTTCCGGTCGCCAAAATGGTAAGACTTGTAGTGAAAAAATTTTTGTGAAATATTAATTGTAAACAATCATAAAAAAGCAAATTGAAAAACTTATGTGAATAGTGAAATTTTGAAAAGAAGTTAACGTGATTTGTGAATTAACAAATATTTTCTGTATATTCTTTTCTAGGGTATTGATATTAGCCACAAATACGATCGTAAGGTTCGCAGAACTGAGCCCAAATCCCAAGATGTTTACTTGCGTCTTTTGGTCAAGGTAAGTCTTAATATAATCTATAAAATGTAGCAGATAAATTATTAGAAAAAATTTCTGCTAGATTTTCCTTACATTGTTATTCTTGTTAAAGAAATCATTTTAACGATTCTCTTGTTTTTGTTTATTCTAGTTGTACCGTTTCCTTCAACGTCGTACCAACAAGAAGTTCAACCGTATTGTGTTGAAACGTTTGTTTATGAGCAAGACCAACAGGCCTCCCATGTCGTTGCAACGCGTCAGCCGTTTCTTCAAAGTTGCCAAACAACCAGAATCTACTGTTGTTATTGTTGGCTCTGTCACCGATGATGTACGTCTATTGACCGTACCCAAGATGAGTGTCTGTGCTTTGCACGTCACCCAAACTGCTCGCGAACGCATCTTGAAGGCTGGCGGTGAAGTTATCACTTTCGATCAATTGGCCCTCAAGTCACCCACTGGCAAGAACTGTTTGTTGTTGCAAGGTAAACGTACCGCTCGTACTGCTTGCAAACACTTTGGCAAAGCTCCCGGTGTACCACACTCCCACACTCGCCCCTATGTACGCTCCAAGGGTCGCAAGTTCGAACGTGCTCGTGGTCGTCGTTCCAGCTGTGGTTACAAGAAGTAAACAAACAAAAAGTTGTTGCTTTTTGTATATACATAGTTACATTAATTAAGTTTGCTAATATCCATCTATAAGGAATAATATTCAATAAGAACGTGAATAAAATGTGTTTTTACATGATGATGATGGTTCCCACAAACAAGCGAGTCTTGGTTGAAGGAGCATTTTTAAATAATACTCAAGTGTGTTTTTATTTTGTAAACATTTATTGTGTGCTTTTTGTTTTTAAATAAATCTAGTTAGTGCAAGTGTCCACTCCAATAGTTTAATAATGGCTGATCCTGATGTTGAATACCTAGTACTCTTTTGAGTTTGGCCTGTCCATTTGTGGATTTAGCATGATTAAGACATACTACTTTGCTGTTAAAAAAAGTGCAAATTACACATTGTTAATCAGAGGCATTAATTTTTTTAATACATACTTTTTCCATTCCTCTACCAGGACTTTAGTGTGACGATTCAAGACCAGCACAGTAAAACGGGTTTCCTCAACAGCTTTTAGTAGTTTTACCAACAAATCTGGCACTAGTTAAATATAATAAATATAAAAAATTAAAAAAACTCGCAATCATAAAGTTTGTTCCCGTACTCTAACAAAACATTCACAGTTGTCAGAAGTTACTCTAAAAAAACACAATTTGTGTTGAAAAATTTGTACGGAAACACTTGAATAAATTTGGTTGTTTCGTTTTAAGGACAGGAACAAACGTATAGTAAACATACAAGTTATTCCACTAGTTCACTAAATTTAACTTTTGGCGTTACATTTAATCGAAATTTAATTTTCTTTAAATTGATTGATTTTATCATAGTACAATAAAAATGGTAGTTGTGCCATGGAGAAGTTTGATCTAATAATTTTTCATATTTTTAATATGCTTGTTCGATTTTGTTCAAGGTAATAGAATAGTCTTAACTAGCTTTAAAACAATTCTTTTTATATATTTTTTAAAAGTTTAGAGCCCAGTTCTCAATTCTTAGGGGACCAAAACGCATAAAAAATAGTTTAAAGTAAACGTAGTTATCTCTGCTGATATAATACATATTATCTCTGTTGATATAATACATATACATATAATACATATCGTCAACTAAAAGACGAAATAACCTAACTACAGTTTTCAAACGTTTACAGGAGAGGGGAAAAACGTTATAAAATTGGAATTGTTTGCAATATTTGAAAGAAAATTATGTACTTAGATTAAAATGAAATCAGAAATATATATATCGGTTGAAAAAAAATTGTTTTTCTAAACACAGCTTATGTTATGTCACTTAGGTTATTTGGAATTGCAAAAATCTGAAACCAAATAACCTATCTGCAGTACTAATTAGTATAAATAAATCAAATTTTCTTATACATATAAATATTATATAAATTAAATAATGACAGTTATAGTTTCTTTTACTGGTTTAAGCAAATGAAAGTTCTTAATGATTGTTTAAATTAAACTAAGCTACAAAATTAAACTTTTATCGCGATTTTTGATGATTTAGTTTTATATTTTTTAAGTGCGTAATGGTACTCTAGGTACAAAAACTGTAATAATTTGGTCATTTGTGATATTAGATGTTCAAAATTTTGCACAGATATGCGTTATGATATAGGGAATAATAATCCATAAAAAAACAATTTTGAAATTTTTGCAGATAGGTTATTTGGTCTTTAAGATGACGATATATTTATATACTCACATTTTGTTGGCACCGATCCTGGCCATTTTATGGAGACATTTCCAAGAGATTCCTCTAGAAAATCTATGCGGAAAACGGATGAACTTGCCATAGGTACAGCTATTTCATTCGATATTGAGATAATTTTATAGTCTGCACTAATGGAATGTTGATGCTGAGCATCTATTCTTATTAAAGAATGCATCTGTTCGGGTAAAAGTTTCTTAAGACACATCATAAAATGAAACGTACGCGTTGGATCCCCTCGTACAATAATCTAGAAAAAGGTATTAAGAATTATCTAAAAAACTATTCTATTTAATATCGTGCAACTAATATACATACCTTAATACCCGTTAATGCACAATAACAAATAGACGCAAACTCTGTCTTTCTGACCACCTGTTTAATATACCTCAATGAATAGAATTCTTCTGCATCATCGAGAGTTTCATATTTCTGTATCATAGGTAGGGTAGTTATGTTATATGTAAGTCTTTGTTGTGGTGGATGACTGCTACTTTGTGGTGGCAACCAGGGAAGATTTCCAAATGTTACATGCTCGGTTAAAAATCTTGAACCGGCCAATAAAAGCCAAGCAAAATGTGAATGCAAAATGGCAAATTGATTTTCTTCTCCTGTTAGTTCTATTAGAGATCTAGGAGTTTGCACTAATGGCTGTGAACCTGATAAACGTCTTTGTCGAGGTGAACCCTTTAATTCTTCCTCATCTTTGATGCGTTTCGCACTATTCTGTAATTCATTTGATATTTTACGCAAATGTTCAGCCAAAAAAGGCTTGGTATTAAGTAGAAAGTATTTGTCTTTCATGAGGATTATTATGGAAAACAATTGATAAAATCCGCGTGCCTGAAATAAAACCTTTACTATTAGTTTCTTTGGAAAATATCTTACTGTTTAACTTGCCTGTAAATCACTAACATGAAATGTATGACTTAAAACATGACCCCTCGAGGTATCACCAAAAAATACGAAGCCACCATCTTTGTTATGATTTATTTCGCAACTTAAACTTCGTACGGCTGCCTGTTTCACCAAAGTTGCAACTTCTGGCAATGCCGACTGTTGTGTACTTAAGAAAGTTGCTCCGCTTTCATTGTCTTTACTATATAGACCATTTGTTTGTCCAATGGAGTTGCAGGCAGCACATTGTTTGCCAGAGACACTATTCGAGGTTTGCAAAGCTGCCGCCGAATACAGTTCATCCAGCTTTGTATCCCTAAGGGTTTGTGTACAAAAAATTGCAGAGGGACCGTGGGCCTCACAAAAATGGCATAATGCAATAACGGCGTTCATGTGTATAAAATGATTATTATTTATTTTTAAAAATATGTAGTTTGTTTTTTCTTTTTTTAATTTAATTTCTATTTTTATGGGTTTATTAAACAAATCAAAACACGAACAGCTGTTTGCGCTACAAAAGATTTCATATCATTCAGCTTTTATATATGATATAATAGAAGTAGACTAACAAATTCTGATAATTCAGTTTAAAATAATTTTTAAAGAAATTATTTTTTTAATAAAATATTTAAGGAAATCAAAGTTTAAAATTTTCATACAAAAAGCTTTAGGTTTTCATATAAAAATTTTCAAAAAATTAAGTTTTAGTAAGTATTTTATTTTCTTTTTTAGTGATCACAGAAATCATGATCATAAAAATTTTTACAAAATAAGTTTTAGTACGAATTTTGAATTTTTTGTAGTGATCACAGATTTTGGCCCAAATTGCTCTATCTCTTCTAGTTTCCAAGGAAATCGAAGTTTTATATTTTCATATGAAAATTTTCAAAAAAATAGGTTTTAGAACGAATTTTGAATTTTTTTTTTTTAGTGACCACAGATTTTGGCCCAAATTGCTCTATCTCTTCTAGTTTCCAAGGAAATCGAAGTTTTATATTTTCATATAAAAATTTTCAAAAAATTAGGTTTATGTACGAATTTTGAAATTTTTTTTAGTGATCACAGATTTTGGCCCAAATTGCTCTATCTCTTCTAGTTTCCAAGGAAATCGAAGTTTTATATTTTCATATAAAAATTTTCCAAAAAATAGGTTTTAGTACGAATTTTGAAATTTTTTTTAGTGATCACAGATTTTGGCCCAAATTGCTCTATCTCTTCTAGTTTCCAAGGAAATCGAAGTTTTATATTTTCATATAAAAATTTTCCAAAAAATAGGTTTTAGTACGAATTTTGAAATTTTTTTTAGTGATCACAGATTTTGGACCAAATTGCTCTATCTCTTCTAGTTTCCAAGGAAATCGAAGTTTTATATTTTCATATAAAAATTTTCAAAAAATTAGGGTTTAGGACGAATTTTAAAATTTTTTTAGTGATCACAGATTTTGGCCCAAATTGGTTTTAGTACGAATTTTGAAATTTTTTTTAGTGATCACAGATTTTGCCCAAATTGCTCTATCTCTTCTAGTTTCCAAGGAAATCGAAGTTTTATATTTTCATATAAAAATTTTCAAAAAAATAGAATTTACTACGAATTTTAAAATTTTTTTTAGTGATCACAGATTTTGGCCCAAATTGCTCTATCTCTTCTAGTTTCCAAGAAAATCGAAGTTTTATATTTTCACATAAAAATTTTCCAAAAAATAGGTTTTAGTACGAATTTTGAAATTTTTTTTAGTGATCACAGATTTTGGCCCAAATTGCTCTATCTCTTCTAGTTTCCAAGGAAATCGAAGTTTTATATTTTCATATAAAAATTTTCAAAAAAATAGAATTTACTACGAATTTTAAAATTTTTTTTAGTGATCACAGATTTTGGCCCAAATTGCTCTATCTCTTCTAGTTTCAAAGAAAATCGAAGTTTTATATTTTCATATAAAAATTTTCCAAAAAATAGGTTTTAGTACGAATTTTGAAATTTTTTTTAGTGATCACAGATTTTGGCCCAAATTGCTCTATCTCTTCTAGTTTCCAAGGAAATCGAAGTTTTGTATTTTCATATAAAAATTTTCAAAAAAATTGGTTTTAGTACGAATTTTGAAATTTTTTTTAGTGATCACAGATTTTGGCCCAAATTGCTCTATCTCTTCTAGTTTCCAAGGAAATCGAAGTTTTATATTTTCATATAAAAATTTTCAAAAAAATAGAATTTACTACGAATTTTAAAATTTTTTTTAGTGATCACAGATTTTGGCCCAAATTGCTCTATCTCTTCTAGTTTCCAAGAAAATCGAAGTTTTATATTTTCATATAAAAATTTTCCAAAAAATAGGTTTTAGTACGAATTTTGAAATTTTTTTTAGTGATCACAGATTTTGGCCCAAATTGCTCTATCTCTTCTAGTTTCCAAGAAAATCGAAGTTTTATATTTTCATATAAAAATTTTCCAAAAAATAGGTTTTAGTACGAATTTTGAAATTTTTTTTAGTGATCACAGATTTTGGCCCAAATTGCTCTATCTCTTCTAGTTTCCAAGAAAATCGAAGTTTTATATTTTCATATAAAAATTTTCCAAAAAATAGGTTTTAGTATTTAGTAATTTTTTTTAGTGATCACAGATTTTGGCCCAAATTGCTCTATCTCTTCTAGTTTCCAAGAAAATCGAAGTTTTATATTTTCATATAAAAATTTTCCAAAAAATAGGTTTTAGTACGAATTTTGAAATTTTTTTTAGTGATCACAGATTTTGGCCCAAATTGCTCTATCTCTTCTAGTTTCCAAGGAAATCGAAGTTTTGTATTTTCATATAAAAATTTTCCAAAAAATAGTTTTTAGTACGAATTTTAAAATTTTTTTTAGTGAACACAAATTTTGGCCCAAATTGCTTTATCTCTTCTAGTTTCCAAGGAAATCGAAGTTTTATATTTTCATATAAAAATTTTCAAAAAATTAGGTTATAGTACGAATTTTGAAATTTTTTTTAGTGATCACAGATTTTGGCCCAAATTGCTCTATCTCTTCTAGTTTCCAAGGAAATCGAAGTTTTATATTTTCATATAAAAATTTTCAAAAAAATAGAATTTACTACGAATTTTAACATTTTTTTTAGTGATCACAGATTTTGGCCCAAATTTCTCTATCTCTTCTAGTTTCCAAGAAAATCGAAGTTTTATATTTTCATATAAAAATTTTCCAAAAAATAGGTTTTAGTACGAATTTTGAAATTTTTTTTAGTGATCACAGATTTTGGCCCAAATTGCTCTATCTCTTCTAGTTTCCAAGGAAATCGAAGTTTTATATTTTCATATAAAAATTTTTAAAAAATTAGGTTTTAGTACAAATTTTGAAATTTTTTTTAGTGATCACAGATTTTGGCCCAAATTGCTCTATCTCTTCTAGTTTCCAAGAAAATCGAAGTTTTATATTTTCATATAAAAATTTTCCAAAAAATAGGTTTTAGTACGAATTTTGAAATTTTTTTTAGTGATCACAGATTTTGGCCCAAATTGCTCTATCTCTTCTAGTTTCCAAGGAAATCGAAGTTTTGTATTTTCATATAAAAATTTTCAAAAAAATTGGTTTTAGTACGAATTTTGAAATTTTTTTTAGTGATCACAAATTTTGGCCCAAATTGCTCTATCTCTTCTAGTTTCCAAGGAAATCGAAGTCTTATATTATCATATAAAAATTAAAAAAAAAATAGGTTTTAGTACAAATTTTGAAATTTTTTTTAGTGATCACAGATTTTGGCCCAAATTGCTCTATCTCTTCTAGTTTCCAAGGAAATCGAAGTTTTATATTTTCATATAAAAATTTTTAAAAAATTAGGTTTTAGTACGAATTTTGAATTTTTTTTAGTGATCACAGATTTTGGCCCAAATTGCTCTATCTCTTCTAGTTTCCAAGGAAATCGAAGTTTTATATTTTCATATAAAAATTTTAAAAAAATTAGGGTTTAGGACGAATTTTGAAATTTTTTTAGTGATCACAGATTTTGGCCCAAATTGGTTTTAGTACGAATTTTGAAATTTTTTTTAGTGATCACAGATTTTGGCCCAAATTGCTCTATCTCTTTTAGTTTCCAAGGAAATCGAAGTTTTATATTTTCATATAAAAATTAAAAAAAAAATAGGTTTTAGTACAAATTTTGAAATTTTTTTTAGTGATCACAGATTTTGGCCCAAATTGCTCTATCTCTTCTAGTTTCCAAGGAAATCGAAGTTTTATATTTTCATATAAAAATTTTCAAAAAATTAGGTTATAGTACGAATTTTGAAATTTTTTTTGGTGATCACAGATTTTGGCCCAAATTGCTCTATCTCTTCTAGTTTCCAAGGAAATCGAAGTTTTATATTTTCATATAAAAATTTTCAAAAAAATAGAATTTACTACGAATTTTAAAATTTTTTTTAGTGATCACAGATTTTGGCCCAAATTGCTCTATCTCTTCTAGTTTCCAAGAAAATCGAAGTTTTATATTTTCATATAAAAATTTTCCAAAAAATAGGTTTTAGTACGAATTTTGAAATTTTTTTTAGTGATCACAGATTTTGGCCCAAATTGCTCTATCTCTTCTAGTTTCCAAGGAAATCGAAGTTTTATATTTTCATATAAAAATTTTTAAAAAATTAGGTTTTAGTACGAATTTTGAAATATTTTTTAGTGATCACAGATTTTGGCCCAAATTGCTCTATCTCTTCTAGTTTCCAAGGAAATCGAAGTTTTATACTTTCATATAAAAATTTTCCAAAAAATAGGTTTTACTACGAAATTTGAAATTTTTTTAATGATCACAGATTTTGGCCCAAATTGCTCTATCTCTTCTAGTTTCCAAGGAAATCGAAGTTTTATATTTTCATATAAAAATTTTTAAAAAATTAGGTTTTAGTACGAATTTTGAAATATTTTTTAGTGATCACAGATTTTGGCTCAAATTGCTCTATCTCTTCTAGTTTCCAAGGAAATCGAAGTTTTGTATTTTCATATAAAAATTTTCAAAAAAATTGGTTTTAGTACGAATTTTGAAATTTTTTTAGTGATCACAGATTTTGGCCCAAATTGCTCTATCTCTTCTAGTTTCCAAGGAAATCGAAGTTTTATATTATCATATAAAAATTAAAAAAAAAATAGGTTTTAGTACAAATTTTGAAATTTTTTTTAGTGATCACAGATTTTGGCCCAAATTGCTCTATCTCTTCTAGTTTCCAAGGAAATCGAAGTTTTATATTTTCATATAAAAATTTTCCAAAAATTAGGTTTTAGTACGAATTTTGAAATTTTTTTTAGTGATCACAGATTTTGGCCCAAATTGCTCTATCTCTTCTAGTTTCCAAGGAAATCGAAGTTTTATATTTTCATATAAAAATTTTTAAAAAATTAGGTTTTAGTACGAATTTTGAAATTTTTTTTAGTGATGACAGATTTTGGCCAAAATTGCTCTATCTCTTCTAGTTTCCAAGGAAATCGAAGTTTTATATTTTCATATAAAAATTTTTAAAAAATTAGGTTTTAGTACGAATTTTGAAATTTTTTTTAGTGATCACAGATTTTGGCCCAAATTGCTCTATCTCTTCTAGTTTCCAATGAAATCGAAGTTTTATATTTTCATATAAAAATTTTCAAAAAATTAGGTTTTAGTACGAATTTTGAAATTTTTTTTAGTGATCACAGATTTTGGCCCAAATTGCTCTATCTCTTCTAGTTTCCAAGGAAATCGAAGTTTTATATTTTCATATAAAAATTAAAAAAAAATAGGTTTTAGTACAAATTTTGAAATTTTTTTTAGTGATCACAGATTTTGGCCCAAATTGCTCTATCTCTTCTAGTTTCCAAGGAAATCGAAGTTTTATATTTTCATATAAAAATTTTAAAAAAATTAGGGTTTAGGACGAATTTTGAAATTTTTTTTAGTGATCACAGATTTCGGCCCAAATTGCTCTATCTCTTCTAGTTTCCAAGGAAATCGAAGTTTTATATTTTCACATAAAAATTTTCAAAAAATTAGGGTTTAGGACGAATTTTGAAATTTTTTTTAGTGATCACAGATTTTGGCCCAAATTGCTCTATCTCTTCTAGTTTCCAAGGAAATCGAAGTTTTATATTTTCATATAAAAATTTTCAAAAAATTAGGTTTTAGTACGAATTTTGAAATTTTTTTTAGTGATCACAGATTTTGGCCCAAATTGCTCTATCTCTTCTAGTTTCCAAGGAAATCGAAGTTTTATATTTTCATATAAAAATTAAAAAAAAAATAGGTTTTAGTACAAATTTTGAAATTTTTTTTAGTGATCACAGATTTTGGCCCAAATTGCTCTATCTCTTCTAGTTTCCAAGCAAATCGAAGTTTTATATTTTCATATAAAAATTTAAAAAAAATTAGGGTTTAGGACGAATTTTGAAATTTTTTTTAGTGATCACAGATTTTGGCCCAAATTGGTTTTAGTACGAATTTTGAAATTTTTTTTAGTGATCACAGATTTTGGCCTAAATTGCTCTATCTCTTCTAGTTTCCAAGGAAATCGAGGTTTTATATTTTCATATAAAAATTTTCAAAAAATTAGGGTTTAGGACGAATTTTGAAATTTTTTTTAATGATCACAGATTTTGGCCCAAATTGCTCTATCTCTTCTAGTTTCCAAGGAAATCGAAGTTTTATATTTTCATATAAAAATTTTCCAAAAAATAGGTTTTAGTACGAATTTTGAAATTTTTTTTAGTGATCACAGATTTCGGCCCAAATTGCTCTATCTCTTCTAGTTTCCAAGGAAATCGAAGTTTTATATTTTCACATAAAAATTTTCAAAAAAATAGGTTTTAGTACGAATTTTGAAATTTTTTTTAGTGATCACAGATTTTGGCCCAAGTTGCTCTATCTCTTCTAGTTTCCAAGGAAATCGAAGTTTTATATTTTCATATAAAAATTTTCAAAAAATTAGGTTTTAGTACGAATTTTGAAATTTTTTTTAGTGATCACAGATTTTGGCCCAAATTGCTCTATCTCTTCTAGTTTCCAAGGAAATCGAAGTTTTATATTTTCATATAAAAATTTCAAAAATTAGGTTTTAGTACGAATTTTGAAATTTTTTTTAGTGATCACAGATTTTGGCCCAAATTGCTCTATCTCTTCTAGTTTCCAAGGAAATCGAAGTTTTATATTTTCATATAAAAATTTTCAAAAAATTAGGTTTTAGTACGAATTTTGAAATTTTTTTTAGTGATCACAGATTTTGGCCCAAATTGCTCTATCTCTTCTAGTTTCCAAGGAAATCGAAGTTTTATATTTTCATATAAAAAATTAAAAAAAAATAGGTTTTAGTACGAATTTTGAAATTTTTTTTAGTGATCACAGATTTTGGCCCAAATTGCTCTATCTCTTCTAGTTTCCAAGGAAATCGAAGTTTTATATTTTCATATAAAAATTTAAAAAAAATTAGGTTTTAGTACAAATTTTGAAATTTTTTTTAGTGATCACAGATTTTGGCCCAAATTACTCTATCTCTTCTAGTTTCCAAGGAAATCGAAGTTTTATATTTTCATATAAAAATTTTCAAAAAAATAGGTTTTAGTACGAATTTTGAAATTTTTTTTAGTGATCACAGATTTTGGCCCAAGTTTCTCTATATCTTCTAGTTTCCAAGGAAATCGAAGTTTTATATTTTCATATAAAAATTTTCAAAAAAATAGGTTTTAGTACGAATTTTGAAATTTTTTTTAGTGATCACAGATTTTGGCCCAAGTTGCTCTATCTCTTCTAGTTTCCAAGGAAATCGAAGTTTTATATTTTCATATAAAAATTTTCAAAAAATTAGGTTTTAGTACGAATTTTGAAATTTTTTTTAGTGATCACAGATTTTGGCCCAAATTGCTCTATCTCTTCTAGTTTCCAAGGAAATCGAAGTTTTATATTTTCATATAAAAATTTCAAAAAATTAGGTTTTAGTACGAATTTTGAAATTTTTTTTAGTGATCACAGATTTTGGCCCAAATTGCTCTATCTCTTCTAGTTTCCAAGGAAATCGAAGTTTTATATTTTCATATAAAAATTAAAAAAAAAATAGGTTTTAGTACGAATTTTGAAATTTTTTTTAGTGATCACAGATTTTGGCCCAAATTGCTCTATCTCTTCTAGTTTCCAAGGAAATCGAAATTTTATATTTTCATATAAAAATTTAAAAAAAAAATTAGGTTTTAGTACAAATTTTGAAATTTTTTTTAGTGATCACAGATTTTGGCCCAAATTGCTCTATCTCTTCTAGTTTCCAAGGAAATCGAAGTTTTATATTTTCATATAAAAATTTTCAAAAAATTAGGTTTTAGTACGAATTTTGAAATTTTTTTTAGTGATCACAGATTTTGGCCCAAATTGCTCTATCTCTTCTAGTTTCCAAGGAAATCGAAGTTTTATATTTTCATATAAAAATTTTCAAAAAATTAGGTTTTAGTACGAATTTTGAAATTTTTTTTAGTGATCACAGATTTTGGCCCAAATTGCTCTATCTCTTCTAGTTTCCAAGGAAATCGAAGTTTTATATTTTCATATAAAAATTTAAAAAAAATTAGGTTTTAGTACAAATTTTGAAATTTTTTTTAGTGATCACAGATTTTGGCCCAAATTACTCTATCTCTTCTAGTTTCCAAGGAAATCGAAGTTTTATATTTTCATATAAAAATTTTCAAAAAAATAGGTTTTAGTACGAATTTTGAAATTTTTTTTAGTGATCACAGATTTTGGCCCAAGTTTCTCTATATCTTCTAGTTTCCAAGGAAATCGAAGTTTTATATTTTCATATAAAAATTTTCAAAAAAATAGGTTTTAGTACGAATTTTGAAATTTTTTTTAGTGATCACAGATTTTGGCCCAAGTTGCTCTATCTCTTCTAGTTTCCAAGGAAATCGAAGTTTTATATTTTCATATAAAAATTTTCAAAAAATTAGGTTTTAGTACGAATTTTGAAATTTTTTTTAGTGATCACAGATTTTGGCCCAAATTGCTCTATCTCTTCTAGTTTCCAAGGAAATCGAAGTTTTATATTTTCATATAAAAATTTTAAAAAATTAGGTTTTAGTACGAATTTTGAAATTTTTTTAGTGATCACAGATTTTGGCCCAAATTGCTCTATCTCTTCTAGTTTCCAAGGAAATCGAAGTTTTATATTTTCATATAAAAATTTTCAAAAAAATAGGTTTTAGTACGAATTTTGAAATTTTTTTTAGTGATCACAGATTTTGGCCCAAGTTGCTCTATCTCTTCTAGTTTCCAAGGAAATCGAAGTTTTATATTTTCATATAAAAATTTTCAAAAAATTAGGTTTTAGTACGAATTTTGAAATTTTTTTTAGTTATCACAGATTTTGGCCCAAATTGCTCTATCTCTTCTAGTTTCCAAGGAAATCGAAGTTTTATATTTTCATATAAAAATTTTAAAAAATTAGGTTTTAGTACGAATTTTGAAATTTTTTTTAGTGATCACAGATTTTGGCCCAAATTGCTCTATCTCTTCTAGTTTCCAAGGAAATCGAAGTTTTATATTTTCATATAAAAATTAAAAAAAAATTAGGTTTTAGTACAAATTTTGAAATTTTTTTTAGTGATCACAGATTTTGGCCCAAATTGCTCTATCTCTTCTAGTTTCCAAGGAAATCGAAGTTTTATATTTTCATATAAAAATTTAAAAAAAACTAGGTTTTAGTACAAATTTTGAAATATTTTTTAGTGATCACAGATTTTGGCCCAAATTGCTCTATCTCTTCTAGTTTTCAAGGAAATCGAAGTTTTATATTTTCATATAAAAATTTTCAAAAAATTAGGTTTTAGTACGAATTTTGAAATTTTTTTTAGTGATCACAGATTTTGGCCCAAATTGCTCTATCTCTTCTAGTTTCCAAGGAAATCGAAGTTTTATATTTTCATATAAAAATTTTCAAAAAATTAGGTTTTAGTACGAATTTT